>CM042202.1:2254064-2299012 GCA_023539305.1 Ilex asprella | reverse complement strand
TACTCCCAAATTCGGTTCACAAATTCAAGTCTAGCCGAATATCTTTCCACCCCATTCCGTTCGTATTTTGATATGAAATCTTATTCTATTACTATCAAAAGATAGTTGTTGTTCATAAAAAAAAAACAGAAGGGTGTCAAGAAAAAAAACATAAAGGATTCAAAAAAAAAAAAGAAGGCCGAAAAGAGTCAAAAAAAATAGAGAGAGAAAGAAAGCCCGAAATTGTTTGGTTCTAGTTGTTTTCATCTATTCTTTTTTTTTTTGGGTCCAATAAGCCCGAAAATCACCTTACCCCAAAATTCAGATAGTTTTGTTATTTTGTGCTTCCGAAAATCTAGTCAATCGTGTTCCTTGAATTCTTGCTCTTCAAACCCGAAATTCCTTGATGAGTTCTTGGTGAATTGTTGCTGGAAATTTTGATTTGTTTGTTTAGTTTCAAAAAGAACTGAAAGAGAATTATTGAGTGAAAAAAGGCAAGAGTGGTGAGAACCTTAGAAGGATAAAAAAAGCCATGAATTTTGAGTGAAACACGAGTGTAGAGTGATCCACATTCTTGAGTGTAAACACTTAAGGGAGGGAATTGTAAGGTCCTTATTCTTTTTTTTATTTTTGTTTTTTTTTTCTAACTTTGTTTTGCAGCAATTATGACTCACAACAATGCTACGGATCTTGCTGATCCAAAATTGTTTATGGAGGCCATGATGAGTGAGATGAGGTGTGTGATGAAGTTGGAACTGGAGCAAGTTCACGAACGGATAGATCAAATGGAGAATACACATGAGAAGCAGCCACAAAACATCCCTAATGCCCGTAGAAGGGAAAAAGCTCAACCGAGGGAAGTAAGGGTAGAAGATGAAGAGCTTTTTGGGGCTGGTTTTGATGAAGAATATGATCGAAATTCTGTTGCTAGTAATAGGAGACATGGAGGGCGGTTTAGAGAAGCTAGGAACCGAGAAGATAACAACTTAGGTGGTATTAAGATGAAGATTCCATCGTTTCAAGGTAGATCCGATCCTGAAGCATACCTTGAGTGGGAGAAGAAGATGGAGTTCGTATTTGATTGCCACAACTATTCCGAAGCAAAGAAGGTAAAATTAGTGGTGATTGAGTT
This sequence comes from Ilex asprella, assembly GCA_023539305.1. Classification (NCBI taxonomy): domain Eukaryota; kingdom Viridiplantae; phylum Streptophyta; class Magnoliopsida; order Aquifoliales; family Aquifoliaceae; genus Ilex; species Ilex asprella. Next base: position 2,297,901 of record CM042202.1, on the reverse strand, counting down.
TTCTGACTATGCTATTACTTGGTGGGACCAGCTTGTTATAAACAGGAGGCGGAATAGGGAATGACCAATAGAGACATGGGAGGAGATGAAAAAGGTGATGAGAAAGCGGTTCGTTCCAAGCTACAACTACCGAGACTTGTACAAAAAGCTACAAGGTCTTGACAGGGAGGCCGAAGCGTTGAGGATTATTACAAAGAGTTGGAGATTGCTATGAAACGAGCCAATTTGGAGGAAGATCGAGAGGCTATAATGGCTAGGTTTTTACTTGGACTAAACCGGAAAATCCAAGATAAGGTAGAGATACAGCATTATGTGGAGTTGGAAGATATGGTGCACATGACCATCAACGTGGAGCAACAACTCAATAGGAGGGGTGGGTCTCATGCAACCCATAACTCTAGTTCTACTTCTTGGAAACCAAGTTACACCAAGCAATTGGACAAGTCACCAACGCCTAAAGCCGAGCCCAAGTCCGCGAACACTAGCCACATACCTCAAGGTAAAACCGACACTTCTACCTCTAGGAATCGTGACATTAAATGTTTTAAATGTCAAGGCAGTGGACACATAGCAAGTCAATGTCCAAACAAGCAGGTCATGTTGTTGCAAGACAATGGTGAAATTATGACCGACAGTGAAGATTCCAACACCGATGCATGCCACCACTGGAGGACGTTCCCGAGGAGGAATATTTAGCCCCTGACACATTGACATTGGTGGCAAGGAGAGCATTAAGCGTGCATGCAAAGGAGGTTGATGAAGAGCAGTGTGAGAACATCTTTCACACTAGGTGTTATATCAAAGACAAGGTGTGTAGTGTAATTATTGATGGTGGTAGTTGTACTAATGTTGCAAGCACAATTATGGTGGAAAAGTTTGGACTACACGTGTTGAAGCACCCTAAATCGTACAAGTTGCAATGGTTAAATGATAGTGGTGAGATAAGGGTAAACAAGCAGGTGTTAGTTGCATTTTGAATTGGTAAGTACGAAGATGAAGTATTGTGTGATGTAGTACCGATGCAAGCGGGACATTTATTGCTAGGGCGTCCATGGCAGTTTGATAGGCATGTGAAGCATGATGGCTTTACAAACAAATATTTCTTTGTGCTTAATCAACGATCAATCACTCTTGTACCATTGACACCGCAGCAAGTCTATGAGGATCAAGTGAGATTGCAAAAAGAAAGTGATCAAAAGAAAGAGAGTGAACAAAAGAAAAAGAAAAAGAGTGAAAATCAGACAGAGGCCAAGAAAAATGAGAGAGAAAAAGAAAATTAAAATGCGACCATTGAGAGAAACTCAGAGAGAAAACAAAAGAATTTTTATGCAAAAGTGAGTGAAATTAAGCGAGCTATGTTTTCAAATCAGTCGATGATTGTACTTTGGTACAAAGAGGCACTTCTAAACACTAACGAACTTGACCTTGCTTTGCCTAGTTCCGTTGTTTCTCTTTTGCAGGAGTATGAGGATGTCTTTCCCGAGGATACTTCACGTGGGTTACCTCCAATCCAAGGAATTGAACATCAAATTAATTTTGTTCCCGGTGCGACAATTCCAAACCGACCAACCTATAGGAGCAATCCCGGAGAGACAAAGGAGCCTCAACGGTAGGTAAGTGAGTTGTTGGAGAAAGGGCACATGAGGGAGAGCATGAGCCCATGCGCTGTTCCGATTTTACTTGTACCTAAGAAGGATGAGACGTGGAGAATGTGCACTGATTGCCGAGCCATCAACAACATAACGGTAAAGTATCGTTATCCTATTCCTCACTTAGATGATATGTTATATGAGTTGCATGGTTCTTGTGTATTTTCTAAGATTGATTTAAAGAGTGGTTATCATCAGATTAGAATAAAGGAAGAAGATGAATGGAAAACAACCTTTAAAACAAAATATGGTTTGTATGAATGGTTAGTTATGCATTTTGGATTGACTAATGCTCCGAGCACTTTTATGAGACTTATGAATCATGTTTTGCGTGCATTTATAGGCAGATTTGTTGTTGTCTACTTTGATGATATACTCATTTATAGCAAAAACATGGAAGATCATGTGGTCCATTTGAAATCTGTTTTAGATGTGCTTAGGAAAGAAAAGTTGTTTGCTAATCTCAAGAAGTGTACTTTTCATACCGATAAGCTTTTATTTCTGGGATATGTTATTAGTGCACAAGGTATACAGGTTGACAACAAGAAGGTACGTGCAATCCAAGAATGGCCGAGTCCCACAAGTGTAAGTAACATTCGTAGTTTTCATGGACTTGCTAGTTTCTATCGGCGGTTTGTGAAGGACTTTAGTAGCATAGCTGCACCACTTACCGAAGTGATCAAGAAGAATGTTGGATTTAGATGGAGAGAAGAACAAGAGAAGGCATTTCAATTAATTAAAGAGAAGTTGACCAACGCCCCCTTACTGTCTTTACCTAACTTTTTGAAAACGTTTGAGATTGAATGTGATGCTTCAGGTATTGGCATAGGAGCAGTGCTTATGCAGGAAGGACAACCAATTGCTTACTTCAGCGAGAAACTAAACGGGGCAGCCTTAAATTACCCAACTTATGACAAGAAGTTATATGCATTAGTTCGAGCTTTAGAGACGTGGCAACACTACCTATGGCCTAAGGAATTCATGATTCACACCGATCATGAGTCCTTGAAACACATAAAGGGTCAGCACAAGCTAAACAAAAGGCATGCGCAATGGGTCGAGTTCATTGAGATGTTTCCATACGTCATCCGATATAAGCAAGGTAAGGAGAATGCGGTCGCCGATGCACTTTCTCATAGGTATGCATTACTTTCCACACTTGATGCAAATTATTTGGTTTTGAGCACATTAAAAATTTATACATTGATGATCACGAATTTTGTGAGGAATACCAGGCTTGTGAGAAAATCGGTTGTGGTAAATTCTTTAGGCTTGATGGATTCTTGTTTCGAGAGAATAAGCTATGCATGCCTAATTGTTCCTTGAGGGAGTTGTTAGTGCAAGAATCTCATGGTGGGGATTAATGGGACATTTTGGAGTTGCAAAGACTTTAGCTATTTTGCAGGAACACTTCTATTGGCCTCACATGAAAAGAGATGTTGAAAGAGTTTGTGGTAGATGTATTACATGTAGGCAAGCTAAATCCAGAGTGCAGTCCAATGGTTTGTATACTCCTTTACCAATTCCTAGTGAGCCATGGATTGATATTTCAATGGACTTTGTGTTAGGATTGCCTAGGACTAAGCGTGGGAGAGATTCAATTTTTGTGGTTGTGGATAGATTTTCTAAGATGGCACACTTTATTCCATGTCACAAAACGGATGATGCTTCGCATGTTGCTGACTTGTTCTTTAGAGAAATTGTGAGATTACATGGCATGCCTAGAACAATTGTTTCGGATAGAGATGAAAAGTTCTTGAGCTATTTTTGGAAGACTTTGTGGTGTAAGCTAGGTACTAAGCTATTGTTTTCTACTACTTGTCATCCACAAACTGATGGTCAAACTGAAGTAGTAAATAGGACTTTGTCTACTTTATTGAGGGCAATCATTAAAAAGAACATCAAGACATGGGAAGAATGTTTACCTCATGTTGAGTTTGCTTATAACAGATCTGTTCATTCTACTACTAAATTTTCACCATTTGAAATTGTGTATGAATTTAATCCTTTAACTCCATTGGATTTATCTCCTTTACCTTTGACTGAGCATGTTAATTTAGATGGCAAGAAGAAAGCTGACTTTGTCAAGCAGATTCATGAGAAATCAAGACTCAACATTGAGCGAAGAACGGAGCAGTATGCAAAGCAAGCCAACAAGGGGCGTCACAAGATGATTTTTGAACCCGGAGATTGGGTTTGGCTGCATATGAGAAAAGAGAGGTTTCCGGCGCAAAAACGTTCCAAATTGCTTCCAAGGGGAGATGGTCCTTTCCAAGTCTTAGAGCGCATCAATGACAACTCCTACAAGCTAGATTTACCTGGTGAGTACAATATAAGTGCTACTTTTAATGTTACTGATTTAAGTCCTTTTGATGTAGGTGATGATTTGAGGACAAATCCTTTTCAAGAGGAGGAAAATGATGCGAATCATGGCACAACTTCAAGGGACCTAGTTCAAGTTCCAATTGGGCCGGTTACGACAGCACGAGCAAGGAAGTTTAAAGAGGTACTCAGTGGACTGATTCAAGAGGCATGGACTCAAGCAAGTTCGGGAAGGCCCATTGACCATGATCCACTTGGACAACAAAGATTCATCAACATGATTCAAGTTCTAGAAGAATCCGGCTAGGGGCTAAGACTAAGCTTAAATTGATCTACTGTGGTTAAGGCCTCCAATTTGTTAAAGGATTATTATTATTAGAGTAAGTGGGCTTGAGGATGCTTAGCCCACATGTTTTATTTATTATGAACTTGGGTTTTTAAAGTTACTGTAGCGCCGCACTATTCACGCTACAGTAACCCGTGCACTATTCACTCTTTTGGGGGTTTGATTGTAAGGCTTGAATGCCAAGTACTTTCTTTTTTCTATTTAGGCATGTGATCAGCCAATTAAGGAGCTGATTGTTTTTCTTTTCTTCAAGTAAGAGTCTTAGAAAAATAAGAGATATTTTTTTACCAACAAGTAAGAGATATTTCTTAACTAGGATAGCTAATTTTAGGAAGTTTCCTAATCCTTGTAATGACCAGCCTTATAAATAGGCATTCAAATCAATGAAAAGTCATATTATTATTGAGCAAATTGTGAGAGTATTTTTCTCTTTGGTTCTTTGAAGAACTAGACGAACTTATCGGGATTTTCCATGGTGTTCACCAGCAACTTATCAAACGGGTTTCTACACCGTTTGTGACGTCTTCCTTTATACTAAGGTTCTTGTTCCACACAAACAGCGAGTTGAGGTCATATATACCAAAGTTTTTGTTTGTCGTAAACAACGGGTCAAGGTCTTTCATTCAAATCTGATCGTAGAACGATTTTGGGTTCCTTTCGTTGTTGGATCTCATTATTTTTGGCGGGTTTCACATCAAATGCTTGAAGCGTAGATGATTCATTGCAAGGGAAAATCCAAGTAAAACTATCCAAGACGTCAAAGAAGCACTTTGGCGGAGAGAAGGAAGGGAGCTTCATCTAACCATGACATTAATTAAGGTATAAAACCCGAGTACTTATAAATTGACTTTGTGGTAGTGAATTAGACTTTTAGCGAACCCCAGGTGGTTTTCCGCAATTTCTCCCAATGAAGGTTTTCTCATTAACAAATTTACATGTGTTAATCTTTGTTATTTTCATATACACTTGTAATTTGAGCACACAAGCGCACTAAGTGTTGATTGAATGATTGATTGAATATATTTATCATTTATAGTTGTACATCAACGGCTTGGGTCATTGGACTGAGATCCCCATGAGTGATTGGGTATTGGAGCATTTAATTGACTATTAACAACATCAATATTTATTGGTTATGGGGTCCTTGTGGTTGAAAATGTGTTCTCACACATAACATTCATATCATTGTGTAACTAGGTAATTTTGCTAATAATATGTTAAAATTGGTAGTCATTGGAGATTAAATTTTAAGTAAACAAACTAGAATGATTGTCAGTTAATAATACACTTCAACCTCGAGCGGAAAAAATAAAGATGTCATTTTCAAATATTAATGTTAAGGTCTTAGTAACATTTGAAGTTTCTCTAGCTTGGTATCAAGAAAACAAGGGCACAAACAATCCACCCCCTCACATCTGGAGAGCTTCACAGAATGATGGATGATCAATGTAAAAACTCCAAAATGGCATAATAAGCGACCAACACTGGAAGGGACACTATCATGCCGAAGATAACCCTGAAATGCCAAGAGCAAAAGAGGTAGGAGTCAGTTTCGAGGAAAAAAAATTCGGGCATAATTCGATCAAATGAGGTACAGTACCACCAAAGTTGGCACTTTTTTTTTTTGTCAAAATACAGTTTTGTGATACTAGGTTATAACAAAAATAAATAGGAATCATCTTCAAATGTTTAAGATTGATCCAAATAACTCTATTGTGTTATGACTTGATCAAAAAATGTGTAACTTAACTCATAAAGTTGGATATTTTGGTGCAATACCGAGACAAAATTTATGGTACTATACTCTCACCATAATCATAAAGTTTGAACAACCATCATATGTTATTTGGTTTTTTTTTAGTACAAGCCCAGGTGATAAAAATTATATGTAATATTATGATGTAGATAACTTACGCTGTGCTAAGTACGTCTGCGTGCAACTCATATTCTTTGGCATATATGAAGGACGTAATGGATTGTGGCAATGCTGCCTGTGACAATACAATATAATGATGTTAACAGATAAACAAATTAGAGCGTATTACCTTCATTGACTTCAAAATATCATTTTTGAAACTTTAAGAACTTATCCGAAACATTTATCGTACTTTCTTTCTATATAAAAATAAAGAAGGAGAACCATACATGCACATCTATATACACTCTTGTAAGTCTAAACTTTCGGCCGTAAGGCTTTTTTTTGGGTCAAAACCGTAAGTCTGAAGAGTAACCCTTTGTAAATGGTAGACAATAACACCACCCTCTACGATAGTTCAACTACAATCATGTAATATTTGCAATAATTTATATTTTTAATAAAATTATTTAGACATAATTTTGAGACATACATTGGGATCCACATCTAATTCAATTATACAATGGCACTAAATTTTCAAATTGGATCTAAATATCATTCCTTATATTTTTATATATTGAGTTGGAAATGCACTGGATTTTCAGGTTTGTATCACTGAGGTCATGCTAGCATTTTACTCTTCTAGAAACTACTGGTTGCCTAGTGAGCTCAGATCACACTATCATGCCATTGTGATGAGTGACGAATCTTAAACGAGGGACTCAAAACAACAGCGTATGAGTCCAATTGGTGTTATATACAAATTTGACATCTAAGACGGGTTCTAATAATCTCCCAGAACATACAGACAGATATCACATATATTAGATGATGCCCATCCCCCCCCCCCCCCCAACCACAACATCAACTCCTCCTTTTCTAAACCAACCCCGCACAGAAAAGTGTGTAGCAACATATGAAGATTTGTTTGTTAGTTAAGACTGGGTAAAGTCATAACCCTAGGTATAGATTGAATTATATAAATATCAACTGGAGCTCCTCAAATGATGGTGAGCTACAATTCTCTTTCTCTCAAACCCAAAAAATTACAACTCAAATGTATATCATTTTTTTTATGAATAGGTTCTATCAACTTTTTTTTTAGGACCTATTCATCCAACGCTCATCAAATGAATAATATGCATGTGGGTTGCACTCTTTGGATTTTTTGGGGGTTACGTACCATTTTTCAATTTTTTTTATTTCTTAAGATGACCAAAACAATTTAAAAGTAAGTGTTTTCAGAACTCAAACTCTATGAAAAGAGATGCAATAATCCAAAATAAATTATTTTGGATCCCCAAAACTATGAACTGAGTTTTTGACAGGACAAATATATGGTAACCAAAATTATTTTTTTCAACACCATATTAAACACCCGTAAATCTTAATTAAAATTATTTAGTCATTCATTATAAAAATAAGAATATAATATGATTGCGGGTTTCATGTTTTGATTGGGTAAAAAAGTGAATTCTTATATGAAAAAAGGTATTTGTGCTATCAAAATCCTTTTTTTTTTTTTAAGAACTTGCATCTATGACAAATTATGTCAATTTTTTTTTAAGTTTGAATAGAATTATTCTTTCTCTTTTGTCGACCATATGAACACCGGGCCCCGATCAAGGAATTACCTGTATTATAGCAACACGTAGTACATCACCATGCAGACCTACAGCGATAGAACCAATAGCCATTGCTGCTGGTCCGGCAATAAACCTCAAAACCATTCCAAACACAGTTAGACTAGCTCCACACGCAATTAAATTCTCTTGCAACGCCATGAACAGCCCTGCATGCATGAAGAACCCTTACATATCTGGAACTGATAATTATGTTGAAGCTTAGACAAAAGGAAAAACGCACAAAAAAAAAAAAGAACAATTGTGCATGGAACATTCTCACCCATACTGAACATGGTAGTGCCAGTTCCAGCTCTAGACATGATCAATATAGATCCTTCCACGATGCTCGGCATTTGGAAATGCCACCTAAAACAATCAGAATGTAAACTCTAACTCAAGTGTTCTACCACAGTCAAACTAAATGTTTAGGTTCTTTAACAAATGAAAATCTTTTTCCCTTAAGAACATGCTGTGTTGCCTTCAGACGTGTTTTCATATTTTTATTTTATATGGAACTTTCTTTTTGAAATTAAATTTTATTTTCCGGCAGAAAAAGAAAAAAGGAAAAACGTTTATTACCTGTTAGATAAAAATGCCCAAGTGATACCAACAATACAAGCATATGAGTTCGGATTCATAGCGAGTTTTAGCCATACAGCTTTCATCAAATGCCAGAAAGATGACCGACTGCTTGTCACAATGTTGACATTTCCTTCCAAATCTGTACCTGATTCCTTCGGCACGCTTGAATCTCCTATAGTTGTATTCGAGAAGTCAGTCCCTGTTCGTCTGAATTCTAGCACGAACAATAGGATCGTTAACCATATGATTGCTTGCACTACCGATGCTTGAACAACTAAGTCTACAGCTGTCGGACCATACATGGCTTTAATAAGAGGCACTCCTACAACAAGAGAATTAGTTAAAGTAGACAAAGAGAAGCTTGTTATGGACCAACAATAGCTTCCCTTGCTACTACACTTAGCCCAAAAGGCAAGCACTGCCACTATAATGACTTTTGAAATACCGTCGGCACCAATGAAGAGAAAGTTCATCTTGAAAGGATCGACATGAGCAGTGAATTCAAAGGTGAAGAGAGGCAATGTGAAATAGCAAACAAGGCGGTTTATTGCATCACATTGTTCGGGAGTAAATATTCGCCACCATTTAACAGAGCCGTATCCTAAAACAAGAGCTACATAGAGTGGTGTCATGGCCACCACCACCTTGTATACGTCTTCCCACCCTATCATCTTCCAAACCCTTCAAGGAAAAGGTATGCTCTGCTAAGATTTTGGGGTTTGCGGATACTATTGACTAGATGACATGTTCGATGAATGGAAAGGGCTGAGGCTATTTATATGGACTCTGGGAAAAAGCGTACTCGTTTTATATAATATTTGCATGGTGGGTGTATACGATTCTATGCCGTGGATTCCTAATAAGTGACAGTAGTTATGGTGGGTTCTTGAAAGGTCAATTCAGCCTTCACCAGTGGTTCTGAATTGTGGTCAGCAATATAGAGAATAAGAATGAGGTCCAACAGTTTATTCCATCAACCTTTGCCAATACTGTTTCTGATTTTGTGGTATATTTTTTAATTATTAATTATCGCCTCCATATCTATTTGTTGGAGCCCTATGTATGTCAGGTATGAAACTTTTAATTAATTCCAAGTATGGTCAAATGAAACTAGCTAGTACGGCACATTGCAGCGCACTTTAAAAATTACATTAAAGTAGACATGCTTATGGAAACCGTCATATGTCCTTTACCGGTCTATTGATGGCAAAGGTGGAAGAAGCATTTATGAGCAAGAAGTATGGGTTTGAACATGCTTTGTCACAAATATGTGTGAATTTACGTGAATGTGGGCATATCAAGGCTCATATGATCTTAAATCTAATCTAAGCACAATACCTATGATATGCGAATAAATGTGTAGGTGCTAAATCAATGTTTGTGCATACGATTGTAATCGAGCATAGGGTTTCGTCCCTTCCCCATTTTCAATTGTCTTGGCTAACCTACCTCAGCCTATAGTGATGCTGATACTCATTTCTTGTTTTAAGCTATACTGAGGTGCTAGATGTCCATGGTTTTTTATCATTCCTTGCCACGTGTCATTTATTAGATCGTATGTATTCGCTATTATTTCAAAAGAACAAAGATATTATTTCAAAACTTTCGTTTCCCATGCCACTTGCAAAAGTTTTGGAAAAATTTTATGCTGGTGTGCAATATCCTTAACACGTGGAAACCTAATAGTTTCAAGAGTTTTGTCCACTTATTCCCTAATTGCAATGGCATTTTTTATTGAGAATGTTCTCGGAAATTGTTGCACTCTTTACACAAACCATTATATGCCAATGGATAGGCACATAGAATATGTTCCATTCTCAATAAATGATATGCTGGCCGTAGTGCAATCCGATTAATCACTACTCAAACACTAATATTATTGGGACATAAGTTAGGGACATAATTTAAGGACTTAATGCATTATGACCATTGGATTGATAGTGTTGGGACCCAATGATAATTTAATATTGGGACCCATTGACAATCTAATGGTCATAATGCATTAAGTCCCCAAATTATGTCCTTAAATTATGTCCCAATAGCATTGCTCCTACTCAAATGTGTATCGTCAAAAAATTACATTCTTTATCAGTTGTTTCGATGGGACGCTTAATCTGATGTTTGTTTGTTTTTTCTTTCAGGACTGAATTGAATGGTATAGCTACATGATTGAGTCCAAGGGTTTCTTCTCAATACAAACGATTGGTTAAGGGCTGATGCTTTTATAGCATCCCTGGAATAATGATAGTACATGTACAACACAGTTGAGAGCTGACATGCTTCACTGGTGACATAGACAAGACACTTAATTACTTTTGACGTGAGGAGCTAGTTCTGGTGGGGCTAAATTTCAACAGTAACATGATAAAAATTAAAATAATACATAATTGGTTACTTTGTGATTAATGCCTTTTTTGTGAACAGAGAAATTAATGTCATTAAACATGCTTTTCTCAATACAGATTAATATCAAATTGTTGACGTAATCCCACGCTATTATACTTAGATTGATCATGGATCTCAATATATGTTAAAATCCACTATCAACTCAATAACAACAAACTAATTAAATTAATAAATTAAGTCTTAATATCATTGTTATTCTCGTTATAGCCAAACTAAAAGCACTTAAGGAGATATAGGAAAAGAGAACAAAGAGATTTAGATTTCAACTAATTAAATATTAATTAGATCTAATTAACTGACAGCTTAGTTTCTTAGCTTAAATATGAAACTGATTAATCAGATTAAGAAGAACTAAAAATTTCGTGAGCTGCAGATGTAAAAATATATTTAAATATGTATAAATAGAATTTTCAAAGAAAACAATTGAGTGCAAGCCACCACTCTAAGGGTGTGTTTGGTATGGGGGTTTGGGGGGGATTGAGAACATGGGTTAGGGAGTAAACCTCCTTAAACCCATTTTGGTATGTGTAAAATAGGGAGAGGATTCCAAACTCGGCCCGATCATGAAACCCTCATTCATGGATTTCATGAAACTCAAGGAGGGGTGGGTTTCATATGTGGGTTTGGAGGTTTAACATACAAATGACGTTAATACCCCTATATATCATATATACCTCATATATACAAATTTGGTAAAGAGTAAAATAATCATTTATATACAAATATATTATCATAATAATCATATATTTTTGCTCATATCAAACATGAATATGGATAGCATTAAATGTTGAATCCCATCTTTGAATCTTATCTTTAAGTCAAACCCAAGTTTAGACAATTCAATCCAAACCCTTCCCAAAAAACATATCAAACACACCCTTAGGGTCATAGCCCTATCATGAAACCCTTATTCATGGGTTTCATGAAACCCAAGGGGGGTTTTCATAGGTGGGTTTGGGGGTTTAACATACAAATGATATTTATACCCCTATATATCTTATATACCTCATTTATACAAATTGGTTAAAGGGCAAAATAATCATTTATATACAAATATATTACCATAATAATTATATATCCCTGCGCATACCAAACATGGGTATGGATAGCATTGAATGTTGAATCTCATCTTTGAATCCTATCTTTGGGTCAAACCCAGGTTTGGACAATCCAATCTAAACCCCTCCCAAAAAATATACCAAACACACCCTAAATCTTTTGATTAGTCACGTTAGTCCTATTCCGACCACTACTAAAGGTTAACCTTGACCTATAAATCAGGAGAAGAGCATTCATCATTAAGTCATACTTCATGCGAGAATTTTTGGGTTAATTGCAAATTATTCTCCGAAAGATCGTTCGAATCTTAATTTATACTTACAAATATCAAAAATATTAATTTACTTTCTAAAAAATAAAAATTTGTATCAATGTGCACCCCCAAATATCAAAAATCTTGATGATACCTGGAATAAACCTCAAGTATGAGCTCGACTAAACCAGGAGGTCAACTCAGACATGCAAAGCTCAGATCTCAAGCTCCCCTCCAAACTGATAACCAAGGAAGTAAGAAACAAACAGCCGGATAGCAGAAGGCATCCCTGAAACAAGGGCTAAACTACATTCAAGACACAAAACTCTCAACCAACCAAGATCCTCTCCTAAAATCAAGTAGGATTCCACGCATGAAAGACGAGTATCTCGATAGAGATCCCACTAAACAAGGAGTAGCTCTATAAATGTTGTATCACGTCTCCACTGTAGGGACAAAACCCTAATTTCCTCTACATTGCATTGTAAAGCATCTAAGTAATCAAAAAAAGAAAAAAGAGAAAGAGTCTCCATTGTAGAATGGACTAGCCGAGCTCTCGAGTCGATGAACTACTATATTTTCACTGTACAAATTCCCTCTCCCCCTAAGATTCTTCACGACAATTCATATGAGCCTAGTAGCTTAGATCTATGTCACATGGCCAAGACCACTCACTACCATTGTCCATACCTTCTACTCACCCCCATCAGATTAACACCATCAATTTAGCGCCATCTATGGGAATAACTGTTCCTATTACAAATGCACTGATCTTTCAGTGACTGATGGTCTCAACTCGCAATATGAGTAGAAGTTAAACTAACCCACCACGAACACAGGACCAACAGGAAGCCACCAATGGCAGATAGCTCGAGAATGACAAAGAGCCTAATCTGCCCGTAGGGAATCCCCCCATATATAATGAGGTCGAGGCCCTTCGCCTTGTCAACCAATGTCTGCTGCAGTAGAACGAGGAGCTCATGAAGCTCTTGAAATGCCCACAAGAGATACGACCTCCCCAAGAAGGCCAAAATAACCTCCCTTGTAGAGAACAACCACACCTCGATCCCCTCAGAGAAGTTAATGAAGGAGGGGAGAATAGCCGGACCATGGGGTAGGTTTCTCATCCACTCCCTAGGAATGCCCACAACAAAGAAGCGCAAAGTCATGATGATGGGGATGAAATGAGTGATTTCTTCTCTCATCATCATGAAAGAAGATACCAGTATTGAAAACGACGCTTTAAAGATATCAAGCAAGAGCTCAGTCATATGAAGGAGGTTGTGAGAAGTAAAGTCCCGGTCACAATGGACGCCTTGGTACAACAGACCGAATCTCCATTCACCATCGGCATGCTCCACTTTTCCCTCCCTCTGAAATTCAGAATGCTGCAGATTGAGGCATTTGATGGGACAAAAGACCCTGTGGACCACCTTAACACTTACAAGAACCAGATGGAGCTGCATGGATACCAGGATCCAATGCGTTGTCGCGTCTTTGCCATTACATTAAAGGGGTCAGCCTTAGCTTAGTTAAACAGGCTCTCCCCAACCTCAATCTCCTCCTTTAAGGAGTTTTTCATATCCTTCGTGTCTCATTTCATAGGAGCTCAGACCTATAAGAAGTCGAGCTATCACCTATTAAATGTGAAACAAGGACCTCAGGAGAACCTCAAATCCTATGTCCAAAGGTTCAATTCAGAGTCATTGAAGGTTGATGACCTAGATGAAAAGTTTGTCATTACCGCCTTCATAGCTGGTCTGGGAGTGCAATCTAAGGATTTAATGTTCTCAATATCAAAGAATCCTTAGGCAAACATGGCCGAAGTGCAGAAAAATACATCAACGGCGAGGAAGCTTTTCTCTCAAAAGTAGGGAGCTCGTCCGTGCAAAAAGAAAAAGGGAAAAAAGAGAAAAAGAGAAACCGAAGTCCCATAAGAGAAAGAGGACAAGATAAATCTCCAAGAAGAGACAAAGACCGTTCCCCCCTAAGAAAGGGAGACGTCAGAGATCGGTTAAGCCCACCACAGCCAGAGTTGCAACTGAGGTACGCACCTCGGTAGCTCCCTCCACTCACTGCAAAAATATCACAGATCCTGTATGAGGTGTGGAATGAAAAGTTCCTAAGGTGGCCTCCTCGGATGAAAGCAAATCCAGCAAAAAAGAGATCCTACCAAGTATTGTGAATACTATAGAGATCATGGTCTCCACACTGATGATTGCATCTAGTTGAAAAAAGAGATCAAATTTCGGATTCAACGAGGGCATTTGCGCCGCTACGTAGCTCGTGAGGATCAGAACCGAGCTCCATTACCACCACCACCTCAGCAGTAAGTCCCTGCACAGCATCAACAGCCTCTAAGGAAAATCAAAATGATATCTGGAGGATTCGTATGAGGTGGGGATTCCAGCGCAGCTAGAAAGACAGATCTGCAAAGAATTAGAGTCAACGAGACACTGGAAGTATACACTATGTCCAAGACACCTCGGCTGAGCATAGCCATCATCTTGTTAAACTCAGACCTAGAAGGTTGCCACTATCCCTATGATGACTCCTTGGTGGTAAGGGTTGTCGTGACAAATAGAATAGTTCATCGAGTTCTGATTGACAACGGAAGCTCTGCAGGTATCATTTTTACTTTGTATTTAACAAAATGGGTATAGATAGAGAAAAGCTAGAGTCAGCAAATGCTCACTTGTTGGGGTTTTTGGGGAAGAGAGTGTTACCCCTAGGATCAATCCAACTAGTGCTGACTATGGGGGATCCACCTTGCCAAGCCACATCAATTGTGAGATTTCTAGTGGTTGATGCCCCTTCTACGTACAACATGCTACTTAGAAGACCCTCTCTCAATGCAATGAAGGCTATCCCCTCTGCCTATCATTTGGTTATGAAGTTCCCAACGAAAAATAGAGTTGGAGTGGTCCAAGGAGACCAGCGCGTGGCAAGGGAATGCTACATGGCTTCAATGAAGTAGAAAGAGGTTGAAAGCATCCAATTGGATGAGCTTGATATGAGAGACGAGCTGGACACAAGACCAATGTCATTGGAAGAGCTAGAGCTTATACAGCTTAACAAGGAACCAGAGCATCTTGTTTACGTCGAGTCTAGGTTGAGCAATGAAATTAAGGACCTTCTAATCCATTTTCTGAAGTTGAACAAGGGAGTATTTGCCTAGAAGTAAGAAGATATGGAAGGTATTGACCCTAGGTTGTCATACACAAACTAAGTGTAAATCCATTCTACAAGCTCGTTAAATAGAAGCGGAGAAGCTTTGCCCCAGAGCGCTAGAAGGCAATCAATGAGGAGGTCAGCAAACTTTTTCACGCCAAAGCCATCAGGAAAATAGACTACCCTATCTGGTTGGCAAATGTGGTTCTCATCAAGAAGACTAACGGTAAGTGGCGACTCTGCATTGATTTCATGACCTCAATCGAGCATGCCCCGAAGAAAGTCTTTCTTTACCAGGGATAGATCTATTAGTAGATGCTACAGTTGGGTATGAGCTCCTCAGCTTCATGGACGCCTTCTCATGTTACAATCATATCATAATGGACCCTAACGATCAAGAGAAGACATCTTTTGTGAGTAAACAGGGACCATACTGCTACCAAGTCATGTCTTTTGGGTTGAAGAATGTTGGAGCCACATACCAATGCCTGGTGATTCGGATGTTTCAAAACTAAATTGGGACATCCATGAAAGTCTACATTGACGATATGTTAGTAAAGTCACTAAAGGTAGAGCTTCACATCCAACACCTGGCATAATTGTTCTAGATCCTTAAGAAGTACAAGATGAAACTCAACCCTGCGAAGTGCGCCTTTGGAGTATTAGTAGAAAAATTCCTAGGCTTCATAGTCAACAGTAGAGGAATTGAAGTCAACCTAGAAAAGGTTAAAGCAATACTCAATATGTAATCACCATCCATCACAAGAGAGATTCAACGTCTGACAGGGAGAATAATTGCCTTAAGTCGTTTCGTGTCCAAATCAAGTGATAAATGAAAACCCTTCTTTCAAGTATTAAAGAAGGCATTCCAATGGGATACAAGATGTGAAGAGGCTTTCAAGGCCTTAAAAAACTATCCGAGCTTGCCTCCTGTTCTGATAAGCCCCTTAGATGGGGAAGTATTTACTCTTTACCTAGCTGTTTCAAACATCTCAACCAGTGCAGCACTAGTAAGGGAGCAAGGTAGAGCTCACCAACCAGCCTATTACTATAGCAGGGCTCTGAGGGGGGCAAATGAGAGATATTCTAAGATGAAAAAGCTTATTTTAGCTCTTGTTACAATGGCTAGAAGACTTAGGCCCTATTTCCAGGCTCACACCATCGAGGTCCCAACAGATTAGCCGATGAAGCAAGTGTTTCATAAACCAGAGTCTTCCAGGAGGCTAGTTAAGTGGGCTATAGAGCTCAGCGAGATCGATATCAAATATAAGCCAAGAACCGCCATCAAAGGGCAGATTTTGACAAATTTTATCGTAGAATTTACAATAGTTGCCCTTATGGATATGGAGGCAACACAGCTAATACCTGACCTCCCCACGTGAAAAATTTATGTAGATGGAGCTGTCAATGTGCAAGGTAGCGGAGCAGGTTTGGATTTAAGGCTTCAAACAGCGAGACAGAATATGAAGTTGTCATTGCAGGACTCAACCTTGCTCACTCAATGAAAGCATAGCAGTTGGAGGTATGTAGTGATTCCCAACTCGTGGTAAAGCAGATAGAAGAGTCCTATGAGGCTAAGGGTGAGAAAATAGCTCTTTACCGCAGGAGGGTACAAGAATTAATCAAGAAATTTATGCAAGTTAAGATAAGGCACGTTCCCGAGTCTGAGAATTCAAGAACAGATACTTTGGCAAGGCTTGAAACTAATTCGCAAAAGAACTTGGATCGGTTAATACAGTAAAACATCTAGCGGAGCCATCGATTAGTACTGAGGAGGAAGAAGTGCTCCCTATTTTGAATCAGCCGAGCTGGATGGATCCCATCATAGGGTATCTGCAGAATGAAACCCTCCCAGAAGACCCCAAGGAAGCTGCGAAGCAAAGAACCAAGTCAGCTAGATTTTCTATCTTACAGGTAAATTTGTATAAGCGAGGTTTTTCAACACTTTTCCTTAAATGCATAAAGGATGAAGACGCCAACTGCATCCTCAGAGAAATCCATGAAGGAATCTGTGGTAATCACATTGGAGCTCGGGCTTTGGCAAGAAATGCACTAAGGCAAAGGTGCTACTAACCCACGATACTCAAAGATACTACAGATCTAGTCAAGAAATGCAAGGTCTGCCAAGTTCGTGCCAACATTTTCCATTCTCGACCAGAACTCTTGACTTCAGTAGTGAGCCATTGGCCCTTCCAACAGTAAGGTTTGAAGGTACTTGGATCCCTACCTACTGGCATTGGACAGTGCAAGCTTGTTATCATTGGAATGGACTACTTCACCAAATGGGCAAAGATGAAGCCTCAGGCAACGATCACAGGACAACAGGTTCAAAACTTCATGTGAAAGTCAATAATTTATAGGTTTAGGATCCCCAGAGCAATAGTCTTTGACAACGCGAAGCAATTTGATAACCCTGAGTTCAAGCGATTATGTGCTGAGCTCGGGATAAAAAACTATTTTTCAGCTCCAGCTCATCCACAGTCTAACGGACAAGCAGAGGTCACAATCAGAACCATCAAGGCAACTCTGAAGACCAAGCTTGAAGCTCTGAAAGGAAAATGGGTGGAGCACATCCCAGAAGTACTATGGGCTTATAGAACAACAGCTAGGTCAGCAACCCAGGAAACACCATTTGCCTTGGCATTTGGAACTGAGGTAGTGGCGCCTGTAGAAATTAGAAACCCATTTCCCAGCGTTGAGTTCACAGAACCCGAGCACAACGATGAATCACTTCTGCTGAACCTTGATCTCCTGGATGAAAAGAAAGACAGAGCTCTACAGCGTATCCAGAGTTACTAGAGGAAGACAACAAGGTACTACGATAGAAGGGTCAGACACAAGAGTTTTAAGGTTGGGGATCTAGTACTCAGGAAGCTCCTGCTTACAAAAAAAGACATTTCTCATGGAAAATTAGGACCTAATTGGGAAAGCCCTTTCATCATATCCAAGGTAATAAGACCTGGGAATTACGAATTACAGACCTAAGTGGGGGGAATCTTGCCTCATTCTTGGAATATATAACATCTCAAAAGATTTTTTCAGTGAGTTTCTTTTGTAAGAGGATTATTATCAATAGAATAACGAGTTTTTCATTTATTTCAGCAAGATTATTCTAAGTATCCAAGTAGCTATCGACGAGCTTAATAGCTCAGAAAATTTTTAAGTAGCCAAGTAGCTACCGACGAGCTCAATAGCTCAGAAAGTTTTTAAGTAGCCAAGTAGCTACCAACGAGCTCAACAACTCAAAATTTTTTTAAATAATAGCCAAGTAGCTTTCGACGAGCTCAATAGTTTAGAAAGTTTTTTAAGTAGCCAAGTAGCTACTGACGAACTCAACAGCTGAGAAAGTTTTTAAATAGCCAAGTAGCTATCGACGAGCTCATTTGCTCATAAAGTTTTTAAGTAGTCAAGTAGCTACCGACGAGCTCAACATCTTAGACAGTTTTTAAATAACTAAGTAGCTATCGACGAGCTCAATAGCTCAAAAAGTTTTTAAATAGCCAAGTAGCTATCAACGAGCTCAATAGCTCAGAAAGTTTTTAAAGTAGCCAAGTAGATATCGACGAGCTCAACAGATCATAAATTTTTTAAGTAGCCAAGAAGCTACTGACGAGGACCTCCAACCTCGAGGACCATAGCTCAAAGCACCACAAGACGGCTAGAAAGCTAATGATAGACTTTTCAGTTTAGAAATTGAGTCACGCAGCTCTGGATGAACTCCTACGTTCACAAAACAAGTAGGAGCCGTGTAGCTCAAGAAGACTCCTCAATTCATAAAAACTAGGATGAGCCATGTAGCTCAAGATGAACCCTAACGTTCACAAAACGAGTAGGAGCCGTGTAGCTCAGGAAGACTCCTAAGTTCATAAAATACAGATAAGCCACGTAGCTCGGGATGAACTCCTAAGTTCATATGAACGGGCCCCGTAGCTCGCGACGAACTTTACATCCCCTACATAGGAACCGCGCAGCTCATAATGAACACATTGGTTCTCTAAAATCAAAGTGAACACTTGGGTGCAAGTTGATCCCTAGTAGGGCTAAGATAAGTCATGCAGCTTATAGACATACAACAAAGCAAGAGAGAAACTTGTTAAAATCTAATGTTCATAAACACAGGCAAGCATCCAAAAGAAAAAACATAAAGTATGTTACAACAAAATTGTTTAAAAGGGGAAAAGCTTCTAGTTTCTCTCGAGTCGCCTCTTCAATCCAAGGACTTTCTCCTTCAGGCGTGCATTCTCCTCTCGCAGATCATCTCTTTCTTTCTTCGTCTTTACAAGTATATTGAGAAGCTTCTTCCCGGCAGAAGAGAACAGAACTACCCCAAAAGAAGACTCACCCAAGGAAGAGGAATCGTTAGACCTGTCCTTCCTACGTTTCTTGAAGATCCTCCAACATCTTCATCGAACTCAGGAATAGAGGAAGCAAGAGAGTCTGGAAGCAAAACAATATCCCTGGCAGCAGCTGCGACACTAAATAAGAAGAGGTTATCTGATGTCATTAGCTCAGGAAAAGACATATGTAACACCCCAAAATACACCCTGGATGGCATTACATTCAATCACCATTCGTACCATGAGAGCACTAAGATAAACCATCAATAATAATAATAAAAAGACTTCTCAACAGTAATCCATAACATTACATCAATAACCCAAAAGAATATACCATCTTTGGCCTTTACATTCCCAATGAAAATTTACTATTATAGCGCAGCGGAAATTACAAAAGAAATCTAGACTATACAGTGTTTCCAAAATAGTATTCTAGTCTAGAACAAAAAGTAAACGACATCTCTAGATGTCCCATTCGGGACCCAAGTATCCCTCTAGTGAAGCCTCCCCAAGGTATGGCTCCTTAGCACCGAGTACATCCTCTGGCCCAACATCTGAAAAAGGTTTAACTGTAGGGGGTGAGCACTAAGCTCTGTAGGAAAATCCTCTCAAACTCAAACAAGGTTTAGAAAACATGTAAAACGGGTCGGTCTCATTTCAGAAAAATATCATATGTAGCTTTTGAAATAAAACCGGGACATTTATACAGATCTCAAGTTTAAATAACAACGGTAATTGAAATGGATAAATAAAGAAGAGAAACCAAGTAGAGTTGACAACCAATTTCCAAAGCATAATCCATATACAAGTTATAATTCATTTCCACCATACACCGTTTCCACAAGTTCTCGTGGCATCCCATACTACCCCAGGACTCTTGTAGAAACCATCTATGGTAGAATGAACGATACACGACGGTACTCGTATCTCAAGTATGAAGCAAGACCCCGCATGGTCACCATCACAAATATCATGTCCCACGCAAGTACATACCAATGCTACCCCGTGAGCAATAGTGGTTTAGTCTTACCAAAGCACTAACCCCACTATGAGTGGTAGGAAAAGCTCTTACCAAAGAGGACGTCTACCCACTCCATGATATCCTGTCAATGGTAGCCCATGTTCATATCGTGCAACCATACAAGGAATACAATACACACTTCTTTCTCAATTAACAAGCAAGTTCCACAATTTAGTTTTATGTGGTATGAGCATCCTTACAAGGAACCTCTAACCCATGTCCCTCAAAACAACCTTTCATAATTACAATACCAACAATTATCACACATATCCAACCATTCCCCAAATCCACAACTTTCGCAAGTGGTATTTCCCATAAAGCTTATTTAAGAAAAAGTACATGAGATCATCAAAAGTATCATTTTATTGTTCAATACAAATCCCTAGAGTTTTGAAATCAAGAACAAATGAATGATCAAGCTTTGGAACTCAAGAACAAAGGACAAATCAAGTCTTGAATCCATGACAACCATTATCAAGCTTGGAATCAAGAATAAAGGGTAAATCAAGTCTTGAAATCCATAACAACAAATACCAAGTTGGAATCAAGAATTAAGGAGCCATTAAGTATTGAAATCGACAACAACGAATATCAAGCCTGAAATCAATTATCGGTTACCCAAGCACAACATAGGTAAAACACATTAATATTGAAGGTTGAGAATCTAGAACCAAGGAGAAATCAAGAAAAAGAACATTCCCCTTGAAAGCTAGGGTTTGGAAGCAAGAAAAGAGATTTAATAGTTACCCGAGTCTAAAATTGTTCAAGACAAGGTGAGATTTGCAAGGATATCAAGAATTACATATTTGATAGCATATATATAACATTTAGAGTCAAAGATTACATATAAATAAACCTAGCCTCAATGTAAGAGAATAGGAAGAAACCCCTACCTGAATCCAAAGATTTTGAGCTAACCCAAGCTCCAAAGATCTTCTTCCTCCCTTCTCTTTCTCCTTCTTGTCTTCCCTTAGGGTTCTAAGAGATGTGGGTAAAGGTGTAGTGAAAGGATATAGGAAGAGAAGAGAAGAATGATGTTCTTGAGAAATTTCGGTTTTGATTTCTATAAGGTGTGAAGCAATCTTGATCTTGGTGTTTTTCCCTTTCTTTATCTCCTCCTAGGGCTCTAGGATGTTTGTGGTGAGAATGAGATGAAGAATGGGGAAAATAAGGCTTGGTATGGGGTTTTAAAACCCAAAATCCCGACTTTTTAAGTGTTCGGGAGGCTCCAGGGAAGTGGTACCGGTACTGGGTACCGGTACCATTTAGCTACTGGTTTCGGGGTACCGGTACCGGGTACCGGTACCATTTGACTTCCTCGATTTCCAGTGCAGTTTTGACCCATTTTTAGGTCGAATTGGAAAATTTTCATGAGATACACTTTTGTAGCCCTAGATGTCTACTATCTACTGTCAAAATTTCAGATCAATTGGACATAAGGATAAAAAGTTATGGCCAAAATACTAAGAGGTGTCCAAACTATTTTCTACCCGAAATTTACGTAAGGTGTGTTTTTTTTCCGGAGTACTTCCAAGCTTCCAAGGCACCTCATATTACCTCTCCCAAGGTTTTTCGACCTTCCGAATTCAATGGAGACCTTAGTTTGACCTAAAAATATTTAGAAACTTATCTCCTCACCCTTTCTAAGTTTAAACGTCTTCGAACTCAAACTTAAAAACTCAAATTGCCTCCCTAGTATTTATTCCTACTATTATTATCCATATGGTTCATTCTCACCTCATTATTTTTATATATGAATCACAAAATAATTATATCACTATATATCTATATACATATATTAAAGAGAATGCGGGGTGTTACAACATAGGCTCAGCCTAGGCTATCTCCTCAACTTTCATTGGTTCCAGTAGATCAAGACCAGGTGCACCTATGCAATAACAACACAATGAGAATAGGTCATTAAGGACCTAGAAAAAATAATAATTAGGATACTTCCCAGTACGAGAGAAACCTCCCCAAGATCTGGAAACTCTACACCCTCTATAGTGCAGCTCGGATGATCTCCAAGAATCTCCGGAAGTGAAGAAAGAATATTTAGCCCACCCTTCAGGTGGGGAAGGTAGATCATACACTAAAGGACGCGAGCACAAACTCTTCCATCGGAAATAGCTAAAGCAAGGAACCTCATCATCTTGAAGTTCATAAAATTAAAGGAATTCGGGGACAGTAGAGAACTCTTTATTACCCTGTAGTCTCCAGAAGATAAAAAAGCTAATCAAGGTACCCCATCCACTAGGAGAATGGCGAGAAGGGAATAACCCACAATAAGCCAAAATTCACCAAATTGAGGGATGGATGGAAAGTCGAAGGCCCATCTCCAGAGCACTTTCAAAGAAACAGAACTCTCCTCGAGGGAGATAGTCACAAGGCTCATCAGAGGTCGGGATTCTCGGAGGCAAGTCTAAATCAGGGAATAATCATTTTTTCACCACGTCCAAATCCAAAGAAGTCATCACTGAGAAAAACAAGTGATTGCACTGCCATTCCCATTCGATTCTTGAGGAAGTTTGCTGCTTGAACAAGGAAGAAAAAAGGGCAACCATTAGAATTTCAAAGGAAAAGAAAGACAAAGTACAAGAACGCTTCAAGAATCAAGAAAAACCCCAAGGTTCAAGAAGATAAAGTTCCTGAAAATCGTGGAAAGTCCAAGGGAACCCTGGGTTTTAAAGAGTCAAGAAGCACGTGAAAAGAAAAGTCGGTGACCCCTTAGAGTTTCCAAATTAGAACGACAACATCAAATGTAGAAAGTTAAGGGGCGTGGGCAATGAAGCCCACTATCTAACGCTCCCTTAAGGGCACCAAAAACAAGATCACCGACAGTTGTTCATATGAAGCCAACATCAAGGGGAACTCGGGAAGGGCCTCTTATTTACAATTGATCCAACAAAGAAAACTTCCCCAATAGCCTCAACATTACACTCAATAAGCCAAGAGAAGTCCAGTACAATAAGTTGTGGCGTAACTTAGGAGCATAACCTCAAGGCCATATCGAGGTAGACCATAACTGAGGTCTACTGAGCAGACTTAACTAGCTCGACAAAACAAGATTATTCAGGAGGAAGACCTCCGTTAATCTTTGTCTCAGCTAAAGAGGAACCTACCCATACAACAGTCATCCATTAAGGAGGGGCCTCGTGAGATATATTCTCAAGGAAACTTCTCAGATTTCTTTGGGATGAGGTTAGCTCAAGGGATGCATGGACCCTCTGTTCTTATGATATGCAATGGAAAGACCTCAGCATCAAATTACTTACTTTATTTATCAAATCCAGCAAACCTCTTTTTACCATGAGGAATGTTAAAGCACCTAATACCCTATAAAGGGACTAAAACAGTAAGAAGAAGCTCTAGAAGAGACATCAACACTTCGATTGGCCTCTCAGCTTCTCCAGGCTAAACAATTTTGCTTTCAAGCGAGCTAAACACTCCTCAAAGCAAGGGGCAAAGAAGGGGAATACAAAGTAGAGGAAAGTAGGATTACATCTCAAATCAGAGTTACATTTCATCTCAAAAAAATAGAAGTTGCATTTCAGAATACGGAATCAAAATATATTGAATGTGAAATCAAAATTACAAAAAAAAAAGAGAGAAATGAAAAAGCCCTAAGTTTCTGAAGAAGGTGCAAGTGAAGGATTCTGTAACTCAACCGATGGACCTTCAGTAGTAAGAGGCAAAAGAGGAAAACTTTCAGGGGTGCTAGTTACAGGGACCCCTACTCTTGTTATCGACGAATCTTGAGCAAGGGCCTCATTCACAAGATCGGCAGAGAAGGGCACAGTAGCAGGAACAACGACAGAGTCAGCTAGAAGCTTAGTAGTCGCAGGAACAGAAGTCGTCCCAAAAGGAAGAGCTGCAGAAACATCTTGGGCCAAGGCCCCCACAGAAGGAATAGACATCTCAGCACTTTCTGGAGCCACACCAGAAACAGGAAAATCTAAGGCGCCTTCCTCACCCTCTGTATCGGACTCCTCCTCAGCAGGGATAGCAAAGTCAAAGTCGAGGTCTGGATAGGTCTTCTCAGCTTTACGCTGAAAAGTAAGCCACCCAGTCACCTACTTGGTGATGCTGTCATCCCTAAGCTCAACAATTGTATCGTCCTTCTGCTTGATGATAGCTTTTTGTGCCTCAAGCTCACTACAAATGGTACCATTAGCCTCAGATAGAGTTACATATTTCCCTTTCATACTCATTAGGGAGTTCTGGGCATCAAAAGCCTCCTGGCTGACTTTGGCCTAGGCTTCGATTTTAAACTTGAGCTCCTCCCTGCTCATTCTAAGCTCATCCCTGACTTTATTTTCTCCCTCATTCGTTTTATCTTTTGTTGCCTCTAAGCTCTTGGAGGTAAAAGCTTGCCTCTCTATTTTTTCTTGGAGATCTTGCATTTGAGCTCGAAGGTCGTCATTGTCAGTGGATAGCTCAGCAACCTTAAGCTCGTATGCCTTCAGAGCCTTGGCAAAGCTATCTACAGATTGGGCCCTACCCATCAAGCTCTTCACATGGATAACCAGCTGGGTAAAAAAAGGAAGGTGGATGAGGATTAGCATAAGGGTGAATGGACATATAAAAATGTAAGGGCTTACAGCAGCTTCCCCTTAGAGAGCTGAGCTGATGGACACCTCAAATGGCATGGAAAAGGCCCACTAAACGTCCGAATCAGGGAGGACAGAGGAAATGGCCCTAGCAACAAGCTCTATGTTCTAAAAAAATGAGTCCTTACGTTCCTCTGCCTTAGAAGGTCTCCCTTTCTCAATCTTGGGTCTCATCAGAGGTGACTCCAGAGTCTTTCCGGAACTACTGTAAGAAATAATATCAATTTGAAGGTGGGGGATTAACCCCAAAGCCTTCTCAACCTCAAACGAGGAAGGAAAAACCTAGCCTTGCTCAGGAGCTCGCCCAGAAGGAGGATGAACCCCTAGGAAAGGGGAGGTCACTATGACTTATGAAGTGTTTGATGATGGAGTCGTGACTTTGATAACTAAAACCGGAGAGGAGGAGGGCACCCCCAATCTCTGGACCTTAGCTTGGGTAACAGGGCTGCCCCCAGATCTGACCTCAAATTTCCATTTGCTGGCTTTCGCGCTTTTCTTCGTCTGATCAATCTTCGCCTGGAGCTCTTCTGGAGTGAGCTTCATCGAGAAAGAACTTGAAAGCTTAAAAGGGGTAAGTCAAGAAAGGAGAGAGGTAAAAAGCCAAAACACTGCAAATAACAGATATATAAAAAAGAAGAAGGTATTAGCTGCCATATCCTTGGGGCCAACAATAGAGATCGGGATATGAGATTCGATTTTCACCTCAAGAGGGCTAAATCCCTACTTTACAAGAACCCATGGCCTGATGAGTTCAGAATATTTCTCAGAATTACACTTCCCCAATTTCAGCAACACCTGCTCGTCCTTAGCGCTAAGCTCAGGTCAAACACCTGAAAAACGACAGAAGAAAAGCAAAATCAGTAAGACAACTCACTTACTCGATCTCAGCTAGCTCAAGCAGGGACTTACTCATGTTGTCAGGGACAGACCAGACCCTATGAATGGGGAGAGTGTCAGTCTTATCTATGGGATTACACTCCCATTGTGAGCCACCCACATAGAAGAAGTACTTTTTCTAGCCTTTATGAGAGCTCGGGAGGTCAGATATGACTACTCGGGCCTTTGTTCGCTTAGAAATATACAAGAAACCCTCAGAAGCAGTGTATTTTAAGTTGAAAAATTCTAGGAGTAAGGAGATGGTGGAAACTCCAAGCTTGTGTTTCTTGAAGAAAACGAGAAGACCAACAAGAATACCCCAAAAGTTGGGGGATAGCTGAGCTGGATAACATTGAAATGTTATAGAACACCCTTGACAAAATGGTGCATGGGAAAGCGTAGACCATTCTCAAAGGCTGCTAGGAAAAAGCAAACCTTCTTATGAAATTGGGAAATGTAGGAGGTAAACTTATCTAGACTCCAGTACTGAACCCTGGGGGAGAAAATAAAATGGGTACTAAGGACCTTTAGGTCAGAAGAAGTGAGGTTACTAGGGCCCACGCGTTTCGTGGTTCTGAAGGCAGTTCTTGTACCCTCAGCGCTGCCTGAGATTCCTACACCGCTAACCTTAGTATTGCCTTTGCTGGGCTTTAGGGGCACTGGAGGGGAAATTAAGGGAGGCTCCTCAACATTTACCTCAGCATCAACAGAGTCAATACCTGGAAAATTGTCAATTTCATCTTCCACCTCTCCTAAGTCGACATCCTCCTGGGCAGACCTATCCCCTAATAGGGAAACAGATGAAGGAGTGGCTCTAGAGAAGGCAAAAATGGTTGGAAAAGAGAGAGGGAGATCGAAAGAGCAATAGAGAGGAGGAGCATTGGTTAAGCACTCCCTGATAACCCTAGGGTCAGCGCAGTAGCTTCCAACGCCAAGAATTCACACGATAGAACCCCAGTCCACAAAGGAGGGAAAAGGAGACAAACAATAGTCTAGATTCCAGAAATAAAAGAACCAAAAGGCCAAAAATGTAGTAGCCACCTCAAACTCGAGGGATCCAGAATGGGAAAAGAGGTAAAAAGGGGCAAAGAACGCACCTAGCTTAGAATGAACAACGAACTACGACCCAGAGTGGAATCAAGGTAGAGGAGCAGTGCAAATCCTTGAACTGAACCAGAAAAACTTGATTTTGAGTAAAGAACCAGAAAACTTCGGGTCAAGAAGCTAGAATTCGAGAAGAGATGAACAAAAATGGAAGTTGAACAGTGGAAAAAGGTGGTTCTAGTATCCGTTTGGGCATTTATAACTTGAAAGATGTGGGCTTGAGTGTGCGCGAGAATCAAAGAAACCATGATTACTGAAAACCGTCAAAGGATAACCCCCACGTGCAAGCCAAGGTTTGTCACGTGTTGGTCTAGCTCGATTATAGGCAGCTCAGCCTCTGCCCAAGCTCGCTTGGACCAAGGGATGGGGCAACTGATGATACTTAGAATAAACCCCACGTATGAGCTCGACTAAACTAGGAGGTCAGCTTGGACATGCAGAGCTTAGAGCTCAGATCTGGAGCTCTCCTCCAAACTCATAACCAAGGAAGTGAGAAACAAACAGCCGGATAGCAGAAGACATCTCTGAAACAAGGGCTAAACTACATTAAAGGCACAAAACTTTCAACTAACCAAGATCCTCTCCTAAAATCAAGGAGGATTCTATGCATGAAAAACGAGGATCTCAGCAGAAATCCCACTAAACAAGGAGTAGCTCTATAAATGTTGTATCACGCCTCCACTGTAGGGGCAGAACCCTAATTTCCTCCACTTTGCATTGTAAAGCATCTAAGTAATCAAAAAAAAAAAAGGAGCAAGAGTCTCCATTGTAGAGTGGATTAGTCGACCTCTCGAGCCGATGAACCACTATATTTTCACTGTACAAATCTCCTCTCTCCCTAAGATTCTTTACGACAATTCATATGAGCCTAGTAGCTCAGATCTATGTCACATGGCCTAGACCACTCACTACCATTGTCCACGCATTTGGCTCATCCCTGTCAGATTAACACCATCAAATCTCAATTTGGACCCTCAAAAATAAAAATTTATATCAATGTGTACCTAAAACTAATTGTTGTTAGTTTGTTACTTAAAATTAAATTGATAAATTATATCTAGATCCCCTCATGCTAGTGACTTAATTATTTGAATCCCTTCACATTTAGAATATTATTCTTACATCTCATGACGTTTGTGCACATGTAATACGTAACTCATTTTCGTTGATATCTGTTAATATAACAGTTAAAAAATATAATTTTATCCTAATAAAAAATTATAATTTCTTTTTTAATATAATTAAATACTGATTATTTACATCGAAATTAAAATATTTTATGAGAGAAATTTCTCCAAATCGGGCACAATAAATTGATAAAATTTGAACTTCAAACATCTGAATTTATTTACAACTCATTCATATTACCATTTGAATTAACCCTTCAAATTCATATTTCTCACTGTCAACCGACACTGTAAAGCACCATTCCACCCTAAAATAAAAAAGTTATTATGCGATATTTCATTCAGCGCTGGTCTGGTCTTGTCTGGTCTGGTCTGGTCCGGGTAGTGCATATGGCATCAACAAACATGTCGGACAGAACTGAAGTCTGTATGTGTTAATGAAATGGCCAAAAAATTAATAGCTAATTTTCTTTTTCTGAAAAAATGATCTCCACAACTTTTTTAGATTTTTTCTATCATCAATAGAGACACATGATATGACACTGATATTCTTATTCCTCATTTATTTTCGGGACACCTAACCTTTCTGGTCCAAGTAACTCTTATGAGGCTGACTGGCTCCAATTCCAATATGACTCCATTCATGGACGTGATTAATTATAGTGTATTTTTGATAAACTTAAAAAAGATATGAACATGTAGTTGATTTTTTTTTTCTTAAATTCTTCAGAGAGAGAGTTTTTGTTTTTGTTTTTAAATTTCAAGGTCATTTTTATCATTTCACATTGCATATTAATTTTGACGACGGTTAGTTTTCAGTGCACATTGATAAAAAATTTCTATCTTTGAGAGTGTAAATTGAGAATTTTGTTCTTTGGTGGTACACATTGATATAAATTTTTATCTTTGAGAGTTCAAATTGAGATTTTTAATCTTTTGGGATGTAAATTAAAATTCGAATGATCTTTCAAAGTATAATTTATAATTAATCCAGAATTTTTTCCTTAACTGACAACAATAATACTATACTGACCAAATTTTGAGACCAAGTGACATGACAACAGATCATTTGAAATTTTTATTAGAACCCAAATAACATGACATCAAATAAAGAAACTTAACTCCACTGTCATGTCATTTGAACTCCAAATTTAATTTTAAAATTTAATCAGCGTAACATTATTTAGCCGACAAACCTATAAGTGGAGAGAATTCACCAACTATATAATAAATCATCCAACAGCTCAAAAAATTTTCCAATTCATATTTTCCCCCCTAAAACCGTCTCTGTTATGCCCTCTTTTTCCAAAATTTACTCCTTCTCTCTCCTCTTTCTCTCATCCGACCGTTAACCCAATAACTCATCTCTAATCTCATGCTTCTCTCTTCTCTCTTTGTTCAAAAAGCGACCCACAATGGAGAGCCTGGTCTGTTCCTCTCTCACTCTCACTCTCACTCTCACTATCACTCTCACTATCGAGGCATCTCCCTCTCTTCTTCATCCCCTACTGACGCCGCCAGCAGCAACGACATCGGCAGCAACGACGCCAAATCGCCACCACGCTCATATGTCACTCTCCAGGTATTTTCTCTCCCTTTGCCCCCTTTCTCTCCCTTTCCCCCTCTTTCTCTTCCATCTTCGACACCATCCCCGCAGCTCCAACCATATTGCACATGAAATGTTTGTTGAAATGCCATAAAGAAATACTGAGCAATAAATTTCTTATTCCTTTTAAGTCCGAGTTTGGTGGTGATTTTTCTCTCATTCCCTGGCTCTCTTCATATATCCTAGCCCTCTCTCTGTCTTCATCACACCCATAGCACACACACGCAGCACACACAAACACACACACCTGCAAATTCAACTCGCAAACAAAAAAGTTGTTAGATAGGTGTTGATTTGCTGTCAATCATAATGGACATCAAGTGTTTGTGTTAATGCCTCAGAGAAATATTGTATATTCCACCATTCTTTTTTCTATTAATTGGTATGAATTTACTGTGTACCCATTTTTTGTAGGTATAATGTGTTGAAATTATGCTTTAATTAAATTTTGTTGAGTTTTATCGAAATTGAGGTATTGTGTGAATTTGAAATTGCATTTCTTTTGCCTTAACTAGCTCATATCAAAACTTTCAATCTGGAATGCTTTTTATTCTGAGGAAGAGAATGCATTTGAAAGACTCTTTATTCTAGAATTGAAATTAGAGTATTGAATTGAATTGAATTTAGTTTTTTAGTTAGTTGCTTAGACTTTTTATACTTTAGGCTTTTATGCTTTTTATAAATTGAATGTAATTGGTAATCCTGTTTTGCCTTTATTTCATTTGTATGTTGTTATGGACTTCACTTATGTTGTGGCAGTAGTTGATAAATGATTTCGTTTTGATATGACTATTGCGTGATTGTGAGTCCTGTTTGGTGGTTGTGAATCATGTATATAGGTTTAACTTTTTTGGGATACTATTTTAAGAGGAAATTCTATCTAAACATTCTCGCGCCATTCAACTGTTGGGGTTGGCTACTATTGTATTTGATTGAGAGTGGTTTTGTTTTCTAGCATATGTTGGCTATCTTTTAAAAACTTGGTGGTGGTAATTTTGTCCATGTAATGCTTCCTGAGAAGTTTTTTTCCTTTTTAATTATTTGGGATTCTTGAAGATATTGTTGAGGTTAATTTCCAGACATGAATGTAGTATCTATTTGTCCACCATTCTGTTTGTTTCGCCATACATTCATAAAACTACACCTTATTTAGACCTTTTGTTATTAGATTAAATACAGTTTGCACCGAGTTTTGTAAGTAGATTTGATTTGATGCGAGTTTTGTAATAGGTTCAATTTTTTGTGATTTTTGGGATTCATGATTGCATTTTTTTTTTGCTTGAATTGATTATTTGGTAGACAAACATTTCAAACTTAATGGTTGCATATCTTTTGATTCCAAATAATTAGGCAAAGTTTTAATTATTATTTTTCACAAAAGCATCACATACGCGTTTTGGGCGGAGCTTCATGTAAGACAAGTTGATTTAGGCTTTGGTCTTGCTTTTGAAGGTTTTTTTTTCGGCCTACTAGATCTTTTCTTCCTTGCTGTAACAAAAAATCTGAGCAATTGCTAAGATCTATAAGAGGTGGGGCTTGACATCTAGCTAGAGCCAGCCAGAAGATTCAACTATCCACTGAGGTGAGCAAGTTTGATTTGGTCTCATCTTCGTGCAATTCGATTTGAATTATAAACTGTCGTTTTTACTCTCAAATTTTGAAACCCATGTTTTCTTCATCCTTGTTTTGTTTTGAAATTTTGGGAGTAATTTGTAATAGGTTGTGGTTTGGGAGTATTATTCAAAAAAATAAAAAATAAAAAAATGGATGTTTTGTAATAGGTTGTGGTTTGGGAACTGGTTCTTCAAAATTAATTTATGGTTGGGGAGTAAGAGGTTGTGGTGATGTGATGCCATTCACAGCCATGGTGACTATGGAGTGCACAAATGTAGGCCTAAACACATTATACAAAGCAGTCACTCTCAGAGGGATGAACCCCCATGTCTTTGTGGTTTACGCTTACGGTGTTGTTCCTGCTCTTGTTCCCCTTGCGTCACCATTCTTCTCTCAAAGGTCTCTCTCTCTCATGTTATATCATGAGATCACCATCTTCAAAGTCCTATGAATTAACAATCAATATACTGATAATTGCCATCTTAAAAGTCCTATGAATAACAATAAAAACGCTGATTTTTTGTTTTGTTTTATTGCCTTATTCATTAGTCTTGATTAATCCTATAGTTTTGTTGTAAAACTAGTGATAAACCGTGCCTGAAGGTACGGTGCAACTAAAAAAATTGAGCATTGAATTTGAACGTAAAGTAATGAAGCACTGAACTCAGACGCGTACTAAACTGAAAGCCTATACTCGCCCTATATCACTTGTTTGAAGGCACTGTACATAGTTCTTAAATACGAAATAATCAAATAATGAATATAAACATGCATTAAGTTGAAAATGGTTTGGTTATTTTTAATGTCATGACTTTAGTGAAATAAAAATGGTCAAAATGTAGATACTTTGTATGAAACTTTCAATTTTTCGGCAGAGTATTATCTGAATGCCACAAATATATCAACCTGTTTACAAAATTTATATATTTCATAATCATAATCAAATCATGTCATATGCACACTAAAATTCAACTATGTACCAATTATCACAACACCATTCTTCCTACACAAACAACTATATCCATACTTGTAAAAGCGACAAACAAAACATAAGATTCTTAAAAATATAAATAAGCTAAAACATGACGACTCCTGGGGTGTGCCATTTCTTCCCAGCAGACCATGTAGTGTAGATTTCCTTGCCTACTTTGATATAGTTGTGTAATTTCTTCAAATCACATAGCAAATATAAATAAGCTATTGGTTATAACAAATCTACATCATAGTACTCCATAATTTTCTCAGCCAATTCAATTACCTATTCAAATTAAAAGAACCCAACACAAATTGTATCTTATAATCTCAAAGAGACCTCAAAATATTATGGAGAAACATTAAAAAAAAAAAAGGCAATGCAATATAAGAAAATACCTCCAAGAATTTTCCTTAATTTCGAAATTCTGTGCAAAAAATTGGTAGTTTCCACCTTCAATATTCAACATAAAAGTTAGTTCTATCAATGATAAGAGTTTCAGTTTATAATACAACACATCTGCCTACCAAAATGATTTGTTTGGTGCTTGGGTTTGGGTCAACTCCTTTTATAGATATAACAAATTTATGAGAGGGACTTCAAAGAAATAACTGAGTAAAAGATAAGAATCTCGATAGCAATTTTGTCTAATAATAACTCGTACTTAAAAGCACATTGTAACTTAAAAAACCATTCAATTTAAAATAATTTTTTCTTCATTTGTTTTAATTAAAGAAATTGAAATTAATATAACTCTTGCTATATCTAATTGTATGTATCATTGTGCACCACAATCCATTGCATTGCCCAATACAAATTATTGCATAACCAAACACAAACCATTATACTTACTAATATTAGTGCACTCCTTATATAGCATAACAATTTGAATCCAACAAATATTAGCGTAATGATTATCAACCCACCCATTGAGATATTTCATCTAACACATATTATACTAACAAATATCAATCTACTACATAGAAATGTGGGCCACCAAAATGTCCTTCCAAGCCATATTTATCAAAGTCTAGCTATTGATCATAGATTGAATGTCATATCCATCTTCCACACTCGCTAAATGCAAGATAATGCTTATACACAAAGCCAAATGCAACAGAACTACCAAGTGTTACTGCAAAGCTCACCACTTAATACAGCAAAATTCATCTAAAAAAAACTAAATTTTATCAAAATTCAAATATAGTAGAAAAACACCATGCTAGAGAATCAAAACTAAATCAATAAGATAACAACGAATGATCAAAGTAAGGTATATCTACCTTAGAAAATAGTATTTGCAAAATATTCCAAGCAGCCAAAACTTTTCTATTGTACACATTAGGTATATGCACTTTCAAGTATAAACACAATCTTATGACATAATTATTACATGAAACATTCTATTCCTACTTGATATTAAAAACTTGCAATGCGAGCCAAGCTTAAGGAAATCTCACCTATGAATACGGCTTCTCAACTCATCAACTGAAATACAATTCCTTCCATAATCAAAGTATGAACTTCATTTGGTTTTAAAACTCCATGTGAATGACCAAAACCATTCAAAGTTAGCATACCAGTTGCAAGTTTCTTTGAAGTTTTGAAACAAAATAATAATAATAATAATAATAATAATAATAGCAAGTGAATGGCAAATATTTGACTTAATTAGTAACAGTGGAAAATAATTTATTTGGAGGAGTGAGAGAGGCCATACGATCATAATTCAAAAAATTAAGACAACCCAATTCAAAAAATATCACAATCATTATGCCTAACATAGTCTACTCAAAATCCAATTACAAAAATTACCTGAAAAATAAAGATTCACACTAATTTAAATGCATGCTCACATGCACCCTGAAGCCCAACATATTCAACCACCCAAAAAAAATTAATTTTAAACCCACATTGACAAATCATATCAAAGAGTAAGTTTTTTTTTATCAAGATCGAAGAGTAAGGTTTCTTACGGGTTTCTATGTTTGAGTCTTTGACGGGCTACCCAACAATTATTGGAGTAAAAATAATTTTATCGCGGCCCATGTTTTATACACAGCATGCATAAATCATGTGAGTGTCTATTGTGCTAAAACAAGGAAGCAAGAAACATTAAACCCCAGAAAATGAAAAATGAAATTTTTTTCTTCACTCAGACATTTCATCGACAACCTAAAATGCAAGGCGTTGGTTTCTAGTTTCAACCTCTTCTCATTGACATTTTGTCAACCACATAGTATACATAAAAGGTAAAGGGTGGAGGCGTAAATACCAAGGACTTGAAGATTTGATAACTAATGACGACAAACTCAAGAAAGTAGCTATGATGAGATCAATCAACACCTTTCTCCAATATTATCCATTCTTCACCACCATCACATAATAATGGAATCACCATTCAAATTTTTTGAAAATCAAAAAGCTATGAAAATAAAAATTTGAAATCTTTGAATGCACACATTTTAGAGGTTTCAATAAATGAGTTTATGAAAGCTATGAAAAATCTTTAAAAAAATCTAACATCTGAATAAATGAGTATATATCCATAGAAAAATAAAGAATAGCAAAGAATCACCAATAAGCCCCTAAACTTCTTGCATTTAGTTTTCTTGGCAGCACTTAGTTGAAATCACAACATTCAAAAAGAACCACAAAAAGAGAAGATTAGTTTCACTCTTTTGCAAACATCTGAAAACCCACAAAATATGTAAGTGTATGAGTGTTGTGTGAGCACCAGTACCGAAGGGGGAGGGCAACGGGATCTTTGACACAAAATCAATTACCTTAGTGAATTTGAAGATATGAGAACCCTTCTATTTTTTTCATCTCTCGAACACCTAGCATGCATCAAGAAAAAGAGAGTGATGGAGATAGGAAGAGGTTTTTGTGAGCTTGTTGTCTATGTGTTCGTGCTTTGTGTTGTGCATGTGTTGCATGGTTCAAGGTATCGACTGAGTCCGATATGACTCGGCCGAGTCGTATTTGCCTCAACTTCATCGATACGTGGTACGTGAGAATGACGAATTGATCAGATATCACCGATATTTTGATTCAACTCGTAAGTATTGGTCGAAATAAGAGGAACTCCGTTTAACTCGGACGATTTCTACCAGAATCGTTCTGAGACGAAAAAGCCAGTGAACAATCCCCCCAAATCTGTAAGAGCCTAAAAATCCCTCACTCATTTTTTCATTTTTTAAGGTTGAACAAAAATTCAAAAAAAAAAAAAAAAGGAGGATGGGAAAGAAAGCAAAGATGGGATGAGAAATAAAACAAAGAATTAAAAGACTAGTCTGTCGATACTCAGAAACCCATGTGAAACTTAACTGGATAACCAAGAGAACTAAGAATTTATGACATACCTCTTGATTAAACGAAATAGGGTTTGCAATCTGCATAGGATGAGAAATAAAACAAAGAATCAAAAGACTAGTCTGTCGATACTCAGAAACCTATGTGAAACTTAACTGGATAACCAAGAGAACTAAGAATTTATGACATACCTCTTGATTAAACGAAATAGGGTTTGCAATCTGCATCTTCTTCTATTTTCTCTTCTTTCTCCTTTCTCCTTTGTTGATCTTCTTGAGTGTTGTGACGATAGGCAAAGAATCGCTGTTGCTGTGACGATCGGAGTGGTTCTCCTTGTCTGCCTCTCTCGTTGTGACTCTCTACCTCTCTTCGTCATCTGATACAACTGTGCAGGTAAGTAGGAAAAAAAATTTGACTTAAACAGCAGATCCTTTTTTTAACTGAGTCTTTAAATATTTATTTTTACCTTTAAAATCATATAAAAGCAATAGATCAAGTTGTAGAGATCCAAGTTACCAACCGTGAAGTCATAAGTTCAATTTCTATATCCGTTAACAGGCTGTGTTTTTTTTCCTGTTTTATCTGGCTGTTTTTTTTTTTAGGATTTTACTTAGTCTTTAAATATATTTATTTGTCTTTCAAGTCATATAAAAGCAATAGGTTAGTTGGTAGAGGTGTGTGTTACCAAACTGGAAGTCATAGGTTCAATTCCTATATCCTTTAACAGACAGTTTTTTTTTTCTGTATTTTCTGGGTGCTGCTGTTTTTTTTCCAGGTTGTATTGAACATTGATAATGATAATTATTTTCGGTAGCGATTTTATGTTTTATTTTAATTATGTTTAATGTGTTTTTAGATGTATTGTTTACATATGATACATGAATGATTATGTTTATATTTTTAGAATTTTCTATAATATTTCAAAAAATTTTGGAACTTTTATCTTGAGTTTTGAGCGTATCGGCGGATACAGCGCTGCGACCGATGTGTATCAGTACCCTCCGAGTTGATGACCGATACCGCGACTTTGAACCATGGTGTGTTGTGTGTGTCAAGTGCGTGTTTACACTCTGTGTTGTGTATGTGTATGTGTTGTGTTGGGTGTATGTGTGGTGTCTTTATGCTCTGTCCACGAGTTGAAATGTATGCAAAATACTGCTACTTATGTGTGTCAGTTAAATATTGGTCATTGAAAGAATACCTAAAGAAAAAACATCAGTATCAAAGAACATCGTTATCTTAGTGACCGGATCGTCATAATTACGCAATTCATTAAACACCTAAAAGGGAAAAGCAATTCTAAAAAAAAAACAGTTCAATGGATCAAGAATAATTAATACTATTAGCTTTAAACAGTTCAAGGTGCTACTTGCTAGCAAGCAAAACATAGCTCTACCCAAGACAACAAAGAATGGACACTATGTGCTTGGCCTTGCTAACCATAGCTCCACCTTGCTAACCAACATATGATCATGGCAACAAAAAAATTAGCCTTAGAAAGATAGATTACATGAAAATGTTAGGTAAAATGAACAAACAAATGAGAGAAAAAGATACACAAATAAAGTCATATTTGTTTCAAACACAATCCTTAGTGTAATCTTCCCCGATCAATCATCTTCAGTCCAAATAGGCAATGCAAGTTCAACTCATTATACAACTATAACCAAATTTCAACTAACAAATCAACTTACAGTAAATTAATTCCTAAATTGACATAACCTTGCTCTACAACACTAAATATGATCCATTCTTCACCAGAACATAAGAATATACTTGGTCAAACATGCAGGATAAAAGCTCATGACTTTACATGTTATAGTGTACAGAGAAGAGACAATCCAAAAGAAGCATACAAAGAAACAAATAGGCATTAAAAATAGGCATTGGGTTCAATTTAAAACGTGAGAAACCATATTTTTGCACAGTATGAGAACTAAATGTGGTGGTAGCAGCGAATGTAGTTTGTTCGTGGCTCTTTGAGAAATTTCATCAAACATGTGGTGGCTGTGGTTGAAATTTCATCCAACGACAAATGTGTTTGTAAACAAAAAGAGAGTGATATGAGAGTGTTTGGGGAGAGAAGGTGTGCTGGGTGTGTGTCTATGCGTGCTGGGTATGTGAGTGGTGCATGATGTATGGTGTATTTTGTGGAGGATCAACTGAGAAGAGAAAGAGAATTGGTTTTTTTTTTTTTGTTGGGGGGGGGGGGGGGAGAAGTAGACTAACCTTGGAGGGTGAGAGGTTGACCGGAGTTGCTTGATCGCCACAGAGAGATGAGAGAAATGGGTGAAAGAGAAGAAATAGAGAAAGAGATAGACGAGAAAGAACATGTGTGTTCTGTGTGTGTTAGAGAGAGAGGAAGGGAAGGGGTTAGCTTACAGAAATAGGGTTAACAGAGAGGAGGGTTTGTGTGTGTCAGGCATGCTTCGTTGGGGGTTGTGTGAGTCGGGGACCGTTGCGTGTGATAAGCAGAAAAATATAGTGGGGATAAAATTCAAGTTGTTGTAAAATTTGGCAGATCAAGAGTGCTTCCTCCACTTAATTTCTCCATCCAAAGCAAAATTGGGCTCCTTGGGCTTATCCTATTGCACATAGTTTTATCCAAAACTTATTAATAGATATTATGGTATTGATTGGTTGTTGGGTTTAGTTGTACATCTCAGATCATGGGATATACCGGCATCAATGATGGTTCTCCAACTATTGCTTCTGCCATTATTAGCAACCTCATGCCAGCATGGTTTCAATCTGTTTAGGGAATCTTGCCTGTTGATGTAAATTTGTATTTCGAATCACTTCTATCTTTCTTTGTATAGAACGTAATGTCTCTTTGAAATAGTTTTATCCGTGTACAGTTTGCGAATTTTCAATTTTTATAGGATAAATGAATTGTGTTGTGTTTTTAGATTCAATCTTGGGTGTCGATTCTGTTGATAACTTTGAGTTACCCTTTGTTATTTTTTGGAATTCTGCTGAAACTTGATGATGCTGGATTTGGTTGGATGAGCTAGTTTTTGGTGTGTTGCATTTGCTAGTAGAGGACACAGCACATAGGGTTGAAGATCGTAAGTGTGTTGGTTTTGATATTTCCCTCAAAGGTCATTTTTGGTCCTTGAATTAATGAATGTGAAAAGTTGACTGATAGTGCTTGTTTTTGTTGGTATGAGCTTATGCTTATTTTGTATGAGAAGTAATGCTTAATGTGTCATGTTAATTTGATCAAATCTGAATAATTAAAGATGTGACCTCAGTTTTTAGCATCTTTCACTTTAAATCCTCCTTGTT
Source organism: Ilex asprella (assembly GCA_023539305.1). Lineage (NCBI taxonomy): Eukaryota > Viridiplantae > Streptophyta > Magnoliopsida > Aquifoliales > Aquifoliaceae > Ilex > Ilex asprella. The sequence goes on along the minus strand of CM042202.1, from coordinate 2,258,762 downwards.
TTATCTATCTACCCAGATTATTTTCACATTGATTTTATCACCGTATATGTATTATATGTTGTTTGTTATCATATAATATTATTTAGCCAAAAAAACCAAAATTACAGGATGTCATAAATAGTGGTAAATTTTACAGAATCTATGCACGCTGTTTAGTCATGATTGCTAAGCTATTGTACCTCGAAAACAAGCAATACAATCAAGCAATTCTATTGGGATGATATTTTAATTTGGTTGGAATGTTTTTCTTATTTCATAATTACAATGTATATGTAACGTGTAATTTTCTATTAAAGCTATATTTAATGGTTAATGGATTTTGGATACATATTAAAAATTTTGTTGAATGTAGTAGATTCAAGTATTAAATTGAATATGTTGGGTGGTTAAACTGCATTATGTGGTTGAATTGTATTGCTTCATGTTGACAAATAGTACGGGTTTTATATCAATTGAATTATGTTGGTGTTATCTGTTTTGTTACTACTTCTTTGATCAAGGGTCAATAGGACTGCACACTACAAGTGTTGATACTCCCACAGGAGCAGAAAACTGTTGAAGCCAATTGTAGAAAACTGTTGAAGCAAGTTTCCCCTATCTATTAGTTTAGTTGGGGTTGGAGATGGGCCCTGGAACATGATAAAGGAATTTGATGATAACATTTCTGCTTGGACCTTTGATAACTTTCAGGTGATTCTAGTCGTGATAAAAATTTACCCCTAGTTCATCTATGCCCGATATTATACTGACATTGGGAAGTGCTTGACCACTGCTCTATTTTTCTTCAGTTTGTCATTTTTCCAGAAATCATGTCACAGCTCCATCTGCTCCAAGTTTCAACATATGACAACCAGGTACATAGGGTGTTCTTTATTTTGCACCCTGTGCTCCAAATTCTACTTTTGATGACCTGGTACGGAGCCTATTATTCGTTTTGGTGCCTTAGCACAAGGCTGTTTTAGACTACAAAATGTTCACTTGCATTCTAGTGAAATGTTCTCTCTTCTGCATACATGATCATGAGTGCCATAAATTTGATGGGTTTCAATGAATTTCAGATTCAATGATGAAGGATTAGGCATGCAGATTGATGCACAGGCTAAGGATGTTGAAACTAACACTACATTACTCTTATTTCATTTGATTCTTTAGGACGCGTTATATTGTGGTGTACCAACATCATTTATCTTAATGTTTGCTTTTATGTTTTAGTTGCATTTGTTAATGGGTGGCGGCTGAGAGGTTGAGTGTCTTTATATCAAGGGGTTGTTGACTAAATTAATCAGATCTTTAACTCATGTAATCCAACCAATGACTTCTACAATTATGATACTAAAATATGAGCAATTTGTTTAATTGTGTTTATGAAGTATGCTATCATCGTATGTATCCTCAGGTTCAAACAGTAGCGTGGAATCATCATATACTGCAAGTTATTCTCAGTGGTCTGTTCTTCAATCCTATAGGAACTACCAATTTAGGGTTACATTCAAATTAAATTGGCCTTACCAAATTGGATATTAGTCCGATGATTGTGTTTTTCAGCCGCCTTCTTCCTCAGTGCTGTGCAAGGGTGTGTGTTTATGCATTCTCTCTATGTATAGTTTTGCTTAACATAGAACGTCAATTATATGTGTGACCATCTTCTAACTTAAAAAAGTTGTTAACTTTCTACGGGAAGCAAAAATGGGCAGTGACAACATGATCAGTTGTAGCTCAGGTAGAGGCACCTATGACAGAAGATAACCTACTAGAAGTCACTTATGCCTATGTACATATAGCCCACTACACACTTGAAAAGCATAAATGTACTCGTACTTCTTTTATGTTTATATATTTTTCCTAGATTTGGGTTAGAGATATCTCCAAATGTAATGTGAATTAGAGAATTGCTAGAATCCGATTTTGAGTCTTACTCTTTAATGTGAGATGTCGACAAACCAAGAGTTTTAAATTAAACCTGGAATGTACATTTAAGAGGGTGGTTGAATTGAGATGTAATTTTTGGAATTAGCCTCACAAAACAAAACAATGGTATTTCTTGGTACAACAATGTTATATTGACCAAATTTTGGGATCAAATTTGGAGTCCAAATGACATGGTAGCTGACTTGGGTTTCTTTTTTTGGTGCCATGTCATTTGGGGCCCAATGAAGACTTCAAATAATATTCTGTCATGTCATTTGGGCTCTAAATTTGGTCCCAAAATTTAGTCAGTGTAGCATTACTCTTCTTGGTATTAAACATTGATAAATGTTGTTTGGCGTAAGGATATTTCTTGGTGATTACTAAACGCTGTAATTTTAATTCTGGTGATCGAACTCCGGCAGTATAATTCCTAGCATTTGGTAAACGTCGATAAATTTTCCGATGTCGGTTTACAACGTGTATTCTAATCGTCGGAAGATCTTAGAAATGGGTTTTGGCGTTGTTTGCTTTCGCCGGCATTTGACAAACGTCGACTATGCCTTAAAATTCTTGTAGTGTTATCTAATTATGTTTTTTTTTCCATTCTCCTTCCACATTTTAAATTAATTAGAAAAAGATTATTGTTTTAAGGCATAAAAAGAAAATTCAAGCATTCAAAGTTGCAACATTTTTTTTTTTTTCTACTAGTTGTCTAGGCTTGTGCCAACAATTTCCTCGAGCTCTAAGCCGGCTATCATAAATTGAGTTAGTTTAAGAATATATTTTCTAATGAACAAAGGTGGTTGAACCTTAAGGGTGTAGGTATCGAACTTTAGACCACCTGTTTGTAAGAATGCAGGTTTAACTATTAGACTACCCCTAAAGGTTTACAACATTTATATAAATAAAATTTTGAATTTTAGAGATAAACGGAGGTGGAGATTGTTTTAAGACAAAATACAAACATATCCAATGGACAATAATAATTCAATATAAAAAAATGTCTCAAATCATCTCAAGAGTAGTAATCCAACGGATTAGAATGGGTGTTGAAATATTTTTTTCTGCCTAAAACTTTTCATTTTTACTTTCCTCAATCATGCCTTCAATCACCGTTAATGCTCTCACCAAAAATCTGTGGTGTCTCTTCCCTTTATATTGTTTCCAAAGAAAGCTCTATAATGCTCTACCCTAAACTCCTTTATTCGGTGTCTCTCTGTTCATTCTGAGACCCTGCCTCCCCCATTTTCCCCTAATCTTCCACCCCCATGTCTTAGCCAAACCTCCTATCTCTCCCGCCTCTTCTCTCTCCTTTTTATTCTCTATTCTTTTTTATATATGCCCCCATCGATCACCTAGCTCTCATCGCAGCTCATCTTCCTTGCTTTCACCCTTTTGCCATCCAGCGCAACCGCCACAGATGTCTAGCACCACTTCGCCGCCAACCACAGTGCACCACCACACACCACCAGTGAACCACGATCCCCAACTTTGGATTTGTCCCTTGCTATTCTCCCTCTGTCTCTGTGTCTTGCTATTGTATTGAAAGCCCTCCCCTGTCAATTTATATTCAATTTCAACACATGGTTGAGTGTGAGGCACGGGGAATTGCACACATCCTTCATAATATTTTAGTTGTTTGGAATATTTATCTTCTTTGTTGCCATTTAATAATTACTAGATATTGTACACGTGCAACGCACGTGAATTATTTTTTTGAATTATTTTTTATGATGGCAATGGTGTTGACTTTACGTGGATGTGCAGAATGTATGAATATATAAGTAAGACTACGAATTATTTCTGCTTTCATTAAAACCCAAAAGAGCTGCTCTCTCTGATGTAGAGTTCCCCTCCTTCCCCACCGTGGAGACTGCAACTCCAAGCAACATGCTGGTTTCCTGGTGGAAGCTCTGCTATCCATCTACTATAGTAACCTATTTTCCCTCTCCTATTTTTCTGGTTTCATTCATCATACTACACCCAAACCCATCCTCTTACATCTGTAAATAAAACCTAACCCACAAACCTAGCTTCCTACCCCCAAACAATTTCATCCCCTCTCAGCTGCGATTCATCTTTGAATTTAAACTCCTTCATTTTGATCCTCCATTAATGCATACCAACTGTTTGACAAAAAGCCTCATGTGACCTGAGTGAAGAGTCTGGTGTTGGCACAGAACCCACTACTCCCTGGAGTTCTCGGTCTCCCTCAATGGTGATCCCCCCCTAAGCAAGCTACTTACACTTTCGCCTTCAACACCCAACTATCTCCCTTACAATCAGTCCTAACCAGTCTTCTTCCCCTTCATTCACAAGAAACCCTTCACCATTTATCACGTTCCTTCACCACCATTCACACCACCTCTTCATTTTCATTCACCACAGCCCCCCACTGCCCTCCCCTGCTTCATTGTATAAACCTTTTACCACCACTAATCCCCTCCTCTTATCCTTCGTAGGTGACCTTCAATAGTCAGTACCTTAACCTACGCCTCCATTTTCACAATTGTGATTTCTACCCCGAATGGATAACCAGATGGAAACCCTACCAAAAACAAGTAGCCTCAGAATAAATCTACAATCAAACTCAAATACAACCCAATTCCTAACATACTCTTGCCTCATAGGTAAACTATACACAGAAAAGAAAATCAACAAGAATGCCACGAGAGCCATACTGGAAAGGGCTTGGAATGCCAAAGAAAAAGTTAAAATCGGAGAAGGTGAAGGCGACACATTCATATTCATATTCACAGAGGAGGAGCACAAACTCAGAATTCTCAATCA
>CM042202.1:2176393-2244064 GCA_023539305.1 Ilex asprella | reverse complement strand
TGGCTTTAAAACTTGATATGTCCAAGGCTTTCGATAGGGTTGAGTGGTCACTCCTTGTTAAAATTCTATCGTTGATTGATTTCCCTTTACAGTTCATCCAATTAGTTGAACAGTGTATCTCCACCCCATACTTCTCTGTCCTTGTTAATGGTGGTCCACTAGGAAACTTCACGGGGAAGAGGGGTCTTCGGCAAGGAGATCCCCTTTCGCCTTTCCTCTTCATCATTTATACAGAGCTCCTCTCTAGATTAATTGCTAGGGAAGCCACACTAGGACACCTCAAGGGAATCAAAATTGCTAGGAACTGTGAGCCACTTACTCATTTGATGTTTGTTGATGATTTGTTACTTTTTGGAAGAGCAAATAAGAAAAATGCCAAAGCTATTGTTAGATGCCTCTCAATATATGAAGATTGGTCAGGGCAATTCATCAACAAACAAAAAACAAAAGTCTTCTACAGCTCAAATGCAAGCAGGGAAGTAATCAGAACAGTCAAAAATATTATAGAACTAAAAAAAGGGCCAATTAATGCAATATATTTGGGACTCCCATTGATACCAGATCGATCTAGAAGAAGAGCTTTCCAGCCGATTATTGAAAAGCTAGAGCAAAGAATGCAAGGGTGGAAAGCCAAGCTCCTGTCTTTTGCGGGTAGAGCTACCTTGATTAAAACCACAGCCTTAGCCATGCCAGTCTATGCCATGCAATGTACTCTTCTGCCAAAGTCAACATGTGAGTCACTTGATAGAAGAATTAGATTCTTTTGGTGGGGACGCACAGAAGAAAAGAAGGCTATGTGTATTAAATCATGGGACTTCATTTCCAGACCAAAGGCAGTGGGAGGGCTAGGATTCAGGAAAACACAGGACATAAACGTAGATCTTATGGCCAAATTGGGTTGGCAAATGATTTCTCAACAACCGAAGTTATGGACTGCCCAGCTACAGACAAAGTATTGCACCAGGCACTCCTTCTTCCAAGTTGAAAAGCAAACCATAGATTCGAGGATATGGAAGCAAATACTTGACTGTAGGCATATCATCGAGAGGGGTGCATGCTATATTGTGCAAAATGGGCATAAAATCAATGTTTGGACTGATCTATGGATCCCTAACATCCCCTCTTTTAGGCCTCAATTGAATCAAGACCTAGATTCCCTGCCAAACACAGTCTTGAATTCTTTGCCAAGCACAGTTACAGATCTAATCGACAATGACAGCCAAACCTGGAACCAAGAGTTGATCCAAACCCTTTTCTGCCCCGTAACCATACAAGCCCATCCGCAAGATAAAGCTCCCTTCATACCCATCAGAGGACCACATGACATGGATTCCCAATGTAACAGGTGATTTCACTTCTAAATCAGCTTATTCTCTCCACAGAACCGAGAAGGACACAACCAGCTGCTACCTTAGCACCACAGATTGGAGTAAGTTATGGAAGCTCCCACTACATGCAAGGCATAAAATGTTTTTATGGAGAGCAACTACTGAAAGCCTACCAACCAAAAGTATCTTGGTATCAAGAGTCCCTATTCCTGACCCACTATGCCCCTTCTGTAAACAAGCACCAGAATCAGAAATACACCTGTTCTTTACCTGTGCAATTGCCCACCTTTCAATACAAGAATGGATCCATAATATCCTAAACCCAACCTTAGCTTTTAGCCCCAATGGCCCACATCATAGCCAGCTAGTCCTCTTTGCAGCAACTCTCATGTCAACTTTATGGAAATAGAGGAATAATATTATTTTCAGAGATGCGAAAGCTGATCACATGACAATCCTACAAGAAATATTGGATGCTTGCAATGAATTTCAAGCTATCAAGACTCACACAAGGGAGGAAAACTCACAGCAGTCAGTAGCAGGACATGTCCAAAATCGTTGGTCACCCCCTCAAGAAAGCACAATCAAAATCAATGTGGATGCAGCAATCGTCAAAGGAGTGTCATGTCTTGCGGCAGTTATCAGGGACTCACAAGGCAAAATAATAGAAGCATCAACCAAGCTTGATCAAGGAGAGGATTCTCTTATTGCGGAAGCGTTGGCTGCCAAAAATGCGGCACAATGGGCACACGCAAAGGGATGGAATTATGTTACAATTGAAGGGGATTCTCAAGTGATAGTCCATGTAGCTATGCTCCCATAGTTTAGAACTCCTTGGTCTATCAGCAACATAATAGCAGATATCAAACACCTGCTAGCATGCCATCCAGAGTGGTGTATGGTCCATGTTTACAGGGATTCAAACAAAGCTGCTCACAATTTGGCCAAGTGGGGATTAGCTACCAAGAGGGATGGAATATTCAATGAAGCAGTACTCCCACAAGCAGTTAAGGAGACAGTCGCCAAGGATGCTGAGCTTGCACGGGATTTTGATAATAGATAGTATTAGTTTCATTTAGTCCTTCATTATTTTGTAGTTTGTTTGTTACCTCTCTTTACTCTTGTTCTTCATCTTACACGAGCAAAAAAAAAAAGTAAGACTAGATCTAAGTTATTGGGCTCATAAGCATGAAAGTGGCGATTCTAGGAGATAGGGGATAATTACACAAAGAACATATAGTGGTTCACTAAGCTTGAGAGCTCGGCTAGTCCACTCTTTAATGGAGTCTATTGCTCCGAAGATCTATTTCAATGGCGAATATTGTTTACAGTGTATTTTTCTAGTACAATTGGTTCTCTCTCTCGATGGAGGCTCTGAACTGTATTTATAATGAAATTCCTATATCTAAGGGATCTACAGCGAGATTCTTGTCTTGCATCTGTGGGATCTCCTTGATTTTGAGAGAAGATCTTGGTCAATTTAGAGGTTTGCGCCTTGAATATAGCTTGACTATTGATTTTGGGGTGTCTTCTGTTATACAATTGTCTCCTTTTTGTTTCCCTGATTGTAAGCTCTAGAGGAGCTCGAGGTCTGGACCTCTGAGCTCTGGATGTTTTGACTGACCTCCTTTGCCAAGCTCATCTCTAATCAAGAATCTTTTTCAGGTATCATTAGTTGCTCCCAGCCCTTAGCCCAAGTGAACTTGGGTAGGGGCTGAGCTAAGGTTCAATTAAAGTCGACTTGCACACACTGACCTCGATTTACGTACAAACAAGTTTTTGACGATTTTGGACATCATTTTCTTCCTCGTTTCTCGCACACGTTTCCCTCTTCGTACTGTGAGCTATAAATGCTTTCTAACTGATGGCAACGGTTCTCATTTCATCCTTTGAATTCTTTACACCCAAGCTCTTCACCTTCTTCTTCCCAAGACTCTCTGGTTCTTTACCCATTCACCGGTGATCTTTTAGGGCTTTGCTGAAAACTGATTCCCTTCTCAAATTGGCTCGTGAGGCTTGCTTTGTGTCCTTCACTTTGCATTCTGGTCTGCTATTCGCCCTTGATTAGGTATGTTTCCTGCCCCCTACTTGCCTCTTCATTATAGATTCCTCGAGCTCGAGGTGGTAACTACATTTCTGAGATTTTCGGTTCTTTTACTCTTGGAATCGAGACTACTACTTCCCTTCTTTGTGGACCTGTGTACTACTGTGTGAATCCTACGTGTTGGAAGTTGTTGTGCTGACCCTAGGATCATTAGAGAGTGCTTAACCAGTGTTCCTCCTCTCTATTATTCTTTTAATCTCCTTTTCTCTTGCCCAATTATGTCCGCCTCTTCAGAAGCCACTGACTCGTCAATTTCCCTTATGGGAGATAGGTCTCCCGAAGCAGAGGATACTAATTTGGGGGACATAGGAGAGGACATTGATAACTTTCCTGGTATAGATGTCGTTGATTTAGGGCAAAGGTAAGGCTAAAGTGAGCAGTGTAGGAGTCTCAGGCAGGGCTGAGGGTGCAGGGGCTGCTTTCAGAAATGCATAACTTGTGGGCCCCAGTGAAGTCTCTCCTTCTCTCATGAAGGTTCTTAGTGCTCGTTTTAGCTTTCCTCATGGTGTCCAATATTGGTGCCCAAATGCATTCACCCCTTATGTTTCCCAAGTTCATGAGAAAGTTTATTTTTTTTGTGGTTGCTTTTGAAAATGGGCTTCATTTTTTCATACACCCTTTTATTAAGAGTGTCTTACAACATTTCAACGTCTGTTCTACTCAGCTCTCCCCTAATTTCTGGGGTGTTCTAGCAAGTCTCCTCGTTTTCTTCAAAAAATGTAAGCTTGGGGTCCTACTGTTTCTTTACTCATGAAACTTTTTAACGTTAAGCATACCTCCACCGATGGATTCTTGTATATCTCCAAGTGAACAAAAGCCAGATTAGTTATATCTGACCTCCCTAGCTCCCACAAGCGTTGGAGAAAACTCTTCTTCTTCGTGGGGGGCAAATAGTGGGAGTATAATCCTGCGGACGCTTTTGATACTTTGCTAGTCCCTAGGGCCTGGAATGTTCCTGACAACTTGGGTAAGCCCCCGTCTGAGCTAGCTGAGATATGCTTCAACAGTTTTGCATGCTGACCTCTTTTTGTTTATCTTATTTCGCTTCTCAAACGTTTGACCTGAGCTCAGCGGTGCAGATAGGAGGGCTTTGTTGACCTTAAGGGGTTGTGATTCATAAAAGTACTTCGAGCTCATAAACCTTGGGTTCTCGTTACCCAAGAGCTCAGCCTCCTTTGGGTTACAATCGAAGCCTCTGTTCCTCTTTCTGTTGTTGGGGCTGGAGGGGTGGTAGGTAGTATTCCTTCTTTTCTATCTCTGGCTTCTTCCCTTTCTTTTAGCATTCTGTTTACATATTTTTACCTCTTCTGAGTTTCTAGGCTCTTCCTTGATGGAACCTACTCGGGAAGAACTCCAAGCCAGGGTTACTCAGTTAAAGAAGAGCCAGAGCAGGAGCAAACGCAAGGTTGTGGTTGGTTCTAGTAGCAGCCTTGTTACCCGAGCTAAGGTGTATAGGTTGGGAGTGGCCTCCTATACTCCTCGTTCTACTCAAGTGGCACTTGTGCCATCGTTATGCACCCCCCACATCACGGAGAACTCTTCCCCCCAAGGGGCTTAAACCTCTTCTGAAAAAGCCTTTGAGTGAGGTCCAGTCTCTCATTCTTCACTTGAAGTTGAGAAAGCCTTGGATGTGATCCCTCGTATTCCAGCTGTTCCTACTACTCAAGGGGCCCTTGAAAAGATTTCCCAGCTTCCTCTGATGAGCTCTAAGATTTAGAAAGGGAAGCATCCAAAGGTAGAAGAGGCTGAGGACTCATTTTTTGACAATGTTGAGCTTGCTGCTGGGGCCATTATTTATATCCTTCTTGAGTTGACATCCAGAGGTCTGCCACCATGCCCCTTGAGAGCTTTATCAATTCTGCCCTTCACAGAACTACTACTGTAATTCTCAATTCTCGTTTTGCTCTAATTTTACCTTGTGCCATAATTCTACGTTAATTCTAGTTTTTTATCGTATCTACTTCCAGTTAACCATACATGTGAGGGGTTTGATGAGTCGAGTTCGCTCTTTGGAGAGCTCTGTCAAAGCGTCAAAGACTTTTGAATTCAAAGTTGCAGAGCTGTCCTTCACTAACCATGATCTTCAAGAGCAAGTGGAGAGGCAAGTTTCTACCATCAAGGATTTTGAAGTAGAGAGAGAAAGACAAGGATGAGCTAGGAAACGTCAAAAAGGAGTTCAAGCTTAAAATCGATGCTTGGGCCCAAGCCAGCCAGGAGACCTTTGAGGCTTTTAGTTCTTATAGAGGAATGAAAAGGGAGTTTGATGTGTTGGTAGAGGCGAGCGAGGCTCTTCGAAACGAGCTCGAGGCGTAGCGAGCTGTTGTTAAGGAGAAGGATGAGCTAATAGACAAGCTGTGGGATGATGTTAAGGAGAAGGATGAGCTGATTAGCGAGCTGAAGGATAACATTATCACCAAGTGGGTCAAAGGGTGGATTACTTTCCAAGGCAAAGCTGAGGAAGCATACCCTGGCCTAAATTTTGATTTTGAGATCCCAGGTGAGGAGAAGGAAGAAGTGCCTAACACAGAGGGTGAGGACGATGCCTTGGCCCTTTTTGCTTCTGAGAGAGCTCTTGAAGATTCCGAGGTGCCAATCCCACCAACTAAGGATGTGACCCAAGACACTCCTTCTTCCTCAGTTGCTCTTGCAACTCTTTCCTCTACTAATGCCTCAGTTCTAGTGGCTATTGAGCTCCCTGTTCCATCTTCTAATGCCTCAGTCACCTCCACTGTTGTCCCTTTCTCAACTGACATGGTGGAAAAAGCTATTGCTAAAGCTGAAGTTCCTGCCCCTAGACTTCCTGCCGATCTGCCAAGCTATTTTTCTGCTCCTGTCGATAGCTTAGTCTCTAAACAATTGGACTCCCTTTCTGTTTCTCCTGGATAAACCTAGGAATTATATATGTGTGTGTGTGTGTGTGTGTGTGTGTGTGTGTTTTTGTGCACCTTTGTGCTGTGTTTCTTTTTTCTCTTTTTTTTTTGTAACGAGCACACCTTGCTTTTTGTGAATGCAGAATGCAATCTTCTTTTCTCTAAATTTTGTGTATATTACTTTGCCTTACTTTACATTCCCCTATTTTGATCTTGCTTTGTACTCCCTTTGTCCCCTTGCTTTGAGGGGTTGGTGATCCTTAAAGCAAAATCGGTGAGGTTTGACACTTCTCATGGTGACAAGAGGTTTGATGGATTTGGTAAAATGAGTAAGCAACTTGATGTCGAGCTCCATCTCAAGTACTCCTATGGGGGTCATGCTGCAGAATACATGAGAACTTTGATACGAGTTGTCCTCAACCCAAAGAAATCTTAAAAGTCCTCAAGGAAGGTTCATGCAACTGATCTCAACCCAAAGAAATATGATAAGTCTCTACAAGGGCATGGGGTGTATATTTTCAGGATAGGGTTGCATGCCTGCACTTTGCTTATGGTTCTTGCAGCTGTTTATGCCCATGAACTTCCTCATTATGGGCTTAAAGTTGGCCTCACAAATTATGTTGTAGCTTATTATTTTGGATTTCTCTTGGCTTGTCGAGTGTTGAAAATAAGGGTCTTTTAGTCTAGTGGTACTCTTTATTGCATTTTCCTAATTACTTTCTAAAACCGTAACTGTCATCGTAAATTTGAAAATCCAAGGGACTGCCAACTTTGCTTTTCGTGTGGCAATTAGTTTCCTAAAACTCATGACTCCTTTAAGGCTTTCATAATTCCTTGTACTCTTTCCTTGCCCACGATTCTTGGAGATTTTCTTGAGTCTTCCTGTTCCTTTGATTCTTAGGATTGCCCTTTTCTCGTTTCTTGCTTGAGATTCCTCATGGCTTCCCCACTTTTCTCTCTCTTCATGTGACTCTTGGTTTCCTAAAACTCATGACTCCTTTAAGGCTGTCATAATTCCTTGTACTCTTTCCCTGTCCACGATTCTTGGAGATTTTCTGGAGTCTTCCCGTTCCTTTGATTCTTAGGATTGCCCTTTTCTCGTTTCTTGCTTGAGATTCCTCATGGATTCCCCACTTTTCTCTCTCTTTCAAGAATGTGCTTCCTTTGGGATAGACTGGAAGTGGCAGTCTTGTTTCTTGGCTTCTTCCACGATGACTCCTTCAGATTTGGATGGTATCAAAAGGATATTTTTCCCTGAACTGGACTTACTTCTACGGGTCCCCATCTCTGATGAGCCTTGTAACTACCTTCCTCGAGAGAAAGTTTGCATCTTTGACGGTGCCCTAGAGATAAGCCTTTGTCTTCCCCTCTATTGGGTGGATCCTGACTTATTATGGTTTATCCCCTTTCGCCTGTCCCCCAAAGGGTGGGCGTGCTGATAATCTTTTTTAGCTTCTAACGCCTCCAGGGCAACAACGAATTTCCTACAACTGCAGAGTTTCTCTATTTTCATGAACTCGAAGAGGATGAGCTCCCTTGCTTCAGCTGTTTCAAGTGGAGACGTTTCTCCGAGCGCCGACTAGTGTTTGATTTTCCCTTTTCACCCGAGGGGTGGTCTCATCATTTTTTCTTTGCCTCTGGGGACTCCTGGAGGTCTACTGAGGGGCGTTGCTTCTCGAACAAGGTTCCTCGCTCATGGAGAAGTTTTTCTCACGAAGGTAGGTGCATCAGAGAGCTTTCTTGGCCATCTTTCTATAGTACTGTATTCTAACCATTCTTTTGATGTGCAGGTGCGCCTGATCTAGATGTGATACAGGTACTGAGGATTGAGAAAGTAATGCAGGTCGCCCCTATGCATTTCTCAGAATTGGTCACATCTGAAAACCTTTTCTTGTTTAGTGCAGTCGCAGCTTCCCTGGACTATCATTTCTACCCTAATTCTCCTCACTCATCTCCATTCGAGTTAGAGGAATATGAGGGGGTTGGTACGCCCTCCAAGAGGTGCAAGATGTGTGATTCTTCCTCATCATCTGACTCTTCTTTTGGTGCGGTTCTGCTTTCCTTTGTTGGGGGAAAACTTTTTAATTTGCTTTCAAAAATGGAGAAGGAGAAAGAGTAGCTGAGGGCGGAGAATGCCCGCTTAAAAGAGGAGGTGGCTGAGCTGAAGAAACTACTAGGGGAGAGCTAGAGAACTTTTTGTTATCTTTTCTGATGTTCTGTTGCATTTTAGGAGCTTTGATGACCTCTTTTGTACTTTCTTTTTTTGTGCATGTTCATCTCCTTTCTCTGATGTAACACAGACATTCTTTGTTTCACTGTTTTGAGACTTTCCTAATGTATTTTTTGGCCTTTATCTCAATCTTATGGGCTGAAGGACTCCTCGTGATTTTATGAGCTGATGAGCCTACCTTTAATTTTTATGGTGTAAAAAGTCCATCGTGAATTTATGAGATGAGGAGCTCATCTTAATTTTTGTGAGCTAAAGAGCCCATCGTGGGTTTATGAGCTGAGGGGCACATCATGAGCTATGTAGCTCGTCTCGATTTTATGGGCTAGAGAGCTCATCGTGAGCGTATGAAGCTCGTCTTTGTTTTATGAGCTGAAGAACTCATAGTTGTTTTATGAGTTGAAAAGCTCATCTTTATTTTATAAGCTGAAGAGCTCATCTTTGTTTTATGAGCTGAAAAGCCCATCGTTAGTTTTATGAGCTGAGGGACTTATCTTAATTTTATGAGCTGAAGAGCTTATCTTTGTTATACAAGCTACGTGGCTCATGACCTATATGGTGGAATCATGCCGAGATGAGTTGAAAACTTGATGTTTTATTGAAAATAGTTTTGCTATAGAAGAATTATTGAAAAAACTTCTTAAGGTGCTCTGTGTTCCAAGAATAAAGAAGGGTTCTTTCTTCCTCTGTGTGCAATTTGTAGTTCTCAGGTCTGATTACCCTTAAAATGATGTATGGTCCTTCCTAATTGGGACCCAATTTTCCATGAGTGGGGTTTTATCTTGCAAGCAGGAGCTTTATAAGTACTAGGTCTCTAACCTTAAACTCTTGTGTCCGACCCTTCTGTTGTAATACCTTGTTGCCTTTCTTTGGTAATCCCTGATGTGTTGGAAAGCTCTTTCTCTCTTTTCATCCAAGAGATCTAGGTTCAACATAAGTGATTTGTTATTGTGCTTGGACTTTGTGAATTCGATCCTGGGGGATGGGATTCCAACTTCAATAGGTGCCACCGTCTCTGTTCCAAAAGCCAATGCAAACAAAGTTTCTTGAGTCGTTGTCGTGGCGGTTGTCCTATAATCCCACAAAACCTCTAGGATGTGTTCCACCCATCTTTCTTTCAGGGCTTCTAGCTTGGTTTTCAAAGCTGTCTTTATGGTTCGGATGGTGACATCTGCTTGCCCGTTGGATTGAGGGTGAGCTGGGGCTAAAAAGTAATTCCTTATTCCTAGTTCCGCGCAGAAATTCTTGAACTTTGGGTTATTGAATTGCCTTCCATTGTCTGAGACGATTGCTCTGGGAATCCTAAACCTGCAAACTATAGACTTCCATGTAAGGTTCTGAACCTTCTGCTTGGTTATCATTGCCAATGGCTCCACCTCTTCCCATTTGGTGAAGTAATTCACTTCGATGATGGCAAATTTGCATTGTCCAGTACTTATGGGAAGGGGCCCTAGAATATCTAAGCCCCATTGCTAGAATGGCCCTCCTGACCATATCAGTAGCGTCTTTCAGCATTGTAGGCTAATAGTACCCTTGTCTCAATGCTTTTCCCTCTAGAGTCCTAGCTCCGATGTGGTTGCCACAGACCCCCTCATGAATTTCTCTAAGTACGTAATTTGTGTCATCTCCCACACATTTGAGGAGAGGTGTCGAAAAATCTCGTTTGATACAAGATTTCCTGCAAGATAGAGAACCTGGTTGATCTGACCTTTAACTTTGTTGCTTCCTTGGGGTCATCTAGCAAGGTTCCATCTTTAAGGTATCCTCTGATGGGGTCCATCCAGTCTGGCGGGGTCAATACAGGAAGTCCAACTATGAGGTTGATTTCGTTATCCGAGTTCTAGAAACTTTCAGGTTTACAACCTGTATCGTAGTAACAATTTACCGGTTTTTCATTTATTAATAAGAATTTCAAATTTACCCGGGTTTTACAAGACAGGTCATTGTCTATTATTTTACTTTCTAGCTACTATATAATGACAAGTAAAATTAAATAGTTGACTTAGTTTTAGTTTTATAAATAACAGTAGTGAGTCAAATAGAGAGGATACTAATATCCATAGCTAAGTGCATACCATTACTTAATTTTGTGTTAATTATTTCTAATAAGCCCCTTCAAATGGACAAGCAAGCTCATATTAGCAATTACCTAAAATTATCATTTTAGGAAGTTTGTACCGGTAATTCTATAATTAATTATATCCGATGGAAAGGAAGGCACTAAAGCCAACATACAAAATTAATTACATCACCTACAAACCAATAATGAAGACTATGGGATTTATACAAAATAAATTCCCTCTTCCACTTAGTTATTTAATACTTTGCGAGGGTTATCAAAAAATATTGTATTCAAGTTTAAAATATAATAAGATATCGAGTTATCCCATCTTTATATGTAGTATGTATAAAATTCTCACAACTATACATACAGAAATTGAGAATTTAAATTTATTTTCTAATTTACACATATATACTTTGAATATCCCTATTTTAAATAAATATCAATTAGATACTATTCCATGACAAATACTCTAAGTCAATCAATTATCCATGTTGTTCACATGTTAGGGTACTGTTATATAATTAACTACACATACAATCAAGATACACATGAATAATAAAAAACAGAGATCAACATAAATAAGGAAACTGCCTAAACAAAAAGTCTCAAATAGTATGATCATGTCTTCAGTTTCAATACAGTAAGGAGTATGCAATAATCTTTGATGAATCCAATCACCTTCATGTTGCAAGGCTAGGAGAAACTTAAACGATCTTATCACAGTGGTATATGACGGGATTACCATCGATTGTCTGGTCAAGTGGCAGGGACTTGGAGCCTAAATGATTTCTAAAACAATTCCTTCTTTGCGAAATCAATTTTTCGCTGTGAAAAAACTACTTCTGAACATCCGTCTTCATCAGGATATTATATACTTAATATTCTCTCCACGTTTAAAATTACCGATGTTCGTCAATTAATTAAATTATAGACAACTATATTTAATTGACTTCTTTTTATCTTTGAGATCTTACCACTCAACTTATTTGTCATGTCGAAATAATTAATCCACTTGTAGGGTTTTACATGGACAAAACTTATGAGCTTTCTCAAAAGGACATCATCAACCATTTAAATATCGGGACGTGATTTTCTTTAATAATTAATTTCCATCATACAAATAATGTTATCTGCCAATTCATTGAGTTTGTTGACTCAAATATGAATTTCACTCTTTTATGAATTAAAGTAACAATCATTATATGTACGTATCAATTAAATATCTTACGGTTAAGAGCTTAAGCAATAATAATAACCATGAGGTATTTATTTTCTTATTTAGTCAGTAAAAAAAAATAAACCTCAATAATGGTTATGTCTAATACACAAGGTGTACTAATGCAACAATCTTAGACATCAGATAAACTCCTATAGGCAAGACAGGCTATGCCAGTAGATTGCACTACAATTTTACTGATGATATGTTCAATTCCATTTAAGACTGTAAATCTTTACTTATATCATACAAGGATCTGATAATTTGATCTCTTGTGTATAAGCCAAATTCTATACACCAGATTATCTATAATATAAAATAAAAGACACACATGCATATCATATGTTTAATATAATGCAAATATTTTACCCACACAAATTCTCATTAAAATGGGAAACAAAGAAATTTTATTAAATAATAAACTAAGTTTCATTACAAAAAGTAAACTTTTAGTATATAACTCTATCAGATTCCATGTTGTACGCTCATAAGTTTCCATGCATATCTAACTATATCCAATAATACATATCAAAGTTACGTGGTTAGTATATGAATATGATATATAGTTAAAGTACAAAACTTCATGCATAAGACAACTATGGTGTAATGCCCAAAAATCGGTGGATCCTTTCTCAACTCGTTGATCACCCATTAACCCGCGGAATACTCGTGGATACCATATGACCCGATACCACATTGTTACATCCCATTCACCAAGATCATAGCAAAAGAGAATCTGGGTAGAATCTCTTTTGCACAGGAGCACTACCCAATACATAATCTGTTCACGTATTAATCATATGACAATTTCAAAGTCCAAATCCAAAGTCTAGGATTTGAAATTTAATCATTTACATCATTCAAAGAAAAGATCTCAAGATGTGAAGGCTTAACAATGTTCCAATTCAAATTTCAAATTTTATGAAGAGGTACCGGTACCTAAACCCTCTGGTTGTCAAGTACCAGTACATAGACTGCCAATAGCGTGGTATCGATACCTGTGAGCATAGGAATCGATATATAAGCCCACTGTCAGTAGGGTACCAGTACTTGTAAGTCTAGGTATGGGTACCTAAGCCCACTAGAAGCTAGGTACCTATGAGGTACTAGTACTTCGGGCCTAGATTTCTCCAAATTTCTCAATTTTCAACTTTTAACCATACAATCTCCTACAACACCCATTACATTCATTTGTTTACAAAAGAATAGTTGTCCAAGAGTGTGCCATTACATGCTTTTGTCAAAGTACAAGGTTTGCACATAATTTATACAAGGTCAAAACAAAGATATACAAGGGACTATAAAAATGTACTTTAAGAGCCACAACCCGACTCTGTCATCAACATGACCCCAAGTGAGGGACGTCCGCTGAAGCTTATTCAACACCTGAAATATTTTTTCATAAAGGGTGGGCCACCCTCAATAGGATATCTCCTAAGGAAGTCACTCCCTAACCCAAATGCATATGAAATGTCACATGCAAGTCATCATATTTAGCATTCATTCAAACACATACATTTCACAGATGAATGCTAAAAGTTTATGTCATGTCATGAAATAAAACTCACGCATGCAATGGAAACCCGAGCCCTCCACTGGCTCCCAAAACATATGTCATACTAAGCGTATACATCCGGGTATCCAAGCCCCGGCCATTGATGTTAGACATCCAATTGCCATTTTATAAAATCTTGTTTCTTTTTGGGTGCGTAATTTATGGATATCACACAAGGGGACTACCAAACCCACACTGCATTTGAGGGCATCTCACCTCAAGTTCTGAGTACACCTACACACTTTTTCAGAATTTTACCATAGAGCAAATGAGTGAACCAAGTAACTGAACCTTGCACACGAGGGAGAATCTATCCCTTATTGCTACACTCGACATGTATTTTCAATGCAACTCATGATACTCAGTCGAACTTCGGTCCAACTTTCCCGAGCCCACATATCAACGCACTAAGGATGATGTTTAATAAAAAAACATGCACATACACTCTCACACTCATGTCAAATGCCCACGAATGTGATGTTACCCGTGCGTATGCAAATGTAATATACAATTACATTTCATAACATTATGTAATCAAATTGTATAATTACAATTTATATTACATTCTCATCCTATCATAAGGCATATTATGAACATATCCATTTTTCACAAACAATCCCAAGCATATTACATGTGGTATCAATCCAATTAACATATTTGAATTCATTAGGATTTTGTCAAACACTTAATAGACAAAATTATATAAAACATAGCATGCCCAACAACCCATTTCATGAAATCCAAACCAAACAACTTCATCAAACCCAAATCAAGCAAGAATTGGTTTAAACATGCTCTTAATACCCATTTTTCATATTCTAGCTACACTATGTGTGTGCTATATATGAGAATTCATATCTAAGCCTCACACCCATTTTATATGCAACCCTAGGTTAAAAATAAACCTAGTAAGGAGGGAACCCTACCTCTTGTAGTGTATGTCCACATAATAGGAGCCCCCAAAATCCAAAATAAAGCCTCCCAAGCTTTATCCCAAAATTTTAGTCTTTGAGATTTTGGAGAAAACCACAATCTTTGGTATGGATGTGTAACTCTCGTTGCACAGAACGACTTTAACTCTTGGACCAAATCGATCTAACGGTTAGATCTTGGAGGATCAAGGAAATAAGATAAAGAGAGGGGGTTTTCTCTTTTCTTTCTCTCTCTCTCTCTCTCTCTCTCTCTCTTAGAAATGGTTGAAGAATGGGGGATTTTTTTTATTTTTTCTCCTTTTTATACTCCTCAATTGCTTAGCCATCATTGCTCCACACATCTCATTTTGATTGGTCCAATTTTATCGTGAATCAATTAAATCTAATATCGTGTTAAGTTTAGTATATTTTTATTGAACTAACTTTAAATCATTTCCCAGGTTTTGTAAATAAATTCAGATTGTGTTTATTTTAGTCATGCAACGCCCGATCGCATCGTAAAATGTAAAAAAAATCAACTATCTCAGAATTAGACGAAAATTGACTAGATAGCTAAATTTCACGATACGAATCTAATGGTGATGTCCATTTTATTATCTGAGTTCTAAAAAAATTTGAATTTTTAACCCACACCGTAATGACTTAGTGCCGATACATAGGCTCACAGATACCGGTACCCTGATGACAGTGGGCTCAGGTACCGGTACCTATGCTCATAGGTACCAACACCATGTTGTCGGGGGCCCAAGTATTGGTACCAAGTCTTATAAGTATTAGTACTTGGCAACCAGAAGACTCAGGTACCAGTATCACTTATCACAGGTATCGGTACCTATTCCCAAAAGTTGAATTTTGAACTGTAACATTGCTAAGCCTTCACATCTTGAGCTCTTTTCTTTGGATAATGTAAATGGTTAAATTTTAAGTTCTTAACATGAGACGTAGACCTTGGAGTGGTCGCAAGATTAATATATGCATCGGTTTTATATTGGGTAGAGTTTCAGTACAGAAACTCTTCCCATATTCTATTTTGTTATGATCTTGGTGAATGGGATGTAATGACATAGTATCGGGTTATACGGTACTCACGAGTATTTCCACGGGTTAATGGTTGGTCAACTGGTTGAGAAAGGACCCTTGAATTTTTGGGGTGTCACATATGGTGTGTCAAGTCTAAGGATTAGTTACAAAACTATAACTTTAGGATTTAACATTGACAGATATGTAGAACTCTCTATGAAAAATCCTACGTTAGTCAATAGTCACGTTTAGTGTACTTGTTCTCTAACAAGCACCCACACCTGCTTCAATGTTTCTACACTAGTGACTTTGACTAGTCACCTTGTATCAAATATAAGCAAACATAGTATATGCTAATCTATTCGGATTATATAGTATCTACATAGTAATCCTATAACTGAAAACATTTAAGATTTAAGCACTAAGAAGTATAGATATTTTCTTTTCAACCCCTTGAAAAATCATCTTCTTAACTTATACTATATTGACTATATCATTATATTAAAATAAAATAAAGCAAAAATGATAAATAAACTTGCCCTTTTATTTAATAAAGTAATGAATATTGCAAGTGCAACCCCAAAACATTATCTATATGTTTGGTATTAGAGCATACTACTAACTTTAATGACTTATGTGATTCAATTATCTTACTTGCAGTGTTATTTGATGAGTTAGTGGATGTATTGCGATAAGGAATTTTCAGTTGTTTTGTCGCAGAAAATAATATAAAGCTAATAATTAGGACATAATTTGAATTGGTTACCAAACACTTTTTTGTTTGTTTTCTTAATTTGTTAAATATAAATGACTACTAGAGCGGTATATGGAGAAAAATAAAGACTTTCATGTGCTTTTTATAGGCTTAGAGAAGACATATTATCGAGTCCCTAGAGATATTTTATGGAAGGTTCTAGCAAAGGAAAAACGTATTATTAGGTATATTGATGTGATTAAACATGTGCATGTGTGTGTGGTAACCTTAGTGATAATAATGACAAGAGAGACTAATGAATTTCTAATCATTGTAGGCTTATATTAGGGTTTTGCTTTGAGTCCATATCTTTTTTTGTTGATTATGGATAAATTGAGTAGACATATTAAAGATGAGCTCTGATGGTGGCTGTCATTCGTTGATGATATTGTATTAGGTGATGAAAGTAAAGAAAGAATTAATAAACTAAAAATATCATGAGAAACACTAGAATCAAAAGGATTTAAGATAAGTAAGACTAAAATTGAATATATGGAGTGTAACTTTAGTAAAAGTACGAGTTAAAATCTTGAAATAGTAAAAACTAAAGATCAAGAGATACCGAAGTGTTAACATTTTAAATATTTAGGGTATATTATCCATAGATAGTGTGAGATCAGTAACAATGTTACCCATAGAATCAGTGCAAGATGGACTAAATAGAGGGATGCATGCAGGTATTGTGTGATAGACACGTAGCACATAAGATCCTTTGTGCTTTATGAAGGAGAGTGTTGGGCCGCAATAAAACAACACGTGTACAACTCAAGTGTATTAGAATGTTAGGAAGATGAATATGTGGTCAAACTAGCAAGAATAGAATTAAGAACGATATTATCCTGAAAAAAGTAGAGATGACATTTATAGATAATAAATTAGAGCAGAATCAACTTAAGTTGTTTGGACATATCTATAGACGATAGAATTAAGAAAGATATTATCCGTGAAAAAATAGAAATAACATTTATGGGTAATAAATTAGGGGAGAATCAACTTAGATGATTTGGACACATCTATAATTAATCTACTATGACACCAGTGAGAAAGAGTGGTATGATAAGTATTAAAGGTAAGCGTTAGGGTAGAGATAAGCCAATTTTAGGAGAAAACATAACCGTTAATAGAACACAAAGGTGAAAGAGGATCTATGTGGCCAACCCAAAAAATATTTAGATAAGACTTTATTAAGCAGTAGTACAATTTCACAGTCCAATAACGATAATATTTACCAAAATTGGACAGTCAACACTGAAATTTCACTTTAATGAAAATTTTGTAAAGATATAGAAAATAGAAAGAAATGGGTGGTGCTACACAACGAAATAAAATATCTCGTATGTGCGCGTCTATTGTAGGCCTATAAACTACTTCATTTTAAAACACCTATTAATCATGTAGCATGATCATTTCTCTTCCGCTACCTTCCCAATTACCAACACTTTTCCACTCAGGACAAACGACGTATCAAGAAACACTTCCAAGCAATTAATCTGTAAGGCACCTGCCACTAAGCCATTACAAAACAACTTCCACCACCAAGTCAACGTAAGCGAAAATTGCCCAAGGCAATTGACTTTCTCGAAAGCTACCAAGCGCACTCTTCAATACCAATGTGATTTTTTGCCTAGAAAAATAGGATTTCGATCTTATCTTACTCATTTTACAAGTCTGCGTGAGAGGAAAATCACGCCAATAACGAAAATCCATGATACCAATCTCTCTCTCTCCTCCAAATCCTATGATGTCTCTTCAGACTCTTCACCTTGGTATGAATAGCGTCCTGCGCCCATAAAATCCCAAAAAACCCATGGTGACAGGTTACCGAAGAGTTCACATCTAATGATTTGGATGGTAATTTCTGAGAGATCCAAAACAGATAGAAGAGAGAGTAGGGGAGAGGAGACTACTTTTTAAAAAGAAGAAAACCAATGTAATTACTCCAGGTTTTGTAAGTAGAGAGATGGAGAAAGGAGCCCAGATTTTTTACAAATAAGAAAAGCAACTTGAGTTACTAAAGGGTATGCTAGTAAGAGAATTCAGGTAGATTGGACTAGAAAACAAAAAAATACACCTGACGCGTCCTTTATGTCTTCAAGGTACCTTAATTGGACTTAATAACTTGAAAGAGTATCTAAATGGACTATTGACCAATTTTTACAAAATATTATAATTAACAATAAAAGGTCATAATTTTCAGTACGTACCTCCTTGTACTGTAGTCTTCCTCCATAAAGAAAAGAACATATCTATAAACAACAATATTCAAATTCAGAATTACAATCAGCTTTCGCCATATACAAAACCCCATACAACACCATGCAAAATATACAGCATACACTTTGTGACAGACAAACTAAAAGCACCCAAACTGACACACCGGTCACCTTCCATCTCCAATGGAGAATCACAGTCCTATTAGCTTGATTTTACTTTCATACATATATCAAAATTCTTCATGTTCCCTTGCATATGAAGAAGCATCAGGAGAAAAAAATCTAACAGAAAACACACATAATGGAAGCATAAAACCTGTCAAAACCAGACACACGCAAGCCAAAGGAAAATCCCGTAGGTCAACTGAGGTATCTTAAACCTTGTTTCGAACACTTTTGTCTCTATAGATTATGAAGCTGGCCGCAATAAATTCTCATCATTTACAGGCCTTCCAGATTGATTCTGCAATTAAATGACCACTGTTTCAGCACGAGCATACTATAATTATAATCAGACCAAACCAAGATAAAATAAAGAAGCAAGCAAAAATTTCCGAAAGGAGGAAAATAGTAACAGCTAGGGCTTCACGATTAAAATTTAAGCTTCTTACTTTATGGATCCCTCAATTGAAAACACAGAAAGATAAAGATATCCCCCGGCAAATTGCCAAGCTGAAAGTTGTAGATTGAACGCATAAAACAGAAGATCCAACATACACCAAATAGCATAATATAAAAAGAAAACTCAAACATAATAAAGCAAACAAAATAAATTTGATGATTTCCAGATTAATATGGCGATAAGGAACTATTAAGGCTTATAAAAAATGATTTCCAAGTTCCAATTAGTGAGTTAATTTCAAATATCACCAAACATTAGTGAACATTAATAGTGCACAAATAAAATTTCCCATATCATGGTTTCCAGAAATGGGTATTGGAGCAGCTAATTCTCAGAAACCTAAGATTAAATCAGTTAAATCAAATCTAAAGCCATTTGTTGAGGATAATTCAGTCACTCCAAACCTAAAGTCATCTAGTTTACCATATTTACTTAGAATTAACACATAACCATTGAAACAAGTAGTGAAATTCTTTCATTCTATCATACATCTACAACTATTGAGATATTGCAGCTGCAGCAGATGAAGCAAAGCATAAGCTGAAGAGGCTGAAGCTGCATAGATGAAGATGAAGCTGCATACAGAGTATCGCTGCTGCAGCTGAGGTTGCATAGCTGGACTTGTAGTTGCAACACACCTGACTGTATCTAATTCACTTCAAGAGAGCTATATACATGCAATTGAGCTGAAATGAGATCATCCAAGAGCTGAGCCGGCATAATTAGTTACAGTAGTTAGTTAGGATCTAATTATTGTTATAACAGATTGTTAGTTAGAAAAGAGAGTGAGTTAGAGGTGAGAGACTTAGCACTTGTAATTTATATAAATGTAGACCTTGTGTCATTCAATACAATAATGAAAATGGAGATTCTTCTTCCAAATAATTTCTTCCTCATTCTTAACATGATAGCACTGAACTTCTTCCGCAAAACTGTTTATGTTTTCCATGGCAAATCAGACTTCTTCTACCTCGACTTCAACTTCAATTGAAAATTCTTCTCACACATTTTACCAACATCATGGAGATAGTCCTGGAGCTCCCTTAGTTATCTCAAAGCCTTCAGTGCAGACTGATCCCCTCTATAATTCCTGGTCCCTCTTTAATACGATGGCGATCTCTTGGATTTTTAATGCGTTATCGAAGAAAATAGCAAGTGTACTGTATGTTGATTCTGCAAAAGAGATCTGGGATGAATGGAAAGAGAGATTCTAACAATCAAATGGACCACAAATTTTTCAGCTTCATAAATCCATTTCATCTTTGACACAAGCTAATCTCTCTGTAAGTAACTATTACACTAAAAGGATTATGGGATGAATTAATGAATTATCGTCCCATTCCTGTGTGTTCTTGTGGAGCAATGAAGACGATGACTGAGTATCAGCGGCAAGATTGCATCATTCAGTTTCTACTGGGACTGAAAGACACCTTCTCTCATATTCAAAGTCAGATCTTACTTAAAGATCCTTTGCCTACAATTAATAAGATTTTTGCAAAGGCAGCCTTAGCTTATGACCTCTCTTCCTCATAGCATTGATTCCACTATACTCTTGAGCAAGTTAAATTCTTCGACATACCAGTTTAATGGTAAAAACTAAAACAAATCAAAACCAACCTGTTCTCACTGTGGAACTTTAGGTCATACAATTGACAAATGCTACAAATTGCATGGCCATCCACCTGGATATCGTTTCACAAAGAACAAGAATAATTCTAGAACCAACACTCAGAAGACTGGACAAGTTAGTGGTGAAAAATCACTCTGAGATCAAGCAAAATCCATATCCATAGACTCCAATAAGTCAAGGGCAAGTTCAACAGTTGCTAAATTTTCTAAAGCTGCAGTCTCAAGCTAAAGAACAACAACCTTCTGTGAACCAAGTAGGTAGCATCTCAAGTGACTCATTGTTGAGTTTATCAGGTAATAAATCTGCATCTCATCATGTTCTTCAAAACATGATGAATCTGAAACTAGGATTCCTAGGATAATTGACATTAGAGCAACTGACTATATAGTGTGTTCAGTTTCTTATTTAGCTTCAACAAATTCTGTTCCCAACGCATCAATAAGATTGCCAAATGGAAAAGTTGTTTCAAAAAGCCATGTTGGTAGTGTCAGATTGTCCAATTCTATCATTTTCACCAATGTCTTATATGTGCCGACTTTCAATTTCAATCTTATTTCACTCATCATCTCTCATATTGTTTCTTATTTCTATCTGGTTTCTATTTTATTTAGAACCTGTTAGCATGGAGAACAAATGGGATTGGTAAAGAAAGAAATGGCTTGTGCTAACCTATGCAGAATCCTCCCAGTAAATCTAGTTTAAATGTTTCTTCTATATACAAACTAAAGTCTCTTTTAATCTTTGGCATTTTAGACTTGGCCACTTGTCTTCTCAGAGATTAGCCTTGTTACAAAAAGATGTGCCTGATATTACTTTTTCTAGTAATGATCATTGCAATGTCTGTCGTATGCTAAACAAAATAGGTTAGTATTTTCTGATGAGCCCGAATTTAACGGGGCCAGACCCGATAAAAATGAGCCGAGAGAGAACCCAGAAAGAAGCTCAAGTCAACAAGTCAAGGAGAGCCCAAGTTAAGGTGAAAATCAAGGTTAAGAAAGAGTCCATATAAAAACCAGGGTAAATTTAAACTTTTAAGAATAAAGGGTAAAACGATAAATTGTCACAACAATTCGGGTTGTAAACCTGAACTTTTCTAGAGCTCGGATGACGAAACGGACTTCACTGTTGGATTCGTTTCGTGAAATCTAGTGACTATGTCAAATTTCATCGAATTCCGAGATAGTCGAATTTTTTGCGTTTTACGAGACGGTCAGGCCCCGGAAGACCCACATACGAAATTTTGGGAAAAAATACAAGATTTTTAAAATAAATAAAGTTAAGACAAATTAAAAATATTTTGAACTTGAACCGGAGCGAAGTTTAATCGTTTCGGGATGAAAACGGACCCGAAATAAAAAGGGACGTATGGCACAATAAGGGCCAAGTGTTCTAAAGTTATAAATAGGGGGAAAAATCAAATTTTTTTCCCATTTTGTTCAGCCAGTTCAAGTCGATAGAGAGGAGAGGGAAAAGAGAAGAAATCTCAAACTTCTCTCTACGATCTACGGAGCTAGAGAACTCGGATCCACTAGGGCCAAGAAGCAAAATCGATCTCCTCGACAAGGGCTACGTGTGCACACCAAAAAGGGGGGTTTTCACCGAAGGTGAGAAAACCAAAAATTTAGAAAAGCTTGGAGTGGAGCTTGGGTCGACTTTTTGGGACTCCTACGGTTGCTCCCTCACGCTACAAGAGGTAGGGAATCTTCCTACTTAGGTTGTATTCACAACCTAGAATGTTAAATGAAATGAGTATTGAAATTAGGTAGATTACTTTCTATCTTAAATTGGGTATGTAGAAATTGATAAATGTGATTTCTTGAATGGTGTGAAATTATGGGTATGTTATGTGTTATAAAATGCCTTGATTTGAAAGTATGTTATTTGTTTACTATGAGATAACATGTTTGAATATGAGTTTTGAATTAAATGTTGATAAATGCATGTTCGTTTATTGACATTGTGAGTTATGAGAATTATATACTTTAGGATATAATTTGTCATAAATTGTATGAAGTGGGCTTGAAAGGATTCATATGGCATACATTGCATATTGAACATGGTAATAGAGTTGCAATGAGACACTACATTGCATATGCACGAAAATATTGCATAAAATGGGTGGTTGTGCATGGAAGTAGTCATACACCACATGGGTGGATGACGAGTGGATTCGAATAAGCTAAGTCAATAACTTGGCCGAGTCGCACGGTTTATATTGGTTGAGGGTCGGGGTTAGCAAGAAGGGCTAGAAGATCCCTCGGATGTGAGGCCCAGTGATTGGATACGCACTGCCGTTAGTATTAGTCTATAACGTGTGTCGGTGTACGCGGAACCGTTGGTGGAAGTCCATAAATCCCGTGTCGGTTAAGTACCGTTGGTGTAAGTCCATAAACACTCACCCCATACAAGACTCCGAATTGAAAATGTCATTTGATGTGTAACATAAATAACGGATTGATACACATGGGATATTGAATGTGTAGGAGAGCCGGGAAGGGCTCGGAATCAAGGATGACGGTCAATTGTATGATTGCAACTTGCATTGTCGAAGGGCTGGGAAAGGCCCGAGCTGGTCATCGAGAGTGAGTCTCATTTCATTCCATACCATTGCATTGTAACTTTCCAACATTGATGGCATATATATGTTTGGAATATGTAAATGGTGGACTAATTGCAAGTGAACATTTCATGTGCATCTGGGTTAGGGAGTAGCCTATTTAGGAAGTTCTCTATTGAGCGTAGCTCACACTTTATGGAAAAATATTTCAGGTGCGGGGTTCGTGCCGGTGGATAGCTCACACTTTGAGCCTCAAGGATGAAAAAGCCGGAACGTGGCTCATTTTGACAAAAGTTGTAAAGTTAAAATGAATGTTTATCTTGGAATGTAATTAAATATTATTGCATTCAAATGTTGTAACAGATTTTGTGTAATCCATGTGGAATACCCAAATACATATTATGTAGTGTTGGGTTGGTTTTTACAAGGTTTCGAATGAATTGGAAACGAAAAACGGGAGAAAAGGTAAAAATCTGTTTAGACTATACCGGTACTGCGTACCGGTACGACAGTGTACCAGCACACTTTGGCCCAGAGAGTTCGACGTACCGGTACTACCAAAAGATGCTGAATTTTTATATTTGTTTCTCATGCTTATCGATCTTGTCTTCCTTGATTCAAGGGATGCAAATGGACTAAAAATGAAGTATTTTGAGGTACCTAACACCTCGGATGAATTAAATGACAAAAAGAACACGGAATTCACACGTGCAAGTTCCGATTAAGGAGATTTGTTTGGACTTAAAGTCCAGAATTAAGAAAAGAACTTTTATTTCCGCGGGTTGACGAGTGGTCAACGGTTTAAAAAGGACCCCAGAATTTTGGAGTGTTACAGTCCAAGGGGGACACCCCAAGAACCGCCGCCCAAAGGAGGACACCCCATGGGTCGCCGCCCAAGGAGGACACCTCAAGGGAACCCCTCATCTCTTTTTCCATGATCCCTCTCCTTCATTTTACCACTACTACTCAAGTCCAAGTCACACCCACTCAAGACAAGTTTGAGCTCAAGACGAGGATCAGGTCTACTCTAGTTGAGAGTCCTCCACCAAAAGAATAAGAGTGCGAGACAGAAAATATTGGAATAAGCGCGAAAATCTCCTACTATAACTACACTTACCAAAATAGTAAAAGTCTTCTCCCTCGCGTCACCGCCTTACCTTAGCTATATAATGTAAGCCCTCTCAACATTGAGGACAACCCTCCGACACCTCTGAAACCTCCACACGGACCTTGACACCGTTGAGGACAACCCTCCGACACCTCTTTCTCTCTCTCTATATATATATATATATGTGTGTATATATAGCTACAAGCACACGCACACAACAGTACACAATACATCATACACACGCACACACAATCAGCACACATCAAATTGAAATCAAGCAAGTTATGCTTTAAATAATGTGATGTGATTTTTATTTATATTATCATTGTAATTTTTATTTTGATTGTGGATTTTAGTTATGAAGGGACTCATGATAGATTCAGCAGCCCCCGGGACGACACGTGGACAGGGGCAAGTAGTGAAGAGCCCAGTCATGAGGCCGAGGACATTAACGAAGCCAAGCAAAGAAGCCGAGGATGAGTGTTTTTGCGGAGCCGAGTACAACCTCTGACAGGCAATAAATACGATTTGACCCAGCATTTATGGCGATACGGATGACTAAGACGGGGCATTTAATGAGCCTCTGTACCTGTCGCGACTCAAACTGACAACCAAGAATGGGCACATTAATGGCTAGGAGCCAGGCACATGCCTACAAATAATAGCCTTCAAGACGCCGACTGCTATGAAGTAGGTGTCAGACGCCGTTCGCAGGTATTCGACTGCTCGGCGTAGCCCCGAGGTCGGGTCCGAGGCGCCGAGCATTGATGAGATAGGAATGCAAGTGGGAAATCAATCATTACATTTGGACAAGTCTGGAGAGCATTAACTACTGGGAAGACTTCTGTGTCAAAGCAATCATTTCAAGCCCAGGTATAAATACCCTTCAGAAAAATAAACAAAAGTACGCAAAATCAGATCCAAAAACCGAAGAACTAGAGTTTCATCCTCCTTCCCTTGCTAACTTGAGCTTCGGAGGGGATAAGCCGGATAGACGCCTGGCTCCCTTTTCCTAACCTTTTCCATTTCAGGGTTCACCAGCCACACGATCGCTGTCTCGAGACAATTGCAGGATCAATCCCGTGCAAGTTATATTATTATGCTTTACAATTTTATTTATTTTTTTATTATACGACCGGTCCGAACCATTGACCCGGTCCCTTTGCTAGTTCGATACCCAATCCGATTCAACGCCTACTTCCTCTACCCACTAATATCCAATGCCCATTAAAAGCAAATAATATAATCCTGCTAAATGTGCAAAGACCCCAAAAATGTGCACAAAAAAATAGTCAAAGATAAAAAGGATTATAGGGTGTTCTATTCCAACCTCAACAATTCGGCCATGATCGTTGAACAGAAACAGATCAAGTTGTGGCGAATCCAAAGCCAGCACATTACAATCCCTCGGAGTCTCAAACGATGATAGAGAGAATTGCTTGAACACAACACCGACATCAAAGTAAATCAACCCGGAACTTGGAATATCCACCCTAATACCCTTCACAGGGAACCAAAGAAACAGGTCTTCCGCAGCGACACCGGACAATTCCGCAATTTCACCATACCTTAGGGTGCCGGAGACATTCAGATTAAAACGGACGTGGGATTCGAAATTGGTGTCGCAAATGTTGTCCAAATACACCTCAAAATGGCCAGTGGATGGGTCTATCGTAAAATTAGTCACACCTTTTGGGAGCAGACCGATTGGGAGACCGTGGGAGTGGAGAAGATCGTAGATTGATGAAATTGCAGATGTATCTATGTTTGATGATGTTAACGGGCATGTGGAGATTAGAATACAGATGGTGAAGGTCAGAGAGATTAAAAATGATCCCATTTTGTAGTTTGGAGGAAGAAAGAGAGAGGGACAGAGGGCATGAATTGGGTAGGTCGCGGTTTAGCCGTTTAGGGAAAGGGCAGAGGGGGAAAGAGTTTGAGAGTGTGAGAGAAACGGGCAGCGGAGGAGGGCGTGGGGAGTTTATGCAGTGCTGCCAGCTAGATATAGTATTTCTAAAAAAAAAATGGAGTTAGACATAGTAAGGAAAATGTTTTCTTTTTTTGACCTAGTTTAATGGTTAAAGATATAGTAAGGACCTAGTTTAGTGATTAAAGCTGGGGATCTACTTTCATGCAATGTTATCATAACTTGATCGGATCGGCCGATCAGATCTGTTCAACCATGACTCGGGGCCTCAGCCGGTCCAATTCTCAAATTAGACCGTATGAGGAATTTAATCGTTGAAAAACCGTCCAACCAGCCGATTTTGGTCAAAATCGGTGAATCAAAATATGTTTAAAACTTGCCGGTTCACATCTTAATGTCAGCTGCCACTTCGTCTTTTTTTTCTCCGGCACCGGTTCTCCATATCCAGTACTCCAACAACAACAGCCACCACAGATTTCCAAGAGTCGAACCCCTCCTCAGCTATGTAAGTTGTCTTCTCCTTGTCTATATTTCTCTCTTTGCTGGGTTCATCTAAAAGTCATTGGCTGGATGACTATCCATATTGGTTCTTCTCCTCTTTTCTCTTTCTCTCTCTTCGGTTCATTTTGGCTAGGTTCATTACAGGTGGGTCTTCTCCTCTTCTCTTTCTCTCTCTCTCTCTATATATATCTGTGTGTGTGTGTGTGTATATATAGCAACAAGCACACGCACACACACAGTACACAATACATCATACACACGCACACACAATCTGCACACATCAAATTGAAATCAAGCAAGTTATGCTTTAAATAATGTGATGTGATTTATATTTATATTATCATTGTAATTTTTATTTTATT
The DNA here is from genome assembly GCA_023539305.1 of Ilex asprella. Taxonomy (NCBI): domain Eukaryota; kingdom Viridiplantae; phylum Streptophyta; class Magnoliopsida; order Aquifoliales; family Aquifoliaceae; genus Ilex; species Ilex asprella. The sequence continues at coordinate 2,217,073 of CM042202.1, read as the reverse complement.
GTGATTGTGGATTTTAGTTAAATTATTATGCTTTATAATTTTATTTATTTTTCTATTATACGACCAGTCCAACTAGTCAATCCAATAGTTAGACCAGTGAACCATTGACCCGGTCCCTCTGTCGATTCGATACCCAATTCAGTTCTGATAACATTGCTTTCATGCAATTTGTAGTGACAATTGTTATCTTTGCGTCTGTCTAATTCGCCCATAAATTAATAAGTTGAATAATTGTAATAATTAATATAAATTTTAAATAAGTTATGGTGCATTTGATAACGTTTTTGTTTTTACGTTTTTTTATCAAAAAAAATAAAACTATTTTTTTTATTTTTGATAAAAAATAAAAATATAAAACATGTTTGATAGTCACTTATATTTAAAAATTTATAAAAATAAAAATAAAAAATATGTTTGTTATTATACCAAAATTTAGCACCCAACACCACCAAGGCACCAACTCCCACCCACACCCCCATAAGGCCACAACCCTGACACCTGCCACCACCACTAAAATCTACCCCAATCCTTGAAACCTAACATCACCCATACCAGCACACCAAAACCAAGCAAATCCACCACCATCAGCCATCCAATCACCACCACCCCTATCCCCGAAACCCACCACCATTGAAACCAAACACCAAAACCAAGCAAAATCCACCACCACCAGCCATCCAACCACCACCAAAACTCCACCAATGCATCACCTGTCACCAAAACCCACCACTACCCAGCCACGCAACACTTAACCAAGCAAAATTCACAACCACTAGCCACCCAACAACCACCAAACCCCCACTAATTCATCACCTTCCACCAAAACCCACCAACATCCAACACCAAACCAAACAAAACTCACCCGCACCCCTCACCCAACAACCACCACCAACCACCGAAACATCACCCACCATCACCCAAACCCACCAAAAGTCATCTTCGGAGTTTTCGCAAAGAAGACGAGAAAGAGAGAAGACGGGAGGCATTCTTCGGATTCCTCGCAGATAGACACAGACGAGAGAGAGAAGACGACAGAGAGAAAGAGAAAAATTGGGTGAGCAGTAGGGAGGTAAGAGAGAAATGACCCTTTTATATTTCAAACCAAAAGTCCTAAATTTTGGTGTTTACAAGATTCGAAACTAAGACCTCATTAAAAGCCAGTCTGAGGCGCACATGTTTTTTTTGTTGATGTTTTCAAAAACATCCTTTTGAATGTTTCCATATTTTAGCCTTATTTTTAAAACGGAGATGTTAAAAAAAACATTTACCAAACTTTTTTTTTAGCAATACAATGAAAAAAAAAACGAAAACAGGCACTTACCAAACGTGACCTTAGGTAATAGCACTCAATTTAATTTAGTTGATTAAAATGGATTACAAATAAATATGATTGAGTAATATATTATTTTCTCAAGATAATATTTTGGAACTTCTGAATATCAATTGTTTCAAAACTCTAATCCCAAGACCCATTACAACCATAGGAAAATACTTATTTCAAGAGTGTATTAGTTGATGCATGACTTGTGTAGATAAGGAGAGAAATAGTGATTATTTTACTAATCATGTATTCATTTCTTTTCATAAAACTATGCCAAATCATTTTTATTGATATAGCGGTTATTGATTATGAGATATATGTAAGTTATATTTTTCTTTGATTTATATTAAATCTATTCATTTATGATATTATGAGGGGTACATCGTCACTATAATTAAAGTGAATTTATTATTAACTGTATACCTTGATGAGGATTGCATCGAGGCTAACTGTAGATCGTGGAAGGAATGAGTTATTTTTTATTGACCATCTGATCATGCATAGTTATTTGCACACCACACATAAGGTTCAATAGGGATTCAATATGTGAATACTATCTTATAACCTTTAATTCTATAAATTGACTTGGTAAGAACTTATTCTTTTTTCTATCAAAATATTGATGTTTTATATTTTATTAAAGTTATATGTTAAATTTAAGGGATCAACAGATTAATAAAAGTTTGTAGGTATGTTCACTTAAAACCGTCTCCAGACTATAAATCATCCACTAAGGAAATTTTAGAGGTTTAAAGGCTTGTTACAAGTGGGTAGAGGCAATCCCGACTAAGACCAACAATCACCGAGTCGTGGTCAAGTTTTTAAAAGAAAATATTTTCTCTAAGTTTGGGATGCCTCATGTGATGATAAGTGATGACGGCTCACATATTTGCAATAGATCATGTGCTTCCTTGATACATAAATATATCTTAACACACAAGGTGTCCACCGCTTATCACCCACAGACTAATGGCCAAACTGAGTTAGTCAATAGGGAAATAAAGAACATACTTGAGAAAATGGTTAACCCAACACAAAAAGATTAGTCACTTAGGTTGACCGATGCCTTGTGGGCTTACCACACCGCTTATAAGCCCATTCTTGGTATGTCTCCTTATAGGTTAGTCTATGACAAGGCCTATCACTTGCTAGTGAAGATGGAGCACAAGGCATATTTGGGTCATACAAACGTTGAATTTTAACCTAAGACTAGCTGGGGATCATAAGAAGTTAAAGTTAAATGAATTGGAGGAAATTCGCATAAATGCATATAAGAGCTCTAGAATTCACAAAGAAATGGCTAAAATTTTTCATGACAAATCCATTTTGAGAAAAATATTCGAGCCCAAACAAAAAGTATTCTTGTATAATTCTCGCCTCTCAATTTTTCAAGGAAAACTTTGATCTAGATAGGATGACCCCTACATTGTCAAGATGGCCCACCCACATGAAGCCGTGGATATAGAAAACCCCAATGATGGTAAACATCAAGTTCAATGGCCAAAGACTTAACAATTCTTTGAGGGTTTTGAACTTTAAGAAGTGGAGGAGAAGTTAGTGTATCTGGTCTATCCAGATGTTGTTGAGGCATAACTATTCAAGTAGATATTAGTGTACAGTTGCTTTTCCCTTCTACTTTATTTTGCAAGTAAATTGTACACTTACTTTCAATTGTATATAGTGTCCTTTCTTTATGTGTGCAGCTAGTGGTGTTTTTGTTAAAGCTAATTTTGCGAGGTGTTCTCTAACCCTTCTTATTTTTTTAATTCAATCATCTCATTGCATGTCTGTTTGTTGCATTGAGAACAATGCGTAGTTCAAGTTTGGGGGTGAGGTGTACCATTTGCATGATACACCAATTTTTTGGTTGATAATATCATTTTGTGGTGAGATGCACCATTTAAATGTTCCCATTACTTGTTTTACCATTTTTTGTATAGAATAGTTGAAAATGTGAAAATTTTGAAAATTTGTTGTATAAAATATCTACTATTGAACTATATTCCCTTGTCCAAATTGGTATGAGATCTGTGATTTCTTGATCTTCATTTTGAACTTTGAACACATGAGTACACCATAGAAATTTATCCTATGCCTGAATATCACATATGTATTTTCTTTCAAATTCAACCATAGTGCACCTTGAATGTATAATTTTGACAATTTACTAATTAGATCCGCATTTTCAAGCTTGACATAAATAGTGGAGATGAAGTAGGTACCTATGTGAGTGTTAATATCAATCATTGCTAGAGGGAACTTACATTTACTCAAAGGAACCATTTTTCAAATTCAAAAATTTGTTCAATAGTCTCATTATGCTTGTTTTGGTTAGTGTGCATATGGATAGTTGATTGAATTTTTCTAAAAATGACAATATGCTTTCTCATGCTTACCTAGAGATGATCTTAGGTCATATTTGATAAGTGTTAAGCCTTAGCCTTTTCTTGTGAACAATTTTTGTCCCTAGTGTCATGATTGAACCTAAATTGAAAATTTGTTTTCATACCACATATTTATCAAGCCATTGTAAAATGATTATCACACCTTCATTATTCCGAGACTGATTGTGATTAATCATGAAGAAAGGGAAATGTGGTGAGAAAACCCAAAAAAAAGGGGATGAATGGTGTTGAATTCAAATTTTGAATGAAAAAGAAGAGAGAAAACCAAGAAAAAAGAGAAATGTTAAAGAAAGAAGGAAAAAGAGACATAAAAGTTGAAGTGAAGATGTAAAGCTGAAAATTCCACCAAAAAAAAGAGGTTTTTAATAATAAAGGTCATGTCCTCGGAATTACCCTTTTTGTTTTCCTTTATCTTTTATTTCACTCAACCCAAATATCAACCCGATGCCTCGTTACAACCCATGAAAGTCCTAAATGATCCAGAGAAAGCATGATGAGAGCACACTTCAAATGAAAAAAATTGCCCTAACAACACCTACTACATAATTGCTAACATCACACATGAGTTCAAAAGGCAGTGACTAGTCGAGTGGTTACATAATTGGTGCAGAAATTAACATGTTTTTTAGATTATCAAAAGCCTTTTGGCATGCATCATTCCATTCAAATAAAATGTATATAGACACAAAAGATTGCACATTGGTCTTGATATTAAACTAAAATATTTTATGAATCTTCGATAGAATCCAGCATGACCTAGGGATAATTGAACATCTTTTACAGTCTTAGGTGGAGGAAGGTTTGCTATTAAATTAATTTTTGACCTATCAATTTCAATTCCTTCAGTAGAAACAATATGACCTAAGATAATTCCTTGCGTTAGCATGAAATTATACTTTTTCCTGTTTAAAACAAGATTTGTTTCCGCATATCGAATGAGAACTTTTTTTAAGATTTTCTAAGTACGATTCAAATGAGTCATCATAGACAGAAAAAACATACATCAATACTTCTAAAAATCGCTCCACCCATGTCACTAAAATTACTCGACATACAATGTTGTAATATGGCTGGAGCGTTTCATATTCCAAATGACATTATTTTATAAGCAAAAATGCAAAAAAGACATGAAAAAGTGGTATTTTTTTTATCATCAATTTCTATTTTAATTTGGCTGTAACCTGAGTACCCATTCATATAAACAATAAATAGCATGTCCTATTATCCTTTCAAGAACTCGGTCAAGAAAGGGTAAGAAAAAATGGTCTTTTTGGATAAAATAATTTAACTTTTGATAGTTAATACACAAACACCAACCCGTGCCAGAGACGAGATATATAATACCTGTATTTAACAATTTAAGTACTTCAACTCTAACAATTTTTTTAAGATGTTATGGGGAGGATTTAGAGTCTTCTTCCAAGTATATTGTAACGCCCTAAATACCACCCTGGACGACATTACATTCTAAAACCATTTATATCATGAGAGCACTAACATAATCCATCAATAAATAAAACTTCATAAGTCATGCATAACATTTACATCATTATCCCAAAAGAGGATGTCAAATCATGACATTTACATTCTAAAATAATTAATCATGAACTTGCAGCGGAATTACAAAAGACATCTAGACTTTATAATGTTTCAAAAGAATATTCTAGCCTAGAACAAAAGAAAGTGTATACCCCAAGTATCCACCTCGGGATTTGTGTCTCCCGCTATCGAAGCTTCTCAATGTCTTGGCTCATTAGTTCTGAGCTCCTCTTCTAGACACAAACCTGAAATATGTTGTTTGTAGGAGGTGAGCACGAAGCTCTGCAGCAACATTTCTCCTAAACCCGAACAAGGTTTATAAAAGCATATAAAATGGCCAGTCACATTTCACAAATAGCATATATAATCTTTGAAGTAAAACAAGGACATTTTACAGCGAATCTCAAGTTTAAGTAGCAATAGTAATAGGAATAAACAATAAAAACTAAGTTCCAATAAACATCCATTTCTAAAATATAAACCATTCCCCACACATAATATAATATTATCCTTCAAGGCATGAACATCCTTACAAGGAACCTCTCACCATCACGGTTAAGTTTCTCAAACATCCTTACAAGTAACCTCATGAGAAGGAATAAACATCCTTATAAATAACCTCTTTACCCTCAAGGTTTGGTTTATCAAGAATCCTTACGAGGAACCTCTTGAAAAGGAATGAACATCCTTATAAAGAACCTCTCACCCATGTTCTTTCAAACAACCATCCAAGAAATACAATACCCAACATACTCTCAATTCATCCACCATTCCACAAAATATCAAAATCCCCAATTCACAAGCAACTTTCCAAAATTTTCAATTTTCACGAGGGATATTCCCAATAGAATAATTTGAATAAAAGGTACAAGAGATCATCATAAACATCATTTTATTGTTCCATATGAAACACTAAAGTTTTGAGAGTAATAATAGAGAAATCAAGAGAAAAATGTATTTCCCTTGAAATCTAGAGTTTCATGACAAGAAGAGAGATTTCATGGTTATCTAACCATTGTTTTGTTTAAATATGGTAATCTTTACAAAAATAACAAGAAAAGAGGGCTTCATGGCATATCGATATATATATGAGAGTGAAAATTTACATATACATGTAAGTCCTAGTCTCAATGGTCAAGAATGGAAGAAAAACTCTTACCTTGTGTTCTTGAAAGTTAGGTTTTGATATTGAATCAACCCTTTAAACTCTTATTTTTCTCTTCCTTTCTTTCACTCTTATGTTTTTTAGGATTGTAAGTGTTGAAATGAAGACTAAGGAGGCGTCCTAATGTATTTATAGTGGAGAAAGGGCCGGCTGTTGGCAACTTAAAAATTGCAGATTTTTACAGCGACTGCCGGTAGGTACTACCGGTAGATCGGGCACTTGACTACCGATAGTTCAGGTACACTGAGCATGCGACTATTCATTGACTACCGGTAGCTACTATCGGTAGTTCAGATACTTTGGGCCCTCGACTACCGGTTGACTATCGGTAGCACGGGTGTACTGGACACTCAACTATCTATTGACTACCGGTAGTTCGGGTAAACTTCTACTAATAGTTACTATCGGTAGACACTGCCCAGATTTGCCTATTTCACCCAGTTTTCATTTCCAATCCATTCCTAACCTTTCCAACACCATCCCACACATGTTTAACAAGGTTTTTCACATAAATCTTGATACCTACACGTTTTATTGAACATGTTTTCAATTCTTTACAATGCAAAACTAAATTTTAGCTAACTCTTTACTATTTCAACCTTAACACTTACATTTTCATTTGAAACTCAATTAATCAACAATTGTATGACTATATGAATATAAACATGTGATGTTTTACATATATACAATGAGTATAGAGAAGATGACTTATTCTCTTAATATCGGCTACAGTTCAATCAGTTGCACATTAATGATTTTTGATGACTTTTATCAATTGAAATTCTTGTGACTTTGACAACTTTGAAAAAGGTTCATCCTTCCCAAAAAGACATATTTCAAGTCAGTTGAAGGGGGTTTCAACTCTAGTTTGGGGCCATGACATTTGATTCAACATATTTTGTTCCATTAGGTGATGTTTCTTCAAATTTTTGAACCAATGTTTCAACAGTGGACATATCCACAACAAACTCAAAATTATTTACAAACTCATTCTCATTCACAGACTCAAATAATGCACGTGACTCTCTTTCTTTTTTACTACATGCATTTTCAAACTACTTCTAAGTCAATGACTCAATGCAATGTATTTCTTGCAAATCTTTTTCTTCTGCTTTTTTGTATAAAATACATTCAATTCCATTGTCATGTTACCAAATAAAAATTTATAATTCCATTCCTACAATTAATCAAAGCATTAGACGTAATAATGAATGAACGACCCAAAATGACAAGAATTTGCATAACAACATGCAAAACAGGCTGGGTATCCAAAACAATAAAATCTATAGGAAAATAGAATTTATCAACTTCAACGAGGATATCCTCAACAACCCCTTGTAGAATTTTCAGAGATCGGTTAGCTAACTGTAATGTGTCATTAGTAAAATTTAACTCACTTAACCCTAACTACTCATACACCGCATACGAGAGCAAAATGACACTTGCTCTAAGATCAAGTAGAACTTTCTCAATCCTGAAATTTCTAATTATATATGAGATTGTAGTACTTCTAAGGTCTTTATGCTTCAGGTAGACCTTGTGCTTAATGATAACGTTAATCTGTTCAGTAAAAAATGATCTTTTTTAAAATTTAACGTATCACATCGTTAAACTTAACAGTGCTATTGATTTGTTCAAGTTTAACGTGCTGTTAAGTTTAATGATGTCATTTTGGGCTTCACAAATCAATGTCACCATTTTGCGTCAACTGCACAGTGAATTTCCTCATGCATCGGCCCGTCCAAGTTTCATTCTCTCTCCGCCAGTCTTCTCTCTCTGCTACACAAATCAAGCTGCTATTGATAGATGAATACAGAGAAAGGATTTTGGCAAGAGACAAAGACTGTTAAATAAATAGGATAATGGGATGTGAGTACACTTTTCAAAATTTATTTGACTTTAAGTACAACCTCCAAACTTATCCTCCTTCAAGTCCTCTTTTTCATTAAATAGTTTACAATAAGTACACATTTTAAAGCATTTTCAAATTCTTTTTAAAATGTATTCCATAATTACCCTTTACCATAAATAGTGCATACCTACTTGAATGTGAGACTTTCAAGATTAGAATGTGAGATTTTCAAAATTCTTTTTGATATTTGTGTATCATTTGAATTTTGAAATTTCATATATATATATATATATCCACACACACATTCACATAATACAGTGACATCAAACAGTGACACGGTCAACAAAAAAATAGTATCATCAAACAGTGACACGCTCGATAGAAAAATAGTAACATCAAACAGTAACATATTTTTTTTGTTACTGTTTGATGTTACTATTTTTTTATTGAGCGTGTCACTGTTTAATGTTACTATTTTTTTTGTTGAACGTGTCACTATTTGATATCACTGTATTACGAGTGTGTGTGTGTATATATATATGAAATTTTAAAATTCAAATGATACACAAACATTAAAAGGAGTCTTGAAAGTCTCACATTCTATTCTTGAAAGTCTCACATTTAATTAAGTATGTACTATTTATGGTAGGGTCAAAGGGCTTTTATGATTTTTTTTTAGCACATGTACTTCTTTCCCAATTATTTTAAAAAATGTACCTTTATTCTATTAATTTTTTTGAGAGGTACTTGCCTCCCTAAGCCCCTAAATAAATTAAGTAAATAGGTAGCCATTTTTTATTTTTTCACAATTTAAGTAAAATAAATAAGCTTTGATTCCAAACTCTTTCAATGTTTGTAACAATTCCTTGTGCTTGTTTGAAATCACAGATAGAGAGAGCTTCCAACTCCTGGGTCTTCAAGGATTTGGACTGGCTGATATTTGGGAAAAGATTCCCTGCCCATCCTTAACCATTGCGCATGCTTGAATTACAAAGACTTGCAACTCGCTCATGTAGCAGAAGAAGGTTGCTTGTGGAGAGGGAGAGGGAGATATCGTGGGTAGTAGAATTTGCGTGAAGAGAGAAATCATGGGTCGTAAAATTTCGAATTCTCACAATGAGATTTGTGCGAGAGAGTGTTTAAATGAGATGCAGAGGGGGTTTGTTTTGGGTAAATGCTCAACTTTTAGGAGCCTCTATCAAAGCAAGGGTGCCGTTCTTTTCGGGCACTAAATTCTACTGTGCAAAATAAACTTAGACGGTGCCGTTTTTGTCCAACAGCAAGCGGTGCTGTTTGTCTCAAACAGTAGAGGAGTTGCACCCGTGCTGTTTATTCCTTAACCGCAGACGAGCCAGACCCCCCCGAATGCAGCCTTTCATGTTAGACCCTGCCCTGCGTTCTAAGCTGGATCTCCCCCCGGTCTCCTCTCTCTCTCTCTCGTTTGGATCTTATGAAGTATTCGCATTCCGCGTAGATCCCATACCGATTTGTGAGGTCTTGTGCCTGCGATTCCTTTAAGATTACCGTCCTGTTTCTCGGGAAAAACGTTCTTGTCCCTCTACTTTCTCGTTTGGCTAGTGGTTTGTTTAGCTCGGAATTCAAAATCATGGGTTTGCGATCAAACCCTAGGAAGAGTGGTTTCTCTTCCTTCCTTGTCCTTTTCTTCGTTCTCTTTGCCGTCTCTTGTGTTTCTGCTCAGGTATACAACATATTTGATACTCTCTTTCACTCTCTTTCTGTGTTTTTGTGTTCTTTGCCTTTGATGTTTGAGTGCTGTTTGACATTTAGGAATCTGGGGCCGGAGCTGGAGCTGATAGGGAAGAGTCAATTGGATCAATCAAAGATCTGGGCCGGCGCAGCAAAGTGAGTGAACTCTCTCTCGTCCTTGTTGTTTGATAGTGTGGGCATATGTTTTCTCTCACGCGGCTGAAAATAACTCAAACTCAACCAGACTTTGCCCAAAGACTATTTGGGTATAGCCTGTTCCGCCTTCAGAGGCGTATGTTTTGTATGAAGCGCAAGCCAATTGCTACAAATCGATGGATTTAACGGTATGAGTGTTGAATTTTTTCTAATTGGGTCTTCCAAAACTGATTTATATATGCCGTGTTTGGCAGCATATAAAACAGGTTTTGAAATTGCATTTGGACAAATATTAGTTCAGGATATGAAGTCCTGCTTTATATCCAAATTTCAGGCGTTAATTCCATGCTTCCGAATGCAGTATTAGGTTTTGTTTCACTAACTAAACCGAACATATGTTCTGATTGAAGTCCTACCATGTGTTTTTAATGCGAATGATGAGTTATCTGGGATAAGTACCTTTGCATTATTTTCCCCATGAGTTCTATGAGCTGGTGATATAATTCTCAGTTGTGTTTACCTGATGCTAGTAATTCTGGAGATAACTTATTACCTTAATCAAACCAAACCAAATGAAGTCTCAAGTCCCAATCACTTGAGGTCGGCTATATGGGTCCGTATTCGTCGTTCAGTTCGATCATATGCTCATTTAAGTTAAATATTTTTTCTTATTATTTCGTTTAATGTTAATTTAAGTTTACCCCTACTTCTAGTACTATTTTTATCACTTTTTCGAACCGGTGCCTCTTTCGACCTACGTTGAATATGAGCAAACCATTTTAATCTATTCTTTTTAATTTATCCTCAATTGGAGAGTTGCTCTTACCGTTTCTCTAATACAGTCATTTCATATTCTATACTTTATAGTTTTTCTGCACTTCCACCTTAATATTATCATTTCTGCTACGTTCATTTTGTCACTATGTTGTTTCCTAATTATTCAAGATTACGTCCCATATAACATTGCTGCCTTAAAGTTGTTCGGTAAAATTTACTTTTCAATTTTATTGGTATCCTTCAATCACATCATATACTAGAAACTTTCTTCCACTTAAGCCAACTGGTGTTGATTTTTTGAGGTACATTATCATCAATCTCTCCATCATTTTTAATGATCGATCTTAGCTATCTATTTCGTTTATTCGTTGGTATTTTTTGAGTCTTAATCTTAACTTTTTACTTTGTCTACTTCTATTACTAAAATTTCATCGCATATATTTAGTCTTACTCTTACTTATTTTAAATCCTTTTGACTTGAGTGTCTCTCTCTAAATTTTTAGCTCATTGTTAATCACCTTTTGAGTTTCATCTACTAATACAATATCATTTGTAAATAGCATACACCGTGGAAAATGATCAAAATTTTATTTCGGTCACCTAGAAAATGAAGATGTTTTGATATGTTTCAGAAACGTTTCGATCCGTATAGGAAACATAATGAAAATAATAAAAAAATTAAGAATTATTTTTAGAATTTTGATTATATCACTGATTTGTTTCGGTCTTCTTGGAAAAGGAAACATTTTGACCATTTTAAAATAAAATTTTGAACTTTAACCATGGGACATCATCTTGAATGTGCATAGTGAGTTCATCTATAATTAGGGCGAATATGTATGGACTTAGGGCCGATCCTTGGTGCAATCTCACTATAATTGAAAATTCTTTACTTTCTCCCACGAAAGATTTAATTGTAGTCATACACTGTTATTTATGTCCTTTATCACCTCAATATACCTATTCGTCACTCATTTTTGCTCAAGCACACTCTATATTATATTTTTAAGCACTTTATCGTACGCATTTTCTAGATTTATAAATGCCATATGAAGATTTTTCTTCTTCTTTCTATATTTTTTTTATGAGTGTCCTTAATAAATATATAGCCTCCATAGTTAATCAATTACCATTATTATGCGAAACCAATTTGAAACTCTTTATTAGGCTCGAGATTGCTTTTGAATACCTTTTTTTAATGCAAAATGTAAAGATCTACTAATTGTTTGTTCAAGTGTAGGTCAATCAATGAAGCAACAATCATAACAATAAAAAGAGCATGACTTTAAACATTGGGCAAGACATGAAATATATCGTGGTTCGACTAATGGAAGCTACCGTGGGTGTCCACAGCCACAAAATTCGTTGTAGTTAGGATTTTTGCTAGTGAGATTTTGTTCCTTCGGCAACCCAAAATTGGTTATAGACTCTTGTGACTCGTCAAGTATGAAGCTTTCCAGTTTTACCACTAGACTCCCTAGCCATCTATGTTCTAGTATCATACCCTTCAGCTCTATATTTAGACTCCCTGCCATGATATGGTAAACAATAAAAATTACCAAATAAGATGATGAACACCAAAAGATTTGCTTCATTGTCGTTCACGCAATGATCTAGATAACTAGCTCTATTGCAATTAGGAACTATCACACCATCCAAGAATCCTCATATTAAAGCATGCATGTAGAGAATTTTCTTTGGGTATGCTCAAGTTTTATACCCAGACCAAAACATTAGTTCATTTCTAAATAAAATTAGAAATCTCTCTAAGATTTTTCATCCAACAATCGGACGCCCGAAGCCATTTTGCAGACAAAAGTCTAACAAGATGACTTTGTTCAACCTTCTTTGAATGCTCTTCAGACGTTGTAGTCAATATCAAAATTAAATTCTACTATAACCAACATTTGAACCATCTTCACTCAACGTTTGAACATTCCTCAAACATGTTGAATGTTGTACCCCATTTTGCACTATTGCACACTTAGTACTAAAAAGTTAAGTAAGCGAACATATCTTCTAATATCTGGGGTAGATTATTCGTGGAACTTTGAAAGACCTAGATAAGGGGGTGATTAGGTCTATTAAGTATTACTCCAAAGTATAACTTTTAATCAATTCAAGAAACACATCAATATCAATAACAAGCAAAGAAGAACAATTTTTTGGCCCCAAGAGCTAACATTTTCAGTATTTGGGGTTAATAATCCATACGGATGAAGAGGTTGGAGACAATGTCAATCATAGAATTAAAGAAGGTTGGACTAAGTGGAGAAATGCATGTAGCGTGTTATGTGATTGTTGTATAACTAGGCTTGTCAATGAATCAAAATTTTATCCGAATTTGATTTGCCGGATATGGATTAATATTTTTTTATCGATAATCCGAAATCGAATCTAATATCTTATATTTCACGGATTTGAATTTGGATATACATATATCCTATTTGATTTGATTTGAATTATTTATACGTTTTTTATATAAAAATATTAAAGAAATTAAGTGATTGTTTAGAAAAATTTAGTTTGAAATTTAGGTATAATTTGGTAAAATGTAGTTAATTAAGTTATTCAGATTGGATTGAATTTACGAATTGTTAATGGATTTGAATATGGACCACAAAAATAAAATTCATCAGATTATCGGATCGGACTTTTGAAATTGGATTCGGATTCAGATAAGCCAGAATCCGATTCAAACCCGATCTGTTGATTGGGCTACATATAACCCTTATGTTGAAAGGTGAGTTTTATAAGACAATCATTAGACTAACAATGATTTATGGTCGAAAATGTTGGGTAATAAAGGAACAACATGCTCAAATACTAATTGTTGTAAAAATGTGCATGTTAAGGTAGATTGTGGTAAAACAAGAAACCGTATAATTACAAATGATTACATTCGTGAAAACGTAGAAGTAGCACCAATAAAAGATAAATTAAGATGAGGTGGGGAGATTAATCAACTTAGGTATGTTAATGGAACAAAAAGTGGTCCGTAATCCATTGATGTTAGTGGCAATGAAAATGTGACGGGGGATTTAGCTTTTAGGGACCCTTTAGCTCAACCTATTATGGATGTTGATTGGCTTCACCAAAATAAATGACCTTTAATCCTAGAGGTGTGGAGTGAAGAGGAGGAAGTTAATGGGGAGGATAGGTTTTACCTTTCTGATCAAGAGAAATGGTCTATCCTAAAGAAGTTTTTTGAAAAAATGTACTTTTCTTTAGTCCACAATAAAAGAAAAGGTAAAAATAAATGGGGAGGGGAAAAATGAGAAAAAATAAAGGACTGAGGGAATTGAGAAGTTTATAGTGTGAAGTGAATTATGATGGTCGTTTGTCCAGTAGGAATGGTGAGGGTGTAGTGAAGTCTTTATGAAATTAATCAGCTAGAATGTGAGGGGGTTGGGTTTTTAGGAGAAAAGAAGATCAATTAAATATGTGTTGCTTAAAGAGGACTTTATATAGTTATTTTTACAAGAAACTACAAGAGAAAAAATTGAAAGAATTTTGATAAAAAAGTGCGGGAAGCTAGATTTAGAAATTGGGTGTATCTGTCTTTTGTAGGTAGATCTAGTGGAATTTTAATTGTTTGGGATGAGAGAACTGTGAAAGCAGAGGAATTAATAGAGGGTGAGTTTTCTATTTCGCTTAAAATTAGGTCTAATGAGAGAGGATATTGGTGGTTAATTGGGGTTTTTGTTTCGAATTGTCCATGAGTGAGAAGAAGATTATGGGAGGAATTGGTTGGTTGGTTAGTTTGTATGGCCTTCGTAGCCCTAGGTGGTGTTTAACCAAATTTAATGTTATAATGTATTTGTCTAAAAAATTGAGTGGCACAAGGGTGACTAACAGTATGAGAGACTTTGATTCTTTCATTAGAGAAATTGGTCTTTACGATCTACTGTTGGCAAATGGTACTTGGTCAAATTTTATAAAATCCAGTTTGTAATAGATTAGATAGATTTTGTTTTCACTATAGTGGGAGGAGGGTTTTGCGAGAGTGAGGCAGATGGCTGTTTCAAGAGTTGTATCAGATCATTGCCCAATTATGCTCGACTCATCTCAGGTTAGATGGGGACCATATCTCTTTAGGTTTGAAAATGTGGCTAGAACATCATGCTTTTAGGTAGGGCTGTCAAAATTTGACATGACACGATT
This sequence comes from Ilex asprella, assembly GCA_023539305.1. NCBI lineage: Eukaryota > Viridiplantae > Streptophyta > Magnoliopsida > Aquifoliales > Aquifoliaceae > Ilex > Ilex asprella. The sequence continues at coordinate 2,201,987 of CM042202.1, read as the reverse complement.
AACCGACACGAATCAACATGAATTAAGCTGGTTTGGGTGATAAACGGGTTGACACGCCCAACACGTTTAATAAGCGGGTCGTGTTCGGGTGAGACCTCTCAAACCGTTTATCACACGTTTATCCGTTTAAATAAAATTAATATAATAATAAATTAATAATTATTTTGAAAAAATTAACAAGAAAAGAAGTAAAGAAATTAATACAAAAAAAAAGTAAAGTAGTAGTTCGAAGACAAAAGAAGTGAGATAAAGAGCACTTCAAAGACAATGACAAACCAATGTCTTTTGTTTTTGTACTACATTGGAAAATGAGAGGAGGGGAGGGTTGAGTTGCCTATAAAAAGACAATGACCTCTTATCATTTTTTTTAAGCATTCAAATCTGAGTATTTATCAGATTTGATTAAAAATTCCTCTTTTTTGAAATAAGTACACTTGAAAGTAAAAAAAAATGGAGTATTAATATTTATTGATATAATTATTTTAAAATTAAATGGGTTAAAAAGTCGTGTTGTATTACCCGTTTATTAAACGGGTCGTGTTTGTGTTGAAAATTTTCACCCGTTTATTAAACATGTCATGTACGAGTTTACATATTTTTCACCCGTCACCTGTTTAACCCGACACGTAACCGTTTAACCCGACACGTTTGACACCCTTACTTTTAGGGGACTTTTTTGGGGAATTGGTGGAAGAAAAAGAATTTTTAGGGGTGGGAAGGTTTTAAATTCATGAAAAAGTTGAACTTTGTCAAACAAAAATTGAAGAGTTGGAACAATGAAGTGTTTGGGGACATTAGGGTCACTAAGAGTCTTATTATGAACAGAATTAAAGAGATAGATAGAGTTGAAGAAAATGCTAATCTAAGTGAAAATTTAAGGAAAGAGTGATGGGAGTTAAGAAATCATTTTGAAAATGTGGTTTTTAATGAAGAGATTAGTTGGAAGACAAAAGGCTAAGAGTGAAATGGTTAAAAAAAGGGGATAATAATTTTTCATAGAGTTGCAAATGGAAGGAGAAAAAAGATGTTTATTGATAAGTTGGAGTTGGATAATGGGGTGATTATTGAAGATGAAAGGATAACTGAAAGTAAGGTAGTTGAATTTTTCACTTAGTTGTATTCATTTGAGGGAGGTGATAGACCAATAATGGAGGGTTTGGAATAGAGTCCTATTGATGATGTAAAATTTAGGTGGTTGGATAAGCCTTTTGAGTAGGAAGAAATGAGGAAGATTGTTTTTGAGTGTGGACGTGACAAGGCTCCTAGATCGGATGGTTTAACTTTGACTATATACCAGGACTATTGGGGAATAGTTAATGAGGATTTAATGTTAAGTTTTCAGGGTCTTTTTTTAGAGAGGTGTGGTTAATGCAATTACCAATTCTACTTTCATTTGTTTAATACCAAAGAAAGATAAGTCTATGCAAATGAAGGATTTTAGGCCAATTAGCTTGGTGTCTAGCCTTTACAAAATCATTGCAAAAGTCTTGTCCTTAAGATTAAGAGTCTCTTAGTGACACTATTTTTGAGTGTCAAGGGACTTTTGTTAAGGATAAACAAATTCTTAATGTGGTTCTTGTAGCGAATGAGGTTGTGGAAGAGTACAAAGATAAAGGTAAGGAGGGCTTTGTTTTTAAAATTAATTTTGAGAAGGCATATGATTATGGGGATTGAGGTTTTTTGGAATATGTTATGAGAGTGAAAAGATATGGAGGGAGGTGTAGAAGATGGATTCTTGGATGTTTGCATTCTATGAATTTTTCTGTTATGATGAATGGGAAACTAAGGGACAGATTTAGGGCATCTAGAGGTTTGAGACAAGGTAATCTTTATCTCCCTTTCTCTTTAGTTTAGTTGCTAATTGATTTATTAGATTAATGAGAAGAGCTTAGAATTGTGATTTGGTTGAAGGTTTTATTGTGGGAAGGGATAGGATTTTGGTTTCTCATTTACAATATACAGATGATACAATATTTTTTTCAACCGGAGAGGAGGAAAAGCTTTTAAGTATTAAGAATATTGGGGCCTGTTTGGTTTGCATTTCAATAATCAGTATCTGAAAATTATTTTTGGGAAGAGTTTTAATAAAGTGTTTTTAAAAATTTTTAGATTGCAAAACCTGTTTGGTTATATATTTTTGAAAATAGTTTTAAAGAATAAAAATTATAAAATTTATTTGGACAATAATATATAATTTTCACCTCTCTGTCTCTCTCTTTTTCATTGTGCATCAAGACTACCACCGAAACCCACAATCACCCAAAACCCACAACCACCATCGAAACCAACAACCACCACCAAAACCTACAACCACTGAAATCCATAACCACCACAAAAAATCACAACTACCGCTGAAACCCACAACCACCACCTGTGTCTTGAACCCAGATGCAGAAAAAAAAGGCATTGAAAAGGGCGGAGAAGACGCCGGAGATCGTCAAAGTTCTTGAACCCAGATCGTAGGTGTGTTTTGTCTGAATTTGCCGAAGTAGAGAGAGAAATAACCTGTGTTTTGTCTCTGTTTCATCTGGACAGTGTCGTACAGAGAGAGAAAGTGGAGATGAAGAAAGACGCAGGTGAAGGGCTCTTATACTTCAACTAAAAAAAATGTATTTTGTTGCTAAGGAAGTTTGATGGGTGGACCTCATTAAAGAGGAGGGGTTGTTTCTTTTGTTTCTATTTTAGCCTGAAAATTCAGAAAATATCATTTTGTTGCTCTCTAAAATCACATCTTAATTCCCAAAATTTTCAAAAAATTAGAGATAAAAAAAGCTAAACAAATAACAATCTCCTTGTTTTTAGAGTTTAGAGAACAAAAAATTATTTTTAAAAGCCAAAGCAAACATGCCCTTGTTGATTTGTTTGGCTTGGTTTCAAGATTGCTGGTGAATATAGATAAAAGTGTTATTGTAGGCATTAATTTAGATGATGTAAAGATCAGTAGAATGACAAAGATATTGGGATGTGACGTGGGTCAATGGTCTTTGAAATACTTAGGTTTACCATTGGGTGAAAATCCATTATCTTTATCTTTTTGGCATTCGGTGGTGGAAAAAATGGGAAAAAAGTTAGAAGGGTGGAAGAAGGTTTATATATCCAAAAGAGGAAGGTTAACATTGGTGCAATCAGTTTTAGCTAGTATTACCACATGCTTTTTATCTTTATTTAAAATTTAGGGAGAGTAGTTATGAGAATTGAATAAATGATGAACGATTATTTGTGGGAAGGTAGTGGGGGAGGGAGAAAGGATCACTTGATCAAGTGGGAGGTGGTTTCTAAATCTAGGGATAAAGGTGGTCTTTCAATTGGCAATGTGAATGCAAGAAACATTGCATTAGTGGGTAAGTGACCTTGGAGGTTTCCTTTGGAAATAAATTTTTTGTGGCATTTAGTTATCGAAAGCAAATATGGATTACATACCAATGGATGACATGTTAATATAGTTGAGGGGAGGAGTTTCTTAGCTCTAGGGAAATTCATTTATCAAGGATTGATGAGGTTTTTCCAAGGTGTAAAGTTTGCGGTGGATTGTGGGGGAAAGAATACATTTTTGGGAGAATGTGTGGGTGGTGCAGTCTTCTCTTTTATTTTTTCTCATTGTCTCGATCATTTATCTCATTCTCGATGTTATTCCATTCTGGCTATGCTTCGTTCGTATGATTATTTGAATTCATAGGACTTTGGTTTTCATAGGAATTTAGACGATAGAGATACCACTGATTTGATTTTTGTTCTCATGAGTCTTGTGATAAAAGAAGATGGTTGCTTTGATTCTTTGGGACTCCTTTCGTGTAGATCTTTTTTGGGTTCTTTGTTGAATGAAAATAATTGGTCATCTTTCATTCATGCTTTTATGATTTGCAAAGCTAAAGTCCCTCTTAAATACAAATGTTTGCACATGGTTAGATCAACACTAATGACATGTTTCAAAAAAAGAGGCCTCAATCTTTGTCTTCTCCCCAATGGTGTGTGATGTGTAAAGGTGATCTCGAGAGTATTGATTATATTTTTCTACAACATCCAGTTGCTTTTACATTGTGGTGTAATCTGTTTTGTAAGGTGGGTTTGAGTTGGGTGATTCTTGCAACATCAATGCCTTTGTTTGTTGAAGATATGAAAGGTTTGGGAAGATTTGATGAAGGAGTTACTCTTTTAGATTTTCCTATAATGACTACGTTTTGGGTGATTTGGAAAGAATAGAACACATGAACTTTTAAAGATTGGAGTGAATGTGTGGAGGGAATGTGGAACTATATTCATTTCTTAGCATCTTTTTTGGGCTTTGATGTCAAAGGAGTGAAATGGAATTCCCTTTTTTGCTATTTTAGCGGGATGGAGAGCAGCCACATGTGATTTATAGGCTCTTTTTATGTCTTCTTTTTTGATTGCTCTTAGTTGGATATCTTATCCAACTTCTTTTTATGTAATTAATCTTTAATTTATTTTTAATACAAGAGTTGTGTTTCCTATAAAAAAAAATTAGAAGATAAATTAAGAGAGAATCAATTTTGGTGGTTTGGACATGTTTATAGAAGACATAACAATGCACCAGTAAGGCAAAGTGATTTAGTACATAATGATTGTAATACAGGAGTAGATGTATGTCCAAAATAACTTTGAATGAAAAGTAAAAAATGATATGATAGTTTTTTTAATGCAAAATATATTCCTTGATAGAGCATAATAGAGAATTAGTATTTGTGTAGTTGACTCTAAAAAGTTGAGATTAAGCCTTTGTTGAGTTGAGTTGAGTAATGGCCCCCCAAAAGTAAAATCCTGACTTTGCCTCTGCTACGATCATTATGCATTAATAGGAAAATCAACTATCCATCTTACAGGTGAGCATTGAAATAGCTGAGACAATAACGTTTGAAGTATCATTTGAGTTGAACATCTCCCCCTCCCCCCCCCCCTCTTCGGTTAGATCATGGTGTGACGTAGTTATTCTATTACAAATTAAAATGAGAAATAACAAACAAAGCTAGGCCTTCAAAAAAAGGTGCAACCTGTGTATTGCTATGAAAGCCGAAATCCCAATACCAGCTGAACTGAAAAATTAGCTATCCTGTTCCATCTTACTACTTACAATATCACCTAGTAGGCCCTAATATTTGTTTCACTTGTGGTTTGCTAACTAATTATCATAGGTTTATTTTGACCCCTCTATTTAATTGCTTAATTCCTAATCATGGTTAGAAATTCCAGTATAATGACTCCTGATTATTGCTGAGACCTGCGAATTATTCATCTACTTCTTTTTGGCCATATCGCAGATTGTGTTACAGCCTGACCTAAGTTCTCAGATTTTTGAAGAAAATTTACCCCTTCATGTGCTGAATCCCCATGCAAGTTTTTCTTGCCAATTTTTGACATTGCTGAGAGCCAGATGTGTGTAAATATTCATTAAATTTTTTGTTAGAGAAGTACCATTGTTCTAGTGTACAAAAATGTTAAAACAAGAAAATTAAAGCAGAGCTAACCAGACAAATATAACAAAAGCAACTTTATGGCTGTGGATTGAAGGTACACGTGACGGACAATCTAATAAGAGATTTGAATGGATAACCTATGATTTCACTGTTGCCACAACACCTTGATGAAAGCACATAATGTAGCCCCACAATGCCTTGTAGGAAACATGTGATGTAGCTATAAAACAACTAGATGAACCAATGTAATCATAATAAACTATGTTTTGTATTGAGGCTTTTAGGAGAATTATAATACTGGGAGATGGAGACCAAGAGATGAACCAATGTCATCATAATAAACTATGTTATGTATTGAGGCTTTTAGGAGAATTATAATACTGGGAGATGGAGACCAAGAGCATTTGGAAAATTCAGTAACACTTGCAAAACCTATCACATTTTCCCAAAACACCTACTCCCACCAGGCAAAATATACAAGTGTTTGTTTTGGCTGTTTATTTTTATCGTGCCTAGTTTTTCACCAGAGAATGATTGAAGGAACATGTTCCATTGATTTTGGCTATGAGCATTGCTAACAGCTCAAAAAGATTAAATATGTTTTAATCCTCTACGTAATGTTGTGAAATAGTTTATTGCTATTGTTTCATTTTGTTGCCAATAACAACAGTAAGGGAATAGTAATAAAATTGAGAGTGCAAATTTTTAAGCCCAATTTTAAAATCAATATACTCCAATTAATTAATTATACTAATTGACACACAAAGCCCCCTAAATTCAATCAACCCACCAATTCAAACCTACAACGCAATCAATTCGGCCAACACCCATAAGTCGAATTTCAATCGAGCAATTTATCAAGCATGTGAAGAGCATAAAGTTGTAGGAATGTAAAGATATGAAAACACAATCACAACCATAACATGAGGACGTTTAAGTGTAAACCCATTTGGGAAAAGCAGTCTCAAAGTAAGATTACAAGATTTAAAGTCTAATACTTCAACAAATACCATGATTAGACGCGTTATCAATTTGAATTTTCACTCTGGAGTTCACTGCAAGCCCTTGAACAATAGCTTCTAAGCGACGAACTAAAATCCGCGATCTGTTCTTGGAATCTTCCACTTCTCTCATTTGGAATTTTCCTTTGATCCTTGGAATCCTCCTAAGATCTCTCCACCTTTGGAAGGTTTAGGGCTCTAAGAGTCTCATAAACATGAACCCGACATGATTTTAAAGTTGACACGACTATTAAATATGCATAATAAATAGTCTAGATTAATGTTTGAAACTTATAACATACTAAATAAATTTTTTTTCATGGGTCTTGACACGAACACGACACGGAAATGCTGGTGACACGACACAATACTAATTGACCTCTATGTTGATCCGCTGGTGACACGACAGATACGATATGATACGAATTGACCCCTATGCTCTACTAGATCTTCAACCTCTCTCTTGAATGGTCTTTGAGAAGTCAAGGTTCAATCTAAATAGATCTTGGCCTTTCGTATTATGGAAGGTTAGGGCTTGTTTCCTAGGTTTCTTTCCTCTTTAGATGGTCTTTTAGGCTTCTTGAGACATACCCTAGTGAAGAAATACCGTCCCACATATACAGGTTCCAAAATAAAGTTTAATTGGGCCTCAAGAAAACTTAGGTTCACAACAGACCCCTTGAACTGTAAGACAGCGGCCTTCAGGCAGTAGTTACTGGAGTAAAAGAGGATCTTGTTCAAGGATCAACCAGGGACACTGCCCAAGCCTGGAGACCGCTTGAGTTGTCTTGGGACCATCCAACGGTGCCTACTGTTCATTCAGCCCGAAAACTAAACCTCGAGTATCGAGGAGTGTTACTCAGTGAGGTTTCGTACCATGACTCTTATAGTATTTCAAGATCCTTGTCAAAGTTTCAAAAATATTTCAGTCAAGCTATGACAATTATGCTATAGATCAATTCCTAGATCCAATTTTAATCGCCTAAATTAATCCAAGTAAAAACTAATTAGGGCAAGTCGGTATCTAGGTTACCTTTACCTAAGTTTTAAGGATTCCAAAAAGTCTTCACATGTGGCTATGTAGCTTGAACTTCCTCATCACTTCTTGCCTTGGTCGCCTTCTTTTTAGCATCATGACCATGAATTTAGTTGAGATATAATTACATATGACCTCTCGTAATTAGTCAATGACAACAATTTCCTAACAAAGTTATTGTTTTATCTTTTATTGGCATTCATTTGACGCCATGTGTTCTTAGCATGTATGTCTTACTTATTTACAAACTAAAATATGAATTCATTGTTTTTTTTTTCCTTTGGTTGACATTCATTTAATTCCCTGTATTCTTAGCTTGTGCGTCTTATTTATTTAGAAAATTAACAAGCTAACGATTGGTGATAACATGTAAGTTTCTGTTTATAGATTTTTGTTGACAAACTCAAGGCTAATGCTATAAGTAAAGAGAATGATCCCGAATCTGTTGGTGTTTCTCTCAACTTGGGTTCTGGTCTTGGAACATTTGATGCATTCGTTGCAAGTTTGTCAATGATTATCGTCAGTGAGGTTTGTGGACTTACTTCTCTGATGGTATTGCAGTCCGTTTGTTTGTCATTCTCACCAAAGATTTTCTGCAGTATATTTCATCTGTCATGTGATCGTTGAATGGTCACAAATTCTTAAAATTAGCTGCTTCTTATGAACATTTTAAGTACATTTGTTAGCTTATGCAAACATTACAGCTGGCAATGAATTGTTTGTCTTTATTAGTGTCCTTCACAGTTTACTGTTGTACTTTGATTTAATGATTTTTCTAAATGGATTACCATGCTGCTAGATTGGAGATGAAACTTTTATAATAGCAGCTCTTATGGCGATGCGTCACCCTAAGTCAATTGTTTTATCTGGTGCACTAAGCGCTTTGTTTGTAATGACGGTGAGTTACCCTCTTTCTTCTTCTGTTTTTAAAGTGCTGAGCATTATTGCCTTCTTGTTTCTGTCTTCCCTGCTAGTGATACTGAGACCTTAATGCTCTATTGTGAAAGGAGATTACCTTGGTGGCTCTGCTTATTGTTGATTTGCAACTAAGACACACTTCTAGTTTTTTTTATGGAACTAAAGCTCAAATTTGTTGTGCACATATGTAGGTACTTTCCACTGGACTTGGTCGGATAGTGCCAAATTTGATATCAAGGAAGCATACAAACAGTGCAGCTACAGGTTTTTTATTTCATATTGTGATACTAGCTATTGATCTTTTTTTTTTTTTTGTCATGATATTGATCACTCAATGCATTTTAGCTATATGCTTTTGTAAAGAGGTTGTTTGTGGATGTCTAATGCGATCGTCCCCGACACGATTATATATGTGAGATTACATCATCACACTAGCACGACCTAGAGGGAGGGTGAACAGGTCTTTGATATTTTCCATGGAAGCCTACACCAATTTTAGACCTTTTTACCATATTTGTCAGCAACGCTTAGTGAACCTCTTTTTCTGAAGAATAAACCCTTAATTGAATGAGTGGATTCAAGATGATCAATACAATAATCAACAACTCCACAATGCAAATCCTCCATCCTTATCCCTCCAATAGCCCAACCACTGATTATCAAACCACAATGATGATGATATAAGATTGGACAATCATTGAATTAATTCATCAAACAAATGGTGTGTGTGCAATAGAAAGTGTGTATGTGCAAAATTAAAGCAATAATCAACAACCATAACACAAAGCAATTTTAATGTGTAAACCCTCTCGTGAAAAACCACGGGACTGATCCCTATCCACCTAAATCGAATCCACTATACTCAAAATCGATTACAATGCCAAATACTTATACCTCAACCAATACACTCATGGTTAGATGCTTTCTCCCTTGAATCTTACCCTTTAGATTGTCTCACCGCGAGGTCTTAAGGTATAGCTTAACTGGGGCGAATCGAGCTCTTCTTCAAGGACTCATTCCCAAGATTCTCATTAGCAATACACACTGATGTGCGTTTTGGTGGGTCTCAATAAGTTCTGTCTTCGTTCTCGATTTGAACTTGAAGTATAAGATCAATCAAAGTCGAATGACCTTTTGGATACTTAGGCATCTAGGGTTCATTTGGTTGCCGTATTATTGAAAGAATTAGAGAGTTGTATATGATTAAAATACTTTAATATGGTCTTATGCAATATGTGGATCTCAAAAGTCACTCGGTATTGTGTATGGTACTAAATCAAATACGTAGACCAATCTTATATTTTTAATACCCTCTACTCATACTATTACACCTATTTTAATACCACTTGGGAGGTGGTATTGTAATCCAGTCAAAAAGAATTATAATGTCATTTTATTATTCTGATCAATAACGTCTTTGGCTAATGTGACATTAATACCATGGGACTCGTAGACCAAACAAAAATAATATTAGACATGATAAATGTTATCTAGATTGTAATCCGATGCCATACCAAATGCAGAATGGAATAGAAGGTATTATTATCCTCTACTTAATCTTGTATTTTATCCATCTTTATAGTATTACTAATCCAATCAATTTTTTGGAGCAATATGTCAACCAAACGAGCCCCTAGGGTTTGTTCTTGGCTCTCTATATGATGTAAGAGGCATATTTTAGGCTTATGAATGCTAGCCTAGTTTGAGAAGACATTCCCATATATATATATATATATATATAGTTAGAGTAGTCTTGGTCCCCAAGAATACTGAAATTTGCAAGGAATTGCTTGAGTTGTTAAAGGGTGATCAATATTGGAATGAAAAAATGAATCAAACTAGGTCAGTTGAGTAGGGACTTGCTTGAACCGTTTGCACCTGCTTTAGTGGCCAACAAGTGGCCAAGTGAGCCATCTCCATTGTCAACTTTTTCTGCTCCTTCGATTTTTCCCTTAAGTGTTCCTAGATTACTCTAGCTGAAGGTTGGCAAGCAAAGAATGGTCTCTATTGGTTTTTAATCCGAAAACCAAGCAAAAACTTGCTGTATTGAGCCCTAAAGTGTGTTTCTCAACAAGGATCCAATCCAGGACTAAATCTATGTTTTCAAAACAAGTTTCAATGTTTCAAAAATGTTTTCAATGAAAAAGCCTATTAGTTTTGTACGGATTTATCCTAAATCCATTTTAGTCAACCGCCTTGGTCTCTAAGGTCATTACCTTTCCAAAGGATCTTAGGAGGTATTCATGATGTGGCTTGAACTCCTTCCTTCTTGAAGCTTTTGGATCTTGTACTTTGAAGCATCATGATCATGAATTTAGTTGAGATTTATAATGTGACTTCAAGAAATTAGCCAATTATAATTAGCAATGTTGTAACAATCTTCACCTTTGGCTATTCTGTGATAAAATACAAGAGTACGAAATTCAAAGATTACAACTCGGAAATCATAATGTAACAAACAAAATTGTAAACTAATATCAACACTCAATCTCACATCTAAGTACAAAACTATCTTCTTGATGTAGCTTTGAAGAATTATACTCCTGCACACAACAACACAACCAATACCTCTTGAAAAATATCATATGTAACAATGGCATAACATAACCACAGGTATTTAATCGCCAAGAGAAGTGATAAGGTATTTGCATTTAAGCAGCATGCAAGTGCAATCTAAAGCAATCCTTACGCACTCATGGTTGAGAACTTTTAAGTTTAACAATAATAGTTCAACACTAGTTCTCCCCCTTAGTTGGTGATTCACAAATGCAAATAACTAGTGAAAAATAACAAATGAATGTTTTATCAAGTGTAAAACAAATGACTTCATGCCAAGTTTGTAAATCTACCGCCTAAGTAATTACAACAAACTCCCCTTTTCTATATTCTCCATTCAACTAATCCATAGCTAGTCATCTAATTTCTCCCAAGATTTATGCAAAATTCTTCCCTTTTTTGTCACAAAGTGCTAAACACAATTTCATAACAAGCATGGTATAGAATATGAATAAAGGGGATATGCATAATGAAGCATCTAGCATTTTCAAAGATCAAAATGAGTGTGTGGATGGACTAGGGGATCGTATTCATTTCTTAGCATCTTTTTGGGCGTCAGTTTCAAAGGAATTCCATTTTTGTTATTCAAGCGGGATGACGAGCTTCATGTGACTTATAGGATTTTTTCTTTTGTTTTTGTTTTTTTTTTTTTGAATTTTTGTTGTTTTCCTATGTTGGTTGGATTTCTTATCCAATCTCCATTGATATAATTTATCTTTTTAATCAATACAAGCGTATTGTTTCCTAAAAAAAATACTGAATTATTTAGCAAGACAAGGATAAACACGAGAATAAAAAAAAGGCACAAAAACTAGCATATAACCCATAGTTATCAAATCGTGTATCGGAAGGTGTATCGTTTTTTAAAAATAGTGTATCGTATCGCGTATCGTATCGTGTATCGTAAGATACGGTGCAATTTTAAATAAATAATAAAAAAAATATATATACCTTTGAAAAATAATTATACATTCATAAAAACATAGCATTTCATTAATACTTCACCAATTATTCAAGTCATCAACATAGTCCACAAACATTATAATGCAAAGTTCACAACCATAGTTCACTAATTCAAACTTAAAACATCATTGGGCTTTGTAAATAAATTAAAAAATTAATATTAATTAAGATTCAAAAATTTTGATACAAAAAAATTTTAAAAAAATTTGGCTTTGTAAATAAATTAACATAATTTCTTCCACTGTACAAGACTACATGTTTGTTGAAGTACTTGCCTAGCTCAAAACGACATCGTTTCATAAAATTTTTTTTTAAAAAAATAGTCTACCTAGCCCAAAATGAAGTCATTCTGTAAAAAAAAAAAAAAAAACAAAACAGTCTTCGCACGTATCGTAAGTATCGTACCGATACGTATCGTATCGTAAAAACGTATCGTGTATCGGACGATACAGCGCAAAAACGATACAGAACTACGATCCGTATCGTTTTAACCCTGTATCGTGACGTATCGTACGATACGTATCGCGTATCGTACGATACTAACAACTATGATATAACCATATAGTCAAACACAAATATCCAACAATGAAAAGAAAAAGATTAAATGTGTGTCAAAACAAAAGAAAATAAGAGTAGATAGACAAATGACAAGGAATAAATAGAAAATATGATACTCCCATAATGTCCCAAGTTTAAGTCTCCAAGCATCAAGTAGCAGCAGTGACTACATATAAGAAGCACGGATACAGACATGGGTGTCGTATCCGATACGATACGGATACGCCGATACGGCAAAATCCCAAAACATAGGATACGGGTACGGCGAGGGCACGACTAATTAAAATAATTACATATATTTTTTTATATATAACAACATTAATAATAACAAACAACCAAGACATAGCAAACATTACTTGAATTGAAATAGATCAAAGATTCAAAAAGATACATCCATAGTCCACAAGTTTGCTAACAAAAGAACACAAAAACAAAAGGAATTTCACATCTTCCCTCAATTCACTTCAACGCGCTCAACATCCTCATTGTCAGTTCCTTCATCAGTAAATAGTATGACCTCCAAATCTGGTTCATCAAGGGAAAGATTTGCAATTTCAAGCATCCCACTACTCCTCATTCATGGAATCAAATGCATCTCCTGTAACATCCCACATCTTAGTGTTGCCTTTACTGTATTGAGGAGATTTTCTTGATAGAAGGCGGAGATTGGAGTGTACAAATACGAAGTCTTCGGCTCTATCTGGTTTGATTTTGTTCCTTCTTAAAGAGTGTATAAAAGAATAAGTGCTCCAATTCCTCTCACAACACAAGGAAGAATAAGGTTGCTCCAGTAACTTCAAAGCCAAGTTTTGGAGCAAGGGTGTCGTAGAGCCATAGATAACCCACCAAAAAGCCGGCTCCATGTGTCCTCTATCACTCATGGAATCATGACTTCCAAATTCTTTAAAGCACGTTGAAAACTTGGCTTACTCCTCTTTGGCCTTTCTTCGCTCCTCCAAATTAGAAAAGTATTTTTGAAAACACTTTTCTCTTTCATTTGAAATTTCATCATCTTTGTGTGGAGGAACACGATTAGGAGCCATAGAAAGCCATTCCACGCTATAATACCTAAAAGACATAGTAAATAAAATGATAATCGTTTGATATCTACAAAAATAAATTAGAATCTTGAAGTTTAGAGCTTAAAAATTACCTCGGATTCAAGGAATGTGCCAAGCAATGGAGTGGCGTGTTGATCTTGTCCCATCTATCCATTAATATTTCGTAAACCACCGAATAAAAGATTGATTCCTCATCTTCCCGCTTCCCTTCATGACGAAAGATAATAACCTTCACTTGCTCAATCATAGAATCCCACATATCATAAACTAAGTGTAGACAAGGCATATCTATATCGGCCCTCCTTAGCATCTCATAAATGGGTCCAGTAAAGGAAAGTATATAATCAATTTTGTCCCACCACAAATCATTTAATATTTTCTCCTTCACAAAGGTCGCTTTTTCAACATCATCTTCTCTATAAGAAGACCACCGATTACTAATAACCATGTTTTGGAGACCACGTTTTAGAACTTCCAATCTTTTAAGCATCACAATGGTTGAAGCAAGACGTGTCTCTGCAATTGAGAGCATCTTCAAATTCACATGATCATTAAACATGTCCAATTTCATGTTGTGATTCACAATAAAATTTTTAATGCCCACACAATCCCCAGCAATAATTAAGATCCAATTACACTCTTCATAAACACGTCCATTGGCTTTGGTATTTTTTGGTGCACAAATATTTTTCAAAGTAAGATTAAGTGTGTGCACCACACAAGGGGTCCAAAAGATGTGTTTATGATGACCCTGAACAAGCATTCCTGCACTCTTACAAACGGGTGCATTATCAGTGATCACTTGAACTACATTTTGAGGTCCAACTGCATGAATGATCTCCAAAAGCAAGTTGGATATGAAATATTTGTCCTTATATTCACCTTCACAATTAACTGCTTTCAAGAACATAGACGCACTTTCACACACTGCCATGAAGTTTATGATTGGCCTCCTTTGAGCATCCGTCCAACCATCAGAAACAATACTTATACCTTTTTCTTTCCACGATTGCTTCGTTGGCTCTAATAACCTCTTAATGTTTGCTCTCTTTTTGAAGAAGTGAAGTCCAAGGATCAAAATGTCGTGTCGACACGTCCGAAACGTTTTGGAATTTCAAAACACCGACACGAAACATGAGTTGAATCCCAAAATTTTAATATTTCGGTCGAAACGTCACAGTGTCGGACCATTTCGATCGAAATAGTACCGTTTCGGTCAAAATAGGTTGAAATACCTGTGCTATTTTATATATATATATATATTTATCTAAGTAATGAACAATTACATTTAATATCTCACTGCATTATAATTTTTTACTTTTAACTATACATAACTACCATTAATTTAATTTGATACCTTTTATTATTTTTTTTTCTTTGTATAATTATTTTTTTATGTTATTATTATTTGTTAAATTTACATATTAAATAATTGCAAATCATTTTATTAATTGTAAATTATTTGTTAAATATCTAGAATTAAGTATTTATGTGTTGTAATTATTCTGTACACAATAATTTTAATATTAATGAAATAATATTATTTATTAATTTGAAGACACAATTTAAATTAATAAATTAGTTTTATAATAATATGTTACACTTAGTATTATTAATTAGTAAATTAGTATTATAATAAAATTATATTATTAATTGGATAATATTCTAATTTAAATGATTTCCGCCTCATGTCAAACATTTTTTTCCTCTAATTTAAATTTATTCTTATATAAATGGATGTTAACCGAATAAATAAGTTAAATTAATCAATTATTTAGCTTATCTTTATAATAAATGGATTGTATTTGTATTTCTACATGTTTTCACGTATTTTCATATTTTTTCTGCATTTTTATTGCGTTTTCGAAACGTTTCCATTTTTAAGCTGACCGAAACGGTACTTCGAAACGATATTTCGATCCTTGTTGAAGTCCTCAACATATTATAACCAAGAGGGATATAGCCACTAATCATATGAGCATAGTTATCAAATCGTGTATCGGAAGGCGTATCGTTTTTTAAAAATAGTGTATCGTGTCGCGTATCGTATCGTGTATCGTAAGATACGGTGTAATTTTAAATAAATAATAAAAATATATATATACCTTTGAAAAAAAATTATACATTCATAAAAACATAACATTTTATTTATACTCCACCAACTATTCAAGTTATCAACAAAGTCCACTAACATTATAATGCAAAGTTCACAACCATAATTCATTAATTCAAACTTGAAACACCATTGAATTTTGTAAATAAATTAAAAAATTAACATTAATCAAGATTCAGAAATTTTAATATAAAAAAAAAATTAAAAAAATTGGCTTTATAAATAAATTAACATCATTTTTTCCACTGTACAAGACCACATGTTTGTCGAAGTACTTACCTAGCCCAAAACGGCATCGTTTCATAAAAAAAATTAAAAAAAAATTAGTCTATCTAGCCCAAAATAACATTGTTCCGTAAAAAAATTAAAAAAAAAAAAAAACAACAGTTGCACGTATCGTACCGATACGTATCGTATCGTAAAAACGTATCGTGTATCGGACGATACAGCGCAAAAACGATACAGAACTACGATCCGTATCATTTTAGCCCTGTATCGTGACGTATCGTACGATACGCGATACGCGTATCGTACGGTACTAATAACTATGCATATGAGTAGTTGTAAAAGTATAGGAACGACAATAATGTGTATTCCTTGTAAGTTGGAATGGTAAACCAGCTGAGTAAAACATCCTTGCAATCTCACTATGTAACTCTTCTCGAGCTCCAACATTAAAGGCTTTCTTAAGAGCAGAAGTAGTCTTCCTTTTCTTTAGATCTAAACTAGCCCACTGCATTAATGAATCAAATCCCATTCCCATAGCACTACTAACACTTGCACTCGAGGAAGCTGAAGATGGTGGTAAAAGGACTTGTTTGGGCAAACTTCTTTTCACTCTCACCTCAGCTTTATCAACTAACCTTTGCATTTCAATTAATAATTGTGGAGTCATTTTCCATCATACTTGAACTCCATGATCACTGATTTTTAACAATTGTGCCTTAACCCTAGAATATGATCCTTTAAAACTGAGTTGACACAAACTACATTGAAACTGAACATTTCCTCTCCCTATACCAATTTTTTCTATTTTTGTGCAATATTTCCATAAATGGGTGTGATCATCACTACCATCTCCACTGCCATCTCAAAGAAAACTCATTTTCCTAAATCTTAAATATTAGGTAACAACGTAACAATCAACAGGCAACAACACAGACAAAAAAAAAAAACAGGCAGCAACACAGACAAAAAAAACCATCAGGTAGCAAAGAAGGCTAAAAACCATCAGGCAGCAAATCAGTAGGCACTAGGTAGCAACATTGATGACCAAGACCACAAAAAAAAAAATCAACAGGCAGCAACACAGATGAACCAGCAGGCAGCAACACATATGACCAAGACAAAAAAAAAACATGCAGCACAGAAGACAAAAAATCAGCATGCAAAAAATCAGTAGGCACTAGGCAACAACACAGATGACGAAGACCACAAAAAAAAAATTCAACAGGCAGCAACGTAAATGAACCAGCAGGTAGCAGCACACTAGCCCAGAAGGCAGCAACACAGATGACCAAGACAAAAAAAAAATCCCGAAGGCAGCAAGCAGCACAGTAAGCAGATTGAAATCCTTAAAATTCCCAAATTTTGAAAACTCTAAAACCCTAACCAAATGAAATTAACCTAATCAAATTTTTTGAGAGTCCAGACTCTAGAGTTCACATAGACCAGAAGAGGTAAGAGAGCAGTGAGTAGCAGATCTTGAAAAAAAAAAAGAAGCAAGAAGACGAACCTAGCAGAACGATCGATCGATCGTTCTCGTTCTCTTCTCCTCTCTCTCTCTCGGTCGATCGAATGATTCACTGATGCCTTTCCCCTTTTATTTTTTCTTTTTAAGCCAAAATACATATGACACCCCTTTTTCTTTTTTGTGTTTCGACCCCCTAAGTTTTTAAAATTACAAAAAATACCCCACCGTATCCTGGCCGTGTCCCTCACGTATCCGAACAAAAAACAAAAAAACCACTGTTCAGTACACTTCTAAAAGTGTCGAACACGCGTATCCGTGTCGGACACATGTCTGACACTGCCACGGCGACCCCCTACCGAGTATCCGTGCTTCCTAGGACTACATCATCTCCACCGTCATCACCATCCTGGGCTGTCCCTTCGGCTCATTACTGTCATTTGAACCCGGCCCAATTCTCTTTCCCTTCAGCATGCATCTGATGCGTCTGAACAGATTCCCAACAGTAGTGCTCGCACGTGTGTCCTAGTGGTGGTACTTTGGAACTAAATGGTCTTGTTGCGGAGAGGAGGAATAGGCACCTCATTCTCCATCTCATCTCCCTCATCCTCAACATCCACTGGATCAATCATTTATCCTACATGGGTCTCACTTTGTGGCATAGACCCCTTACTCAGTGGTTGGGTTCTTCTGATCAATACTCAACTCATTAGCCCATTTTGTTATGCATATGTGTGTGATTAGAGACCCAAAAGGCAGATCATTTGTCACTTTACCCTCATCAAATGTTCTATGAATGACTCCAAATATTCTTCTTGTCAAATTTAGATCAATTCGTGTCCCTATTGCATGTAACATATAAGTCCTCCTCTAAACAGGAAAAATAGGGACATGGATCTTAGGTTCAATGTTGTAGTTGGCAATCAGCTTGAGCATCCTATAATCACAAGTCAAACCCTTTTGGTAGAACTTTTGACAGTTCCACCATCAGGATATTTGAACTTTTGGCCAAAATTATTGTGATAAAATCTTATAAAAAAATTGGAAGATTGGATGTGATCCACCTAGACAAAAGAAATCACAAAAGAAAAAAAATTTAAGTGGAAACCGTGGAAGAAAAGAAATAACTTTTTTAGACACAAGAATATGTTAGTAAAAAGATAGCTGAAAAAATGCAATATTTAAGGAAAAGGGTTGTAAATGTTATATTTGTAATGAGGAAAGTCATATAGCACCCAATTGCCCCAAAAAAGGACAAAGTGCTAAAAAGATGATTAAAATGCTTGAAGAACAAGAATTGGAAGTTATCTATGGAGACGAGATATTTGATATAGAAGGAAAAAAAATAGAAGGTATTTTGTATGAAATAGAAAGTGAAGAAAATAGTGACGAAGATTTAGACCAAATCTTTATGCTACATGAGGAACATGCATCAGAAATACCTAAAGAAGAATGAAATTCAGCCAGGTGAGGAGATGTAATTGCTGAGAAAATCATCTTTTTTGAGGAATAATTGGAAAAATTGCAAAAAATCAGGAAAGATAAAATTTATAAAATTTTTAGGTTCAATCCATTCTTAGCCAGAGTATTTGAACAATTTAGTGGAAACACAGTTGCTAAGCGTTCTATAGAAGGCAATGCAGAGTTAGCACTTTATGATAAAAAGGTCATTACATGAAAAAATATTTTCCAGATATAAGATACATTTATATAGGGATGATAAAAATAACGATACCTTGTCTATTTAGATAAGGAATAGACAACCCTATTTTGGTTGTAGTGTTAGACAAATGCTTTAGTAATCAACTAATAGCAATAATAGGCGGAATTCAATCGAACTTAGTCTCATTAGTAGTTTGGTTTAACATTGAACCCAACTATTTTATTTCAATTGATGATTCGAATCTCGAAGATTCAACATAGATTAGAATTCTTATGACATGGTAATTCATTGGAAAACCCTCCATAAATTAACATAGTTGTCGCAAACTTTGACAAAAAATCTAAACAAAAAAATTGTAGAAATTTTTGAACAATGAGCCTTGACACAACAATAACACATCGGTTAATTAATTGGAAAGATCTAGAAATTCCAAGACAATCGATGATAGATAATTTAATCGAAGAGCCATCAATAAGGATAAGAGATCCTATCGAAATACAAGTTGCGGGAAAAAATATGTATTTTTGAGATAAATGATGTCAAAGTACAAAATTGACAAGAACATGTCCAAATTGGGTTCATACTTCACAAGGATGATTGGGAAAAATTGTCACAACTTGCTTTTAATGAACGTTATAAAGAAGAGTTTGAAGAAACATCCAACTCTAACCCTATTGCTTACAAATCCTTACAAATTCCAGTACTCCTAGGAACTTTGTACTTAAAAGGTAAAGAAACAAAGGAAGAGATAAATTCAGCAAGACTTTATCATCTTCATATGGGTCACAAAGAAAAATTTTCACCAAGTGATGGAAAGAAAATATATATTTAATGTATTAGGAGAATTTAATTATAGGTTATAAGCCATATAGCCTTAGTGTTTCAATTGATACTGATGCCAATTAGAAGATACAATGTGCAAGAAGATGCACAATATTTACTGTCAAAACTAATATATATGATTTTGAAGAATATGCAAAGCTATTTCAAAAGTATTATTATCAGCTAAACTCAGTAGATAATAAAGTTTGTTAAATCAATTTTTTTATAAACTCCCTAATCCATGTGATGAATTGCATCTAAAAAAATATCTAAAATTCCTAGGTTCAATAGGAAAATTAGATAGTTTTGGATTCAGGACCAACTTTGTTCTTTGACTTATTGCTTATCACTGTATCTCGGCCAAAGACAAAAAATAGGTAAAAACCAAATAAACAACACTGCTTATGGCTGACATTGATGTGATAAAATCTTACAAGAATTTTGAAAGATTGGTTGTAATCCACCTAGACAAAGGAAATCACAAAGGAAAAAGAAATTTAAGTGGAAGTTGTGGAAGAGAAGAATTTTTTTTTTCTAAACAAGAAATATGCCCGAAAAAAGAAAACTGGAAAAAATCTTAACTTTATTGAAAAGGGGTTGTAAATGTTATATTTGCAATGAGGAAGGTCATATAGCACCCAATTGTCCAAAAAAAAAGTACCAAAGTGCTAAAAAGATTATTAAAATGCTTGAATAACAAGAATTTGAAGTTCTCTATCGAGAAGATATTTGTATGAAATAGAAAGTGAAGAAAGTAGTGATAAAGATTTAAATCAAATCTTTATGCTACATGAGAACATACATCAGAAATATTTGAAGAAGAAAGGAATTCAGTTAGGTTGGGACATGTAATTGATGAGGAAATCATCTTTACTGAGGAACAATTGAAAAAATTGCGATTATTTTCAATCCAAGAATCAACTTGATGATTTTCAAACTCTTTGCTTTATTTTTATTAAACAAATGGACTTGAATGAGGAATTCTCTTATCAAAAAATAGTATTTGTTTTTACAAATTGCAGATCTAATATCATATAGATATCAAAATAGTTTTGAAAAAATCAAGAGAATTTGCCTTTTTGAAAAAACTGAACAAGTTTTACCTAGAGAAATTTTCAGAATTGAAAGGATCATAAGAAGATAATTAGAAATATACTTAGACGAGAATTCACCGAATTGAAAGTATTTCATGGAATTCCAATATTAACCATATTATTGGAATCTGATTATTGGGATTTTGGTTCAATTGATTGGAGACTTGTCAACCAGATAACCTTTAATATGACTCATATGAAAAGGTTTCAACAGTTCCTTATAATGATCAAGACTATGTTATCTTATGCCATCTAGCTCCGATGGTATTCAAACATATCTTCTGTTGAAAGAGAAATTATTTTTAGTGATTGATGACCGAACATAAGACATATGCCGTGGGAGATTTGCAAGACTGTGCGTTCAAATCGATACCTCAAAACTATTGGTCTCACATATTTTCATTGGTACAACCATAGATGCTTTCCCAAATTCTCAACAAGTGACACAAAATCAACTGGGGCAAACACAAGGACTTCAGAACAACAATAAGAGAAACTTTGCTCCATGGCTTCTAGTTCAGAGCAAGAAATCAAGTAGGATGACCATGCAAAACAAGGAAAAGCTTGAGATAAAGTCTAATCATAAGCAGCCAAACAATATTTTTTATCCTATGGACCAAGTAGTTTGGAGAAAGAAAGGCAAATATCATTTGTTGTCGATGAGTCTCACAAGAAAAATCCAATTGAACCTCAGAGATTATGACCTTGGTGCACCTCTAGAGTATATAGTCAAGCTACAAACATGCCATTCTACCCTGGAGTTCGGAACAACTAGACTTAGAGATAAGTCTCTGAAGGACTCAAAACGACTGCACATGATTAGACCATTTAATGAAGATACTCGTCATGAATAGACCATCACGAAGAGTGTCGTTAGACAAAATATAGTGCCTATGTTCGAGCTATGGTTTAGCCAGTTGAACAAATTCAAGACCTACCCAAGCAAATGACAAAGCTTCTTGGTTAATAAGGGAACCAAGCAGCTGACGAAACTGAGCAAGAGATAAGAGTTGATGTTTATTCGAAATATAACCTTCACTGGGCTAATACCGAACCAAGAGATAGTTAGGTTATCCTGAGTAATTAGAGGCAATGATGAAAAACCAATTAGGAAGTTGCGTAAGTCGTAGGTGAACATTATAAGTGTGACTTATATAGTCGTTCAATAAGAAAGGAAGTTTGAGAATATTCTTACATGAATTAAGGAAGCTTTGGCTGAAAAATAGGTGTGCCACCTTATATAGACAACGAAACCCTAGAAGAAGGGTATAGACAACTATAAATATTGGGTAAAACTTAAGTCTAAGGTAAGCACTTGCTTCCCTGCAAATCTTTCTTATTCTCAGAGCCTTTATTGACTTAAGCATCTAAATATATCTAACCCTTCAACCCCTATTCCTTGGGAGTTTGTTTGTTTTGTAAGAAGGAAGTGCACTTTTGTTTGTTTCTTTGAAAAAACCAAGCATTCAGATTCCATGCCACCAATAATCTAAGGTGCGAGATTTTTTCCCTCACAGTCTACATCTTTAAACACAACAATTTTCTCTCAAAATCAATTTGCAATGTATGAGAAGGAAGAACATTGTGAATCAAATTGAGGTAGAACATGAAAACCACTCTACGTCAAGTTCACCATCCAGGAATTTAGGGTTGCCAGATAGCATCTTGTAAACTGCCTTTCAAAGCCAATTCACATCAATTGACAATCCAATGGAAGAGAATGTAGATGAACTTGATGAAGAAGATAGGGTAGACAACTTAATACAAATCAGACCAATCGATAGATGTGTATTGTATGGAATTGGCATCGGTAGAACTTGCACCAACCAATGTGTTCCAAGGATGTGGAATCAAATCTCGCACACCATCATTGGGAAGAAAGCCTTTTGGAGGAGTTGCCGTTAGACAATGCAAATTGATTATAAGGTCAAAGGCTTATGCCTCAACTAATACATCCATGGTTAAACGTTTTCTCTTTTGAATCTAATCTTCCGGATTATCCCATCGTGAGGTCTTTAAGATTTGGTTTCACTACAGCGAATCAAGGTTCACGATCCCACTTGGTCTTGAGCAATCTTCCAAGACTCAATATCAAGATTCTTTGTAGCAACACACACCGATGTGGGTTTTGGTGGTTCTTTACAAGATCTTTCTTCCTTCTTGATTTGGACTCGAAGTATAAGATCAATCAAAGTGGAATGACCTTTTGGATACTTAAGGGATCTAGGGTTTGTTCTTGGCTCTCTATCTGATGTAAGAGATGAATTTTAGATTTATGAGAGTACCCTAGGCTGAAAAGGTTTGTCTATATATAGCCTCATAATTAGAGTAGTCTTGGTGCATAAGAAAACTTAAATTTGTGAGGGATCACTCGAGTTGTTAGAGGGCTGTCAATACTGGAATGAAAAAAAAAATGAATCAAACTTGGTCAGTTGAGCAGGGACTGTTCCAAGGGTGGTACGATTGCTCAAGCCATTTGTAGGCTGCTCAAACGGCCAATTGAGTCATCTCCACTATCAACTTTTTCAAACTCTTTGATTTTTTCCTAACTATTTATAGACCACTCTAGTTGAAAGCCAGCAAGCAGCGGGCAGTGCCTCTTGGTTTTTTAGCCGAAAATCAAATAAAAACTTGCCTCACGCTTTAAAGGGTATTGTTCAATAAGAATCCAATCTATGACTCAATCTATGTTTTCAAAACAAGTTTCAATATTTCAAAAATATTTTCAATGAGAAAACCTATGAGTCATGTGCACATTTATCCTAATTCATTTAATCAAGTCCTAATGAGCCAAAGTAAATACCAAGGATCTTAAGGTCTCTAAAGTTATCAAATTTCCCATGATTTGAAGGATCTTTGGAGGTTTTCATGATGTGGCTTGTAACCTTCTTGAAGCTTTTGGATCTTAAACTTTGAAGCATCACGACCATGAATTTAGTTAAGATTTGTATCGTGACTTCACGGAGTTAGCCAATTACCATGAACAGTTTTTTAACAGTATATCCTCAGATTTGTTTTCTCTTTTGCTTGATGTGTTTTGCGTGTAGCTTTCAATTGTTTGTGGTATTTTTAAGTGAACTTTTTTTATATAGAAAGGCATAGATGATTGAACTTGCTTTTGGACTACTTGTCTTGCTTTTTATTTTCATGCACAATCTCTCTCTCTCTCTCTCTCTATATATATATATATATATATATAAGCCAACTTTTTGATTATAGAAAGGTATTTATGGGAAAAATACTACACTTCATGTGACTGATCTTTCCACTTGATTATACACGAAAAATCACATGTTAGACCTAGAGGGGGAGTAAATAGGTTAATTTCAGTTTGGCTTGGACAACCACCAAATTTAACCTAATTCGATCACAATTACCAATTTTAAATTTAATTTATCAATTAGCCTTTTGAACCCTTCTTAACATGAACATCGCAAACCCGTCATGTGAATTGATGTATAAAATTAATCAATTTCACAAAGACCAAAGCCTTAATCATCAAAACCACTATGTAATGACTTGAAAGATAAACAGTCAATTCATCAAACACATGATGCGTGTGTGTACATCAATTGCAAGTGTATAAGAAAATAAAGTAATAGACATAAGAAATTGTTGACGCGAAAATCATTAGGGTTCATCAAAGCTTAATTCACTAACCAAAATTCAATTTACAAGCACTCGAGTTTTATACTTCAACAAATTCACATGGTTAAAAATTCAATTTACAAGCATTGTGACTTGTTTTCATTCCCTTCCTTTGTCGTAGTTGTTATTAATATTATTTGTTTATTGGTAGAGTCTTGAGATACAATTGGTTATATTACATATAAGTATATATGGTGTGGTTTGTGTAGTTGATGTATACGTCACATGACTCGGGTAAGAGTTTGAAAGTAGTGCTCAATAAAAATATGTAGTGTTATATATGTGGAATTATTGGTTTTTAAATCTTAGAGGGACAAATGCTTTAAAAAAATATTATTTTAATCTTTGGGTTTGGATGGATGTACATTTACAGGAAAGAAAAGGAATGGGAAAGATGAACATTCTATCAGAAGTAACGAATTATTATTTTACTTCATAGTGGATTTAATTGCATGAGTTGTTTGTCCTTTAGGGAAGCTTGGAAAATATGGTTGGGCAAGATCTGAAAATACTTTAGTTATAGGCAATGATCAAAATGTCGTGCCGACACGTCCGAAACGTTCGAAACGTTTCGGAATTTCAACACACGGAAACGAAACATGGGTTGAATCCCAAAATTTCAAAGTTTCGGTCGAAACGTCACTGTGTCGGACCGTTTCGGTCGAAACAGGTCGAAACACCTGTGCTACCTTTTATATATCGATATTTTTTATATATAAGTAATAAACAATTACATTTAATACCGCACTACATTATAATTTTTTACTTTTAACTATACATAACTACCATTAATTTAATTTGATACCTTTCATTATTTTTTTTCCTTTTTATAATTTTCTTTTATGTTATTATTATTTGTTAAATTTTCATATTAAATAAACGCAAGTAATTTTATTAATTATAGCTTATTTGTTAAATATCTAGAATTAAATATTTATGTGTTTTAGTCATTGTGTACATAATGATTTTAATATTAATGAAATAATATTATTTATTAATTTGAAGACACAATTTAAATTAATAAATTAGTATTATAATAATA
>CM042202.1:2122516-2160602 GCA_023539305.1 Ilex asprella | reverse complement strand
CCCCCATCCTCGAAACCCACCACCACCCAAGCCCACCGACATGCACGAAAGTATACGACCCACACCCAAACCCACCACTCCTCCCGAAAATTCATCAACACTACAAAAAATAGGGAAGATTGAAAGAAATAGAGAGAGAAAGAGAGAGAGCGGCTGGATCCTTCAGTGGCGATGGGGTTTGGATCCGTCTGCTTCGGCTTCATCTTCATCTTCATCTTCTTCTCCGTGGCGTCGGCTTCGGCATCGAGAGAGTGAGAGAGAGATGCGACAGAGAGATGACAGAGAGGAGTGAAAGGAAGAGAGAGGGATGACCTTTTATACTCGAGCAAAACAATCCATCTTTTGTTGCTAAGGAGGATCGATGTTTAGACCTCATTAAATCCCATTCACCATCGCGTGTTTATTTTTTCTTTTTGATGTTTTCAAAAACATCTTTTTGAATGTTTTCAGATTTTAGCCTTGTTTTCAAAACAGAGTAATTAAAAAAAAATATTCATCAAACATGTTTTTATTTTATTTTTTGCTATAAAATGAAAAAAAAAACAAAAAAAAACGAAAACAAGCGTTTACCAAACACTACCTTAGTTTGTAAAATATCATATACGAATTTGAAGTAAAGTAGTGATATTTAATAACGATTTTGAGTTTATGGTACAAAATAATAGAGTTCATAGTGGAATGTAATCATTCGGAAAATCATATCTCAAAATATAATATCTCATGTAGGTAGATAGACTAGTATGAATCTCCACGCCGAACCTATCTGATCTACCCAGCACAAATACAAACATAAACACAAACAAAAACCATCCAATCAATTCCCACACATTGGGCTACAACTCTTTAAGAAGGGCCTCTACTGGCAAATTAGCACTGACGAATCCTTCCTAACTAGTGCTCAGCCTTGAACTTACGTGAATGGTTTGACCCTTGCAAGAAACAAACCTCCCTACAAGTGTTAAGAAACCATTAAATTCCTCCAGGTAGAAAAACCTATAACACTCTACAATACGAATTTGAGTGTAATCCATGTTCATCACATCCACGCATACAAAACATAATTTTATACTTTTCATAAAATTCGCATATCAAACAATTTGTAATCTAACAATTCTCAAATAGCCGAGTATTCAAATCAAAACATGGAAAAGATCGTAAAAAAAAAGCAATCATGTTCACAATATTCAAGATTTAGGGTTTTTAATCAAGAACCTTCAATTTTGGATGTAAATCATGTGTTTATTCAAGAATTGAAACATATATTACTAGAAATATTTGTGAGTGAAAAGGGATACAAACTAAGTGTAAAGCCCCCGTATCTATAGTCAAACAATAAAGGTACAATAAGGGTAAAAAGTAAAACAAAGATAAAAAAGAAAACCCTAATAAACTAGGCTGTTATAACTCCAACACTCCCCCTCAAGCTAGGCGCAAAAATATCAACTAAGCCAAGCTTGACAACAAAGTCCCGAAAAATGGATAGAGTGACAGGTTTGGTGAAAACATTTGTAACCTGATCACTAGTCTTCACAAACAATGGAGTGACAATACCACAGCTAACCTTCTCCCGAAGAAAGTGAACATCAATCTCTATATGCTTCGTCCTCTCGTGTAGTACAAAGTCAGAAGCAAGCTGAATAGCAGATCGATTATCACAATATAATGTGGATGGAGAAGTCACTGAAAATCCCAACTCGCCAAGAATCGATCGTAGCCATATAATCTCACATGTGCCAAGTGCCAGTGCTCGGTACTCTGCCTCTGCTGATGAGCGGGAGACAACTGATTGCTTCTTGCTCTTCCAAGAGATAAGATGAGTCCCTCGAAAAGCACAAAAGCCCGTAGTAGATCGACCGTCACACGCTCCCCCATAATATGAATTTGAATAACATGCTAGAGAACCAGTCTGAGATCCTGATGCATAGAACAACCTAAGTCCAGGACAAGACTTAACGTACCGAAGAATATGATAAACTGCATCAAGATGAGGCTGACACGGCCTGTGCATGAACTGACTAACTCGGCTGACAGCGAATGAAATGTCTGGCCTAGTGTTGGCAAGGTAGATAAGTCTACCAACCAATCTCTGATAAACAGTCGGATCTCTCAATACCTCACTTTCAGCAGTAAGCTTCAGGTTTGGAATCATGGGTGATGATGCCGGTTTGCACCCCAGCATCCCAGTGTCTGAGGGAAGATCCATAACATACTTTCTCTGAGAAAGAATAATACCTCTACTGCTACGAGCAACCTCAATACCAAGAAAGTATCGCAGAAATTCAAGGTCCTTCACTTCGAAGGCCTTCCCAAGGTCTACCTTGACCTGCGCAGTCCCAGAAATATCGTCCCCAGTAATAATAATATCATTAACATATACCAAAAGAATAACACACTGTCCAGAAGTATTTCGTCAAATAAAACAGGTATGATCAGAATGACATCTGGTGAACCCCAAACGTACGACTACATCACTAAAGCGAGAGAACCAAGCTCGTGGTGACTATTTCAGTCCATAAAGAGACTTACGCAGTCGACATACCTTTCCAACATACTCCCCGTCACCACGAGAGCCTGGTGGTGCATCCATATAAATAATCTCGTCCAGATCATCGTGAAGAAAGGCATTCTTCACATCTAACTGATGAAGTGACCAAGAGTACTCCGCAGCCAGAGAAATACTCAATTGAACAGTAGTCAATTTTGCCACAGGGGCAAATGTAGCACCAAAATCACGACCTGGTACCTGAGTGAAGCCCTTCGCCACAAGCCTAGCCTTGTGACGATCAATAGTGCCATCCACAAAAAACTTCAGGGTGTAAACTCAGCGACAACCAACAGGCTTCACCCCTGAAGGTAAAGAGACAAGATTCCATGTATGATTATGTTGAAGAGCATCTATTTCCGTCTGCATGGCAAGAACCCACTGGGACTCTCGCATAGCCTCTGAAATAGAGCGAGGAACTGGCGTATCTGATAAGGTCATGCTATAATCTCGAAATGTAGGAGACAGAGCATTATAAGAAACACAAGCAGAGATCGGATATAAAGTCCTGACAGTCCAACCATAACAAACAACTGGATGGCGATCACGTCGCGAATAACGATGTCCTACATCATCATCCTCCACTGATTATGTCTCATCAGGTAAAGTAACTGACTCAATACCTGCAATCTCATCAGCACTAACAACAGCTGCATCAATATGCTTAACGAACTGAGAAGTATTACCTACATCGCCTGAGGTGAAGGAGACATCAGCGGGGGAATGAGAGCGAGGGCGACGAACATAAACCTGTAAAGGAATAGAGACTGGTGACTCTGTACTGACAGGGATGACTGACTCTAGAGGAGAAGAGATTGATAACTCGGTAGTGATAGTGACCAATGGCTCTGACTCCTGTGGTAACGAAAAATCAAAAGGAGTATCATCAACTGGAGGGGCAGACACAGGACTGGAAGAAAAATAAGGAATATGCTCAAGGAAGGTAACATCTAGACTGTGATACATATGTCGCCTAACAGGATCATAACACCGATACCCCTTAGACTGATGACAATAGCCCACAAAGACACAACGAATTGCTTTATCATCTAGCTTATGGCGAGTAGGAGACCGATCCTGAATAAAACATGTGCAGCAAAAAATACGAGGGACCGGAAAAAGTGTCCGCTCAGGGAATAAGACCTGTAAGGGAGCCCTATGCTGAAGAACATGATTCAGTGTACGATTACACAAAAAGGTAGAAGTCAAAACAGCAAAATGCCAATAAGATTTTGGTACCCCCATACCTCTAAGCATACAACGTACCATCCCTATCAAACTCTTATTTTTTCTTTCAGCAACTCCATTTTGCTCAGGAGTATATGGACAAGTGAGCTGCTGAAGGATACCCTGAGAAGAAAGATGAGACACTAAGGCATCAGACACATATTTTTTGGCATTATCAGAATGAAGAGCACAAACAATGACATCGAATTTTGTCTTAATCATCTGGAGAAATTGAGTGATAACAGGGAGTACATCAGACTTCCTATGTAAAAGGTAGACCCAAGTACAACAGGTATGGTCATCTATAAATGTTACATAATATCGAACACCTGACAGAGCAGTAACAGGAGAGGGCTCCAAATATCAGAGTGTATTAGGTCAAATAACTTGGGTGACTGGTGAGACACTAACTGGTCTGAACATGTTTTGATAGGGAACAGATAACACAGTCAAGTTTACCACTAACACAAGCTTTACTCAAAGCAGGAAATAACATACATAAATATTTAAAATTTGTATGCCCAAAACGGTCATGCCACAATTGAATAGTCTGTGACGAAAAATCATAATGACAAGTACTAGGTAAAATACTAACATGCAAACTAGGAACAGATAAAGACAAAGCAGATGATGACGGTGGAGGTGGAGAAACTAGTGAAATCGGAGGAGGTGGATCACTTAGATAATACTGTTAATCTCTCTCATGTTCCCTGATAATAATCCTCCTGGTACTCAGGTCCTGCAAATAACACGAATCAGATAAGAACACAACCGCACAGTAAAAATCTCTGGCTAATTGATGTACAGATAATAGATTCATGGCCAGCTTTGGCGCATGAAACACCGAATGTAATGTAAAGCCATCTGGGAGACGGATTGTATCCCTATTAATAATAGGGGCATGTGTACCATCTGCTAACTGAACTTGAGTATGTAACTGCTCGTCAAAAGAGGTGAAATGATGGGTCTCACCTGTCATATGACCATTCGCACCCGAGTCCAACATTCAAAGGGGAGACGAATTGGTACAAGTATGAGAGGTACGAGGAATACCTGTAGTAGTCGAACCCCGAGAAGTCAAGACTGACATAAGTATATCCAAGCGAGAAGTGACAGCATCCATATCACTCTGCCAAGGAGAAGCAGTAGTAGCAGAAGCAATGACTGTATGTGGTGGTGCCTCAGCAATGGTAGCAATACGACATCGAGGAGACGGCTTAAGCTCCGGATGGAGCCTCCAACAAGTAGTCCTGAGATGTCCGAGTCGGTCACAATAATCACACTGACGAGAATCCCCATATCTACGCTGATGTGGGGTACTCTGATGGCACTGGGTCGAGCGCTGTCGACCCCTATACCCGGTGGAAGTACTAACATATGTCTCAACTGTAGGGATCTCAACTCCCTCAGTAGTAGTCATATCATCAAGAATACTAGGACACTCGTGACAGAGATAAAAAACAACTCTAAGATAAATAGAGAGATAAAATAAAGGAAAACAATATACCTCTAGTCGAACTGTAGTGACAGATAAAGGGCCAGAAAGCTCCCAAATAATCAGATCACGGTGCCCAGAAATTCAATAAAGATAAATAAGTGATTTACTGCATCAAAAATAGATCACCGGAGAAGAGGATCTGCTCCCTCCTAAAAAGTCCTAGATACTGCAACCTTGCAGCGCTGTGACGAAGAGTGCGAAGGACGATAACTACAGTGAAAATGCGACCTGACAATGAGCTGGGCAGTGAGCTAGTTGGAGAGATGGACTGGCTGTTTAAGTGGGCTGGACTGTTTAAGTAGGTTGGATATTTAAGTGGGCTGAACTGTTTCGGTGAGTTAAGTGGTGTTTGATGTGGGCTTTAGTGCTGGTCTGACGGTGGGATGTTGATCAGTTGGCGTTATGGTCAGTCGGCGTTCGGTGTATGGGGTTGTCGGCCTTATGGACTAGATGTAATGGTGGTTTGATGTTGTCTGGTTTGTCGATGGAGGGGGGGCTGTCTGGTAGTTTTGTTGAGTGATCTTGCTGGGTCGGTGAAGTATGCTGGGTCGGTGAAGTATAAAGAGTCAGAGTTGGGTGTGCAAAATGTTGGTGGCTGTCTGGTTTATTGTAATGCTATCGGTGGAGTGGGCAGTGGTGTATTTCGTTGGCTGCTGTCGATTTTGGTTTTGCTACTAAATGTCGCTGGTGGTATTGGTCTGGTTTGACGGTGTTATGGGGCTGTCGGAGTTGGGTGTGCGGCGGCTGGTTTGAGTTGGCAGCGAAGGGTAGGTTTAGGGTTAGGGTTGGCGGCTCTGATACCAACTAGAAATATTTGTGAGTGAAAAAGGATACAAACTAAGTGTAGAGCCCCGTATATATAGTCAAACAATAAAGGTACAATAAGGGTAAAAAAGTAAAACGAAGATAAAAAGGAAAACCCTAATAAGCTAGGCTGCTATAACTCCAACAATATTCAAAAGGAATGTAAAAATGTTGTAGATCTATCACATAGATAAGATTAGGAATTAAGGACTAGGTTTTTAAATCAAGAACGAATAAATATTAGAAGCAAATAATGTATTTTATTCTAGAAACGACTTGTGCGTACGTTTGAATGTGGATTGACGTTCAAACGGCCTGAACTACTGGGGGTAAACTACGTTCGAATGTGCCCCACAATGCTGTAACTTATCCCTCTTATCCAAGCCCATTTTGACCTAGTTAGAAGTTGATTTACGAAATTTCGATGAAATACTTTTTTGTAACCTTTTAAGTCTAGTTTCTAATGTGACAAGAATTAGCTCAATTTGATATCAGGGTAAAAATTTATGGCTAAAATATTAGGGTAGTGTCTAATTTCTTTCTACCTAAAATCTCTCAGACGTGCGCCTAAGTTTTGGAAAACTTCAAAACTTCTAATATACACCAAATTACCTATCCTTAATTCATTTTATATTAATATAGTACATGATAGTCTAATATAATTTAAAATAATTACATGGGGGCTGACATGCCCATAGGTAAACTATTGGTTGCTAGGCTCTACTATAGCATAATGTCATGTTTTGACGACATGAATGGTTTGTTGAAGAAAGTGTTGAATGTCTACCAGTTGTGGGATGGAATACTCAACATGTGCACATGTGCATGCACAGGGGGTGGAAACTCTTGCACAATTCAATTGCCTATATGATTTTGAAAATCTCAAGTGGAGGCATCAATTTTCCCAAACTTATATCAATTGTTGGTACCTTCTAGAGAATATATATTATTCTTGTGGTCAGTTTCAATGTTAAGAAAAATGCTCCTAGTCGCTCTTAATGAGCCTGAGGTGA
Organism: Ilex asprella; assembly: GCA_023539305.1. Taxonomy (NCBI): domain Eukaryota; kingdom Viridiplantae; phylum Streptophyta; class Magnoliopsida; order Aquifoliales; family Aquifoliaceae; genus Ilex; species Ilex asprella. Next base: position 2,153,518 of record CM042202.1, on the reverse strand, counting down.
GGCAAGGCGAGGAGCCCGGGGTGCAAGCTACTCAAACTCCCCCCACCCCAAGTGTCACATTTTGGGCAGTTGATATATTGACTATGATTGAAATACTTGATATCCATAGCACCAGATTAGGACTCTAATTACTAATATCAGATTACTAGTCTAAACTTTACCCACAGATCCAGTCTGATCTAACTCAAAAATATATATACTTTAGACCATTGATCGCCTTTTCTTTTTCATCTACATCATCCTCTCTCTTTGTGTTTCTCTCTGCATCACTTTTCACTTCCCAATTATACTTTTTTTAAAAAAACTAGCCCTAATTTACTGAAATCAACCTCTTTTGGTAAAAATAAACCACCTTTTTTTGTCCAGTTAGCCTTTAATACTAAGATATTAGGTTCTGTTCTAACTTCTAAGAAATATACTCTCCCTAGCTTTGTTCTAATTTCCCTTTCTCTTCTATTTCTCTCATTCCTAATACAATTTTAGGATATATTTACAGCTTGTTAATGAAATATGATATTGAGATTGATGAAGGATACTAGTAATTTTTCAATTACCTATAATCTGCAAATGTTATTGATGCTTAATGTAATTTGCAAAAATTTAGTGCTGAAAGTCGATTACTTTTGCTAGGAATCTCATTGTACTTTGTTCTGTGCTGCTGAAATTAGTTAAAATGAGTTATTTCTACAGTGTTTGCTTGGAATTAGCCTTTTTTTTAGGGTATGATATCATTGATATATTCTGCTGATATGAGCTCTATTTGTATTTGGCTACAATTTTCTAAAATTTGTTGCATTCAATTTTAGGGTGTAATCTGTAACATTCACATATTGTGTACACCATGTGAGTGGATTCGATAAAACCATGCTTCATCTCATAGCTCACTCCTCATGTCTACACCCCAGGAGACTTTGGCACCTTCTTGTGCTTTTCTCCTTACATAACACTGGTCGTCACATTATCACCTGATAACTTCACTATATCAGGGATGTTATTTGTAAACTAGGAAATTTGGCGATGTAAACCTTGTGAGAGGGGGGGAACAATAATGTACATATCATGGTCATCATAGATTGTGGGTCCTGCTCCATAGAATCACATGTAGGGGGCATGTGTTTTTAGATATTATCAGGATGATAGGTTTCTATCGTGGTTCTCATTTTCTGTGCTTTTATCATCTTGCACCTCATAATTTAATCAGTCTGAAAATTAGTGCATCCCAGTAATTACTGTATCAAGTGGCTGTCTATTTTTCTCTTCTTTTCTCATATCGCTTGTCTACTTGTGTCAAAGTTTTGCTGGAGTTTGATTTGTTCATATCTCATATTTAGGTAGAAGAAAAACTTGAGTCTGGACAAGGCAAAACAACTGTCCGCCGTTTCTTGTCTAGATTTTGTACACCAATATTTTTGGAGGTATGTCTTGTGTTTTGGTACTTAAAATTAGGTTATGTAGTTTGTAATATTCTGAATTAATTCTGATTACACTTTTTACAGCTAGCATGCTTACGCTCGAAAGCGCTTGAATTGCATTACAAATAGAGTTCTTATAAATCAAACTTCCCTGTTTGTTTTGTTTCTTTGTGACTGTACTTGTTGCAGTCATTCATTTTAACCTTTCTAGCAGAGTGGGGAGATCGTAGTCAGATAGCTACAATTGCTGTAAGATATTTTCTTTCCTCTGAATCTTCTTTGGCTTGTATATTCCCATTTATTGAAAACTAGTGTGATTGTTGCTATATGTGAATTGTTTTTTAATGCATAGCTGTCCAACTTTCATGCTTTATTGTTATATTGAAACTGAGATTGCCAATATTTAATGTGCATTAGGAATAAAATTATTGGTGCCTCTAGGAAAGGAAAATCTCCAAATATAAAGTAGTTGTTACTCATTAATTATTGCTATTCTTGTTTGAAGTTTTTCTATTTGTAGGAGATGTTTATGTGATTTAGAGCCAATTTTATTCGTTTTGTTTCTGTCCAGTTATGCATCTAAATTCATTAGGAAGAAAATGTTTGTGCATGCTACTCTTTAAGAAGAGATCTTTTTTGATTCTTCAGCTTGCCACGCACAAAAATGCTCTTGGAGTTGCAGTAGGGGCTATTCTAGGACACACGATATGTACGTCGCTGGCTGTGGTTGGAGGAAGCATGCTAGCATCTAAGATCTCGCAAGGAACAGTTGCAACAATTGGCGGCCTTCTTTTCCTCGGTTTTTCCTTATCGTCATATTTCTATCCTCCCCTATAACTACATAGGTGTAGGCTAAATCTATTTCTTTAAGAGGGGTTACTCTCGCTCCTTAAAAGTTTCTTCATTTCTTTTGTTATGTTCACTAAGAAGATTTGACTGTTTCAACACCAGGTCTTTCAGCTTATTCTTTTGGAAACATGCTAGCATATGAAAATATGTTCATGTTTAATATCAATATGACCATGTTTGATGGAATCTGTGTGCTTGTGGAAGTGAAAACAGTATCAAGTAGCTTGTAATTATCATCTACAGTGCTTCAAGTTTAGACAGGTTGCCCTGCTAGAAGATTATTATTATTATTGTTATTATTATTATTATTTCTCTATTCTCTATTCAGGGCGCTTATCCAGCTTTTGAGGATATAACTGCTCCCTGAGAGAAGAAAACATGTCAGGTAAAGGGAAAAAAATGAAAAAAATATTTTGGAAGTTTGATTTTATCCTCCTAAAGACAAGTTCTCACATTGGATTTTGAATTTTTCAGAACAGAAGCAATGGGCTCCAATTATGTAGTGGTATCTCAGTTTTTCAGTTGAGACTTCACGTGTGATTGGAGGCAATTATTTTTTATGGGGTGAAGTTTAACTTTTAAATCTTTGAAGGGATTAGGTGATATTAAAATTTTATTGTTTTTTGAAATATCATGACCGTAGATTTAAGTTGAGATTTATTACAATACTTTACCAATTTATTCAATTACAATCAATTTCATAACATGAACTACATTTACGATTCCAAACAAAAATATTTAGTTGTTACAACTCCCAAAATGCAAAAGAAAACTACATCACTGTATGATGCAAGTAGACCTAGCTTTGATTGCATTGCGTACTATGTTACTACCTACGTCGATGGCGTGCATACATGTATTCTAACAATATGTGATTATAGTTGTCTTACAATAGAAGTACGCATACATATGCTTGTCTTTCAAATGACCATGATATTTGTTGGTGAACGTAAATATAGTGTCTATACTATAAATAATAGTGTTTAATATATGAACCTAAAGGCCAAAATTTCACATTCTTTGACCTCGATTGTCAATTTCGTGCAATGAATTGATATATTTATCCATGCTTTCTGATGGATAATATGGGTGTTGTGTCACAAGCTAGTTCCTTTCCAAAAAGGGCTTTGCTAAATTTGGGTTTTTGCTCACGTTTATAAAGCCTAGACTAGATTTTTTAGTACACTCTTCACGTGGGACTCGACCCCCGGGCATGTAAAATAGCAATAAGCTTTCCCCACCTAAATTCTGAAGTGTTAGGAAATAGATGTGTTGACAAAATGCCGTGAGTCACAATATAGTGCATCTCAACTAAATCCAAAAGTTATGATGCATATCAAATTGAATACCAAAATCAGATGAGAAGAAGAGATTCAAGCATAGTTGCTACATTCAAAGATCTAGGTAAGAGACCTTAAATACCTTAGTGAGCCTAGGATGGTTTAGACTTGGGTTTAGAATGCTTTGATTAAATCCTTACCATGACTCTTGTATTGTTCTTTGAAAAATGATTTTAAGACTAGAAAAGAAGTTTTTGAAACACTATACGAGTCATGGTATGGAGCCTTGATGGGTAAACAGCCCTTGGTACTCAAAATGTGAAATTGAAAATTGGTTTTATTCGGAAAAACCAAGGGGTAACGCTCTCTTAGCGCTCTAGTGGTTCTTGAGATTGGAGGGAGATAAAACCTCAACTCGAGACCGTCGCTCGCAGTGCTTGACTAGGTCTCTCACTTATTTAGATTGCAGACAAACATCTCATTTTTCAAAATTTTTGCCATCAATCCTAGAAAGAATGTTAGCTCACTATCATGCTCATTTGAAATTGAAATTTCATCAATTTACTAAAATAATGAGTAAGTGAATTAGAAGTAGAACAAAACAATATCTTCCACATACACTTGGGCTATCACAGGCTTACCTTCAACATTTTTGACAAACGAAGTTTTGTCTACACTATCCCTAGGAAGCCCTTATTTCAAGAGATAAGTGGACAGTATCTCATACTAAGCCCTTGGATGAATGAAGATATATACCGTCTTTTACCTAACTTTTCCAAACCATTCTTCATAATGGATGATGTGGGTCCTCAAATCATTTGGGTTGTTCTACATAGGCTTCTTGCAAAAATTCATTTAGAAATGCATTATTCACATCCATGTGATATAACTTGAATTTCATATAGCATGCTATTGCGAAGAGTAGTCTCACAGATTCATGCTTAGCCATAGGTGCAAAGGTTTTATCAAAGTCAATGCCTCTGACTTGTGTATATCCCTGTGCTACAAGTCTAGCTTTATTCCTCACAACCATCCCATTTTCATTAGATTTATTCTTAAAAATCCACTTTGTGCCTGTGACATTTATGTTCTTAGGTGTAGTTCCTAGATTTCAAACCTCAATTTGTGTGATTTGGTATAGCTCTTCTTGTATTGAAGCTAACAAATTTTCATTCTCAGAGCTTCACTCAGATTCTTGGGATTAAAAGAAGAGGGACAACAGTGATAGACTATCTCATTCTCAACGTATCTCCCAGTTACTCATTTTATCAGGATCTGCTTTGATATCACTACGTGAGTGCCTAGCTTGAACCCAAGAAGGTGTAGATTTGGTGAGAAGAGTGTCATTCTTGTGAGTGGTGGACTATGGTTCTAGTTCAACTTCATTTACCATGGGACTCTCACACTCATCATTCTCTATATACATAGGGCTTAGTCATGAGTCTTCAATGACTACTTTAATGGATTCCATAATAGTAGATATCCTAAGATTGAACACTTAATATGCTCTACTATTAGTGGAAGATCCAAGAAATATTCTTTCATCACTTCGAGAGTCAACTTTCCAAGGTTTTCTTAATCTCTCAAATATAGCACTTATTCCTAGAAATTTAGAAATACTTTGCATTAGGTTTTTTGTCATTCCAAATCTTATATAGAGTTTGGCAAGTCTTGGGTCTTAGGTAGACTCTATTGACAATATAATATGCAATGTTCGCAACCTCAGCCCAAAACCTTTCCGACAAACCCTTACTATGTATCATGACACGTGTCATTTCTTATAAGATTTTATTTTTCTTTTTTGTGGCATTGTGCTGAGGTGTTTTGGATGCAAAAAATTCATGTTTGATGTTATGTTCATCACAAAAATCAGAATTATTAAATCCTCTATGATTAACACTCCTAATCTTGTCACTTTCTTTATGGCATGCCCTAGTTGATTTTGATTTTTCATGCATATGTTTCTATAGCTTTTACAAGCCTTAGATTTTTCTCCTAAAAATGCTGCCCACATATACCTAGAGAAGTCATTAACCATAACCAAGATGATTCTTTACCACTTATGCTTTCAGTTCCTACTGGACCTATGACGTCCATGTGAACCCACTCTAGAGGTCTTTTGGTTGTCAAAGTCTTCAACTTCTTGTGTGGGACTCTTGATTGTTTTCCTAATTTACTTGGGCCACACACTTTGGTTTTTGACTTCCCTAACTTAAGTACACCACTCACAAGTTACTTCCTTATGATTTTATTTAGGTCTTTGTAATTCATATGACCAAATCTTTAGAACCAAAATGTGACGTCATCTACACTTGCCGTATATCACACATATGAAGGATTTGATGCAATACATTAACAATTGTCTCCTAACCTAACTGTTGACTCGATGCTTCGAGAAACATGATTTTGATGATCACAAACAACCTATTGTGGACTAATACTTGGATTAATGTATGGATGAGTGAAGGATTAAGCTTAAGCATATGTGACAGTTGACTAAGAAAGAAAATAAAAAGGTACGAAAGCATTATGACTAAAGACTAAGCAAACTTGTATTTCGGAAGGCACATCTAGAAGACTAATTCGGAAGTCTGGATGGCCTATCTGGAATTTCGATTGAAGAGGAAGACTTAAGGAAAACAAGTGCATTGGGAAGCTTATTTGAAACTTCGAATGTGCATCCGAGCACATTCAGAAGGCTACTTCGGAAGTCTGGAGTCCCTACCTAGAATTCCAGTCGAGAAGAATTCCAGAAGGACTAAGAGGAAAGGCTGCTTGATCACAAACCTTGTTGTTTCCTAACCTCTAAAAATCATCCCTTAAAATGTGTAGTGTATGGATGAAGGGGCGTGTCACTCTCCCTTGGGATAGTGTCAAAAGAAAGGGCAAGGAGATGGAGGAAATGAAATGCGTGTATGAACAAAAGTGCTCTCCAAGCGCAAGGAGTCTTTTGTGTGTCATTGTTTTACTTGTAAAAAATATTTCAAGGTCATCTCCTCAGGGAAGGAAAGTTCAAGTTGTGTGAATGTGATTTTGGTGAACAAAAGAGAAAAATGTAAAATCTTTGAAGTTTGTGCTTTGGTGTTTGAATTTTGGGAATGAAAATGCAATAAAAACAAGTGTTGGCTAATCCAAAGAGGTCATTCCATTGAGAATCCCAACTCAACTCGAAACTATTCTTCTTGGTGCATAGATGAACGATTGATTCGTGAGAAGCTAGGGACAAGATGGTGAGGATGCAAGCATAAACCATGACAAGTCTACGAAATATCAAAGGCTCACGATCTCATCCATACCTAGTCAAAACGAACCACCGTACATTGAGAAAAGGGAAGAAAATGAGTTGAAATGAAAAACCCAAGTGGAGGTCTCTCTTGGATTGACCAACTAAAAATCTAGCTACTTATGAAATCAATAAAGAAAAGCATAATGTAAAGTGACAAAATGAAGAAATAAAACATGAAACTTAACTTAAAGCAAGAAAACTTAAACTAAGAAGAAAAATATTCAATACCCATTTTAAGACTAAAAATGAAGAAATCTTGAAGCATTAGTGGTGAAATCTAGAACATGTAACTAAACATGAAATAGACTTAAAGTAAATGACATTAAAGACATTAAATGATGATTACAAGAGTCTTGCCATAAATTACAAGTGAAAGGATGGAACAAAATGCAAAAACATAAACTTTCTATCTACTATTCATCATCATCTTCCTAGGAACTATCTAAGCTTAGGTAGCCACCCTTTTCAAAGCTTGTCAATGCTGAATATAATAGAGTGTTAGCCTTGCAATTTCATCCATGGTGGTCTCCCCAAGGTGTGTGCAGGCCTCCCATCAATGGGAGGCGAATGGATGGTTCTTGATAGGCTAAGACAAGCTTAGCTTGCAACCCACATTGCTGCCCCCTTCTCTCCCATCCACATTAATGCCCTTGTCTTCAAAGTCTTCAACTAAGGTGTAGGAGACATATTCTTGTGTAAGGAATGTCAGGGAACAAGTGGGAGAAGCATTGGTGGGACCCCCAAGCAAATAGAGGATGAAAAGTAGTCGTTTTGGGCACTTTTGGGAAGCATACCGGTATTGTGTACCAGTACTATAAGCCTTCTGGAGTTCGGGGTACCGGCATGCAGTACTGGTACTGTTCAGTACCAGTATTACATACCGATACTGCTTTCTGCTCTGGATCAGTTTTCGTAGAATTGTCATAACTTTTGATCCAACCGTCCGATTGAGCTGAAATTTTGAAACAATACAGAAGACATCTAAATCTACAACTTTCATATTTTTAACTTTTTCATATTCAAAGTGGATCATGATGAAAAATATAAAAAACAGAGGCACTATGTCACAACTTTGGGAAACCATTGGGTTAAACTTCCAACTTGCACTTTTCTTGGTTTCTTCACCTTCCAAGCCACCAAAGCCTCCCAAGCCTCATTGAATGTGTCCATATCTTCACCACTCATTCATACTTAGTTGCAAGGTCCTAAAATTCATCATTTAAACAATAATTACCTACAACATTGAAAATTCAACATTATTCATAATTTCGGCTAACTCTAAGTACTTATATGCAAAAGTTGAGTTAAAATGCATGTAATGAGGTCATTAAATATGCAATATTTTGTACTCATCAAAGGAGAAAGGGTTTTTTGGAAGTCTAGCTTCCCTACATTCGGAAGCTTGGACACTATTCATCATGGATTCCGCATGAACATTCAGATGCTCTAAAAAACTCTCTAGAATTGCAAATTTTGAGGAGACCAAGCCAAGGCCAAGACAGAAGGATTTTCTGGAAGTCCGGATGGCTATCCGAAATTCTAGATATAGCCATTGTGCCTTCAATAGTCACATATAGAAGCTGATCCGTAATTTTAGATAGGCTTTGGGACACGACGTTTTTATTGTGCTGCCTTCTATTTACTCATTAAATACACCCAAACTATAAATAGGCCTTGGCAGATTTGAAGATGAACCTTTTGATATTTAACCTTTGAGCAAAAACATAAATAAAAGATTCATTTATTTTGTTTGCATCTTGAAAAGATTATTGTGATCTAGTGCTTTATGAGATTATTGTATTGAGAGAATATTTTTTTAGAAAGAGATCTTGTTTTATATTCTTCTTGAAGTGTGCTAAAGAGGAGTTCATTATTTGTTTCAAGAAGTTTGTGAAGGTTGCACTCTCACCCATTGAAGAGGATAAAGCTAGTGAAAAAGAAACTCCAAAGGGAGGAAGAAGAGAGGACTTAGGCCAAGTTTTTTGGGGTCAAACCTCTATTAAATGTGTTTACATCTCTCTCTTTATTCTCTTTTATATTGTTTGCCTACATTTTCATATAGTGCTAATTTATTGCACACTTACCTACCTTTAATCAAAATAATTTTATAAATAATGATCTTCTTTTGTAAATAGTTTTTGAAAAGTATAAACGTACTTCACCCCCTCTTAGGTTGTGTTGATGCTCGAAATTTCCCTCCGAGCTCTTTGGAGGGATTGCCTTCTAAATGATCAAGGAAAATACCTACAAGATCAAGTCAAAGATTTGAGGGGCTCCAGGGGTCGACTATCTGATGCTTAAGTCAAATAAGGAAATGAGAAATAAGCATATCAAGTTGGAGTTGTGATTGCTTACTTCTATTGATCTATGTTCTTACTTTTTGTAGGCTAATTAATCAAACCGTTGGGGGATTCTTATCCCTTATTTGAATTGAGGTGGTTGCAAAGGCATAGTGGAGATAGACTCTCTTGCTTGAGTGAAAGTCTCAGCTGTGTTGAATTAGTCTAGGCCGTGAGGAGATAAAACTTTGTTGAGTTGGGGATGAGTGAGCTAGCTATGTGAGGAGCTAGTAAGCTAGAGCTTTGCTAAGATGTCAAGCTCCTGCTTAAATTCATATCGTCAATTGCCCTCCAATTTAGCTCAGCGTGACTTGCACCTAGTCTGTATTTAATGAATTTTTCCATTAGTACCTAGGGAAGCAGGAACATGAAGCATGTAGCTATAACCACCAAAGATCCGTTATGGGAACTGATATTTATATGCCTCTTCTCCACCACCGTACAATACGTTTCCAAGAACCTTAAGAACTTTGGTACGCCTTTTCTTCCTCATCTTAATCCTCTTTTTCCCTTTTGTTGCTCTAAAACTCCAAATTTGGGTACATAGGGTAGAGCCACACCTTTCAATTTTATTTTTGCCATGTTTTGTTTCTTCAAGAGATAAGTTTATTCTTTTATTCAAAATCAAAGACCTCCCAAGCTGAATTAGTAATCATGTATTGGTGGGAAATGAGTCGAGGTCTGTCATCCCAGAGGAGTCTCAACTCCCTTATCAACATAAGTGGAGTTCAAAAGACTCCTTAAGCATCCAAAGTCTTGCCCGCCTATAATAATAAACAAGGAGCTTAGACTCCTTAACCAAATGGAGTCTAATCTCCTCACAGTACATAAATGAGGAGTAAGGGATTCAAAAACTTGTCTATTATACAAGCCAGATCCCCAGAGGAGCAGAGGTTAGATATTCCAAGCTGGAGAAGGTGCTTCTGGCATTGGTCACAGTAACCAGGAAGTTGTGCCTCTACTTCCAAGCTCATACCATTATAGTGATGACAGATTCCCAAACAAGACAATTGTTACAGCAGCCAGAGATACCAAGACATTTGGCTAAGTCATCCATAGAGCTAGGGGAATTTGACATTGTTTACCAAACATGGAATACCATCAAAGGATAGGCGCTAGTAGACTTTATCGTGGAAAGCACAAGTGAGGAGTCAGACGGAGATCCCCTAACCCTGTCAGAGCAACATTGATGGATTCTATACACTAATGGATCCTCCAATGCTGATGGAGGAGGTTTTAGGTTAATCTTGGTTTCACCAACCCATCTCAAAATAGAGTATGCTTTAAGGTTCAGATTTAAAGTCTGAAACAATGAGACTAAATACGAAACCTTAATAGTAGGCATGAGGTTAGCGCTGGTTCATGGAGTAAAACACTTGCAAGCCAAAGTGGAATCCTAGTTTGTGGTCTATCAAATTCAAGGGGAGTATCAGGCAAAGGACGAAAGGATGACTACTTATTTGTCTATGATCAAAAGCCACATAACTCAATTAAATTTTTTTGATATAGTGCACATTCCATGGAAAAAGAACTCTTATGTTGATTCTCTAGCATGACTGGCCTCGTACTTTCATAATGTCCAACCTCGAATGATCCCCATGGAGCTTCTCCCAATGTCAATAATAGAGGAGGAAGTTGTGAAAGTCAAAGAGGCCTAGAATCACGAGGGTTGGACTTACCCTTTCATTCACTATTTTTTTAGTATGGAATTCTACCATCCGAGAAGACAGAAGCTCCAAAAAAAGTCAAGTTGGTACATTGTAATAAATAGAACCTTGTATAAAAGAGGTTTATCTCTACCCAACCTACGTTGCCTCCAGAAGATGATGAGTATGTTCTTAAGGAGATTCATGAAGGTATTTGTTACAATCATAATAGAGGAAGATTTGTAGCTTATAAGTGTTGGAATGGTAATTTTAAGATCCGTTGATGATTTGGATAATCGAATACAAAAAATTTATTTGTTAACGCTACAAGGTAGAATTAGGGTTTACCTTTGACGAGTAGAATAATATGAACAAGGATAGATGCAGATCAAACAGTCAGCTTGATGGACCTCACGATCTTCTACCTTTTGTCATTCCACGTCAAAAATCGAATGCAGTGTGTGTTGCAACCCTGTAAATTTTATCATTTTCTCTCTCTCTATCAACCTATTCTAAACGTGAAGGTGAAGGTGTGGTTGAGAGAATTAGAGAATGCAGGTATTTAAAGGTTACAATAGAGACCCTAAAGAAAAATAAGGCTAGGCTTCCAATGGGCCTAAAAATCCGATGTGCAACCCAGAACAAACATCCTATGGTTCATTAATAATAAATTAGTCTACTAAAAACTTATTATTGATCTCTAGGACTTTATCTCAAAAATTGTATTTTAAGATTATTGTTATTATATGCTTAATAATCTTCCCACGTTTAAGATTATGGATGTTCATCAATTAATTAAAGTACTGACAATTATATTTAATTAACTTTTTTTTATCCTTGAAAACTTACTAGTCAACTTATTTTTCATGTTGGATAGTTAAATTCACCTATATGGTTTGACATGTACAAATTTATGAGCTTGCTCAAGAGGACATTATTATCCTATTTAAATATCAAGATGTGGTTTCTTTTAATAATTAATTTTCACCACAAAAATAATGTGATCTCTTAATTCACCAAGTTTGTTGACTCAAATATGAATGTCACTCTTTTATGAATTAAAGTAACAATCATTATATGCACGTGTCTATTAAATATGTCGCAATTAAGAGCTTAATCAAAGATAATAACCATGAGGTATTGATTTACCCTAAAAAGTGCGGAATTGAATTAGGGTTTAGGGTTAATTATGTGTGTAAATTGAATTAAGATGATTAAATTAAATAGTGTTATGCCTAATGTTTAATTTGTATATCTTGTAGGGTTTCAAAATGAAATCAAGAAAATTTGGATGGATGAAAGTGAAGAGGCTAAACAATAAAGGAAGGAAAGTGTAAATCCAAAGTCAATAAAGTCAACAATGGTGGGCTAAACAACCAAAAAATCCAGAGAATCACAACCGTTTGGACGGTGGTGGTGGTGTCTGGATAGTGCTCCAAACCACCTTAACCTACCTTTCTTCCCTTTGGTCCGGTGATGCAACGGAGGAGTATGATTGGTTGCCTCGGGTAACTGCCTCCTCCGGTGCCTATAAATAGCCTCATTCAGTCAGTTTTCAGGAGGAGTTCACCAGAGAAGAAAATCAAAACTGGATAAGAAGAAACCTTGCCCTAAACACTCTCTAAGCCATAAACTCTCTTCTTCTACATTTCTTTTACATCTTTTTTACTTAGAGGGTTGAATATCTCTCACTTTTGTGCCCTAGCCAGTAATAAGAGTAAGGGTGTTTCAACTATTCATCAGGGAAGGATTTCCTATATTTTTTTTGTTGCTACGTTGTAATGAGATTATCTCACCCTTCTTGCTTGCTTGTAGCAATGAAGTGTGAGTAGTCAGTTTATACTCTTTGGAGAAGGGTGAAAACATGTGTAATGTTATTTGTGTTATGAAAATGTTGATGTTTTACTTATGTGATAATGTTTATACCTCCCATAATTGATGGATTTATTATTATATGCTCATGGTTATAAACACCGAAAGAACCTTACTGCTGCATGCTTGGTGATTTCTGTTGTAGTATATTCTCTATTTTCCGCACATCACCCTCAAATGTGTTAATATATGGCTTATGTGTGAAAGGAGTGTCACTCTCCCTCGAATGATATGGGAAATGGGGCAACAGAATGGTGAAAATAAAATGGAGAATGGAATGCGTGTGAACAAAGGTGCTCTCCAAGTGCAACGAGTCTTTTGAGTGTCGTGTTTTACTTGGAAAAGTATTCCAAGGTCGTCTCCTCAAGGAAGGAAAGTTCAAGTGTGTGAATGTAATTTTGTCAAAAAGAGAAAGTGTAAAATCTTTTGGTTTGAGTTTTGGTGAGTGAATTTTTTTTAATGAAAATGCAAGAAAACAAGTGTTGGCTAATCCAAAGAGGTCATTCCAATGGGAATTCCAAGTCAACTTGAACCTTCCTCCAAGGGTTTATAGATGAACAATTGATTCGTGAAAAACTTAGGACGAGATGGTGAGGATCTAAGAATAAACCGTGATTAGGCCTATGGAATATCAAAGACTCACGATCTCATCCACCCTCTACCCAGTCAAACCAAACCATTGTACACCGGGGAGGAAAGAAAATGAGTTCAAATGAAAAACCCAAGATGAGGTCTCCCTTGGATTGACCAACTAAAAATCTATCTACTTATGAGAGCAAGAAAGAAAAGCATAATGTAAAGAATCATAATGAAGATATGAATCATGAAACTTAAACTAATGCGAGAAAACTTGAACTATGAAGAAAAATATTTAATACCCATTTTAAGCTAGGAAATGAAGAAAACTTGAAAGCAGCAATGGTGAAATCTAAAATGTAAGACTAAACTTGAAATGAACTTGAAATAAATAACATTATGGTGCAAGAATTAAAGATTACAATAAGTTTAAAGTTAACTACAACTGAAATGTAAAGGAAAATGCAAAAATATAAACTTTCTATCTACTATTCAGCATCTTCTTCCTAGAAACTATCTAAGCTTAGGTAGCCACCCCTTGAAATGAATTGTGAATGCTGAATATATGGAATATGAGCCTTCATTTTCGTCCATAGGGGTCCCTAGGTCTGTGTGAAAGGCCTCCCATCTATAGGAGGTTGAGTTGATGCCTTGCACAGTCTAGGACAAGCCAAGCCTACAACACACCAAGTAGCCCCTTCTCTCCCATCCACATTAATGCCTTTGCCTTTAAAGTCTTCAAGTAGGGTGTATGAGACATGTAGATGTGTAAAGAAAGTCAGGGGCAAGTGGGAGAATCAATGGTGGGACCCCCAATCTAGTGGAGCATGATTTTCAAGCGTTCTAGGCACTTCAGGTACATCATACCAATACTCTAAGCCTACTGGAGTTCGGCGTACCGGTACACATACCGATACACTTTGTCTACTTCAAACCAGTTTTCGTAGAATTGTCATAACTTTTGATCCAACCGTCCGATTGAGCTAAAATTTTGTCACAATACAAAAGACATCCAGATCTACAAGTTTCATGTTTTTCACATTTTCATATTCGAAGCAAATCATGGTCAAAATGGAGAAAAACCGAGGTACTATAACCAAATGGTGTGGGTGCTAGTGCCTTTGTTCCCAAGCACCAATACTTCCTTGATTTCTTTACTTTTAAGCCTCCAAATCCTCATCTAATGTATCCATGCCTTCACCACACATCCATACCTAGTTGCAAGATTTCAAAATACATGATGTACACTATAATTACCTGCAACATCGAAAATTCAACATTATTCATAATATCGGCTAACTCTAAGTATATGCAAAAGTTGAGTTAAAATGCATGTAATGAAACAGTTAAATATGTAATATTTTCTGCTCATCAATGTATACCATTCTACCTATAAGTTATTGCATACTTCATGCATGATACAATGAGGCATGTAGTTGGGTTTTATGTAATAGTCAGGAGATTGGTTATAAACATGTTAAATCTTGCCATATCTAATGCTTTTGATTCAATGTATAAACCGGAACTGCATCTTCATTGAATCATTGACCTGCCAATCGAATAGCTAAAGTCACCTTCGGGTTTACTAGGGTTATTTGGTTGTTGCATGATACATAGATCTTCCAGCCAACCTAATCAATTGTTGTGATATAATTCAGTTTATACATCAAACCTACTGGTTAACTTTCCATTAAATGGGAGTTAATTGTTATAAGGTGACATTTTCATAATCAAGCAGTATAATGCATGTTGGATCCCCGAACTAAAGAGTAGCTTTTTAATTATTGTTATCAAAAGTTTATTTTAAGTATTTGTCTATAAATTCTAAGTCTATACACCACAAGCTATTGTAAAGCACACTACACACAAAACAATCTTACCTTTTCTATTTTTGAATTCCAATAGATAGCTCCCTGTGGGTTCGACCTTGAACTTAACCGAGTAATACTACAATTTGACCACTTATATTTAGGTGTATGATTTAAATTAGGTCAACCTTTTTGGCGTCATTGTCGGGGAGTTACGGTGATTTGAAAACGAAAAGGGATGTTGTGTAGTTTGTATTATATATGTATATACTATTTGTTTTATTTTTATTGTTTATGTCTGTTAAGTCATCAATAGCGTCTGTAAATCAGTCTAGTCATTAGTCTTCAACATCTTCATCACAAGTATCTTAGGACTTTTTTGAGTTAAGTATGATTAATAATAATCAAAGAGAACAAGAGGTGGTTCAGAATGTCAAACCTTTGAAAGAATATTTGCATCCTACATGCACTAATGTCCCTTCATGTTTTTCTTTTCTCACAAATGTTCCAAATTTTAACATTAAGACAGGGACAATACAACCTTTACCGTAGTTTCATAGTCTTTAGTCTGAAAACCTTTATTTGCATATGAAAGAATTTGAGGAAGTATGTGGTGCATTGCAAGATAATTCTAAAATGGCGCGGTTGAAAGTTTTTCCTTTTTCTTTAAAGGATAAGCTACTACAGTAATAAAGGAATTAAAATATGTAAGAGATCATATCGAGAAAACCTTCATAATTTCAATATTCAAAATTCTAGGGTTTTGTCAACAATCATAATTTCTTGGAACAAGAACAACTAGTTGATTAAAAACATTATTTAATCAAGAATATGAATTTAGACATCAAGAATCCATGTATTTTTTATAATAGAATGTGTATTTTAGAAAATTAGGGTTTTAAAAATTCAAGAACAAATATTCCTTGAACCTAAACATATATTTTATTCAAGACTATGTTCCAATGATAAAGAAACCAATAAATCATGTATATCTATCATATAATGATCAAGAAGATGTAAAACATACATAATTATACCCTAAGTCTCAATGAAAGAACTTGAGAAGAATCCCCTACCTTGCTTCCTCAGTTTTGTGTGAAGAAGAAGAAGATTTGATCTTTCACAACTTGAATCAACCCTTGAATCTCTTGTTTTTTCCCTTCTTTCTTCCTCTCTAAGCTTTCCTAGGGTTAAAAATATTGAAATGAGGCTAATGGAGGCATGCTTAAGTATTTATAGTGAAAGAAATGACCTCCTATGCGCGATTCTAGAACCCAGATCATTAAGTCACGTTCGAACGTCACTGGTGCAATTTATTCATTTACGTTTGAACGTCACTTTGGCTTTCGAACGTTAGTTGCTCCTAGTACTTTTACATTTTCATCAGAGATCTGTAAGTCACGTTCAAACGTCATTTGGCGTTCAAACGTTACTAGTGTAATTTATATATTTACGTTCGAACGTCACTTTGGATTTCAAACGTTGGTTACTCTCAGTACTTTTGCATTTCCATCAGAGTTCATCAGACACCAACATACTGGGACTCACTGTCGTTCGAACATCGATTCACGTTTGAACGTCATCCTAGTTTTTGCTGAAACGTTCAGTGAAGTTTTGACTCATTTAGAGGTTGATTTGAAAAATTTTGTGAACTACTCTTTTGTAGCCCCAGAAGTCTACTATCTACTGCCAAAATTTCAGCTCAAATTGACATCATGATAAAAAGTTGTGATCAAAATGCTAGGTAAGTATCCAAAAATTCTTTTTACCCAAATTTTCTCTAAAGTGTGCTTTCACTCCAGAATACTTCCAACTTCTACAACATACCCTATTACCTCAACTAACGTTTTTATTTCTACTCTTACAATCTACATAGTGCATACATACATCATTATATATATTAGCATTTCAAAAATACAATTAAGTCACTATATAACGATAGGAAATATGGGGTTTACACAAGGCCACCTCTCAGTACATTGGCAAGGAAAAGACTACCAAGGAGTCGAAAAAGCAACAAATCCAGTCAGATGACTAGCTAGATAACTAAGTTTTACTTTCTACTTAGTCAACATCGTCTTATTATAAGTCTTCAAAGATATTTGTTTCTCATTCTCATTGATTAGTAAAGAGAAGTTTGTTTTTCATAACTTGAGTTTCTCTATTTTTTATTATTGCAGCCTCCGTGGTTGCATCTCAAGCCAACCTCCGAGGTTGCACCTTTAGCCAACCTCCTTAGTTGCACCTAAAGCCGACCTCCTTAGTTGCACCTTTAGTCAACCTCCTTGGTTGCACTTGAAGCCAACCTTCATAGTTGTACCTGAAGCCAACCTTTGTGACTGTACCTCAAACCAACCTCTATGGTTATACCTTAAGCCAACCTCCATGGTTGCACCTCAATCCAGCCACTTTGGTTGCATCTCAAGCCAACCTCTGTGGTTGCACCTCATGACACTTTTGCCTCCATGCGACCTTTAAGGTTGCCATTCAAGGCTACTTGGTCTCCATGCAACCTCTACAGTTTCCTTTCAGGTTACTTCGACTCTATACAACCTCTAAGGTTGCCCTTTAAGTTACTCAGCCTTCGATCGAAGCTAGCAACTTCTACAATTGCAGCGAGCTACTTAATATTTCTTCAGAATTTTCCAACTCCGAGTATCATACACCTTAACTCGTGACGACCTTCTCCCTTTGGTCGGAATGGGGGGCACAAGTGTTATAAGACTCTCCACCAAAGAATTTATCCATGATCTTAGGGATCACGAACTCACTTTCAAACCATGAAGCGTCCTCCTAAACTAGATACGATCCATCAATCCTAGCTCGACTCTCGAGCAACTGTTATCACTCAACTAGCTCATAAGCAAAGTAAATTAGTCATTTGTACAAGCAACAATGAATGATTATCCTACCCCTCTATCAGCTAAGCTTCAAACTATGAACCAAGTGAAGGAACACAAAGGGAGATGAGTAAAGAGCAGAAGAGAGAGAAGAAACTTAAAGCCCTAATCCTTTAGGCAATAAAGGCCCAAAAAACCTAAGTTCTCTAAAAACATAACTCAATTAATTTCATTCATTAAATGAGGTATGGGGGCAATTGTGGAAACCAAACGCACTTTCTAATTGCTATTGCCAGTCGGCAGTAGCAAGGCCTAGAAAGTAATACCTAGGCTCTACATCCAATCAGCACTAGTCAAAGGGGGCTCCTTGCATGAGCCTACTCACAATCACTAAGTTTCAACTACTTAGCTAAGGTCCAACCAAGGACTTAAAGTCCTAGTCCAACTCTATTACGATTATCAAGGGACTAGTGATAAGCCTAACAATGCCTCCTGATGAGCATATCTATTCCTTCAATCTAGCACCTAGTACTTAGTGCAATTCTACCTTGAATAAGCAGAAGCTGGAGATAAGGATCTAGGACCAATAGTGTGACACCCCAAAAATCCGGGGGGCCCTTATCTACCGTTGACAACTTGTCAACCCGTGAAAATACCCATGGATGTCGCTTAACCCGACATCACGTCAATAACATTCTCCATAGTAGTAATTATTGCCACAAATAAAACTCGTAGTTCTATATTCATCTAATTCAACCGGGGTCCAAGGTACCCCACTATATAGCAATTTAAGTCTATTTGTGTCATTGGAACCCAAGAACTCAAAGTCCAAAAGCATAGTAAGAAGACTTGAAGATTTCAAAAGTTTGGGAAACCGTACCGGTACGGCGAACTTTATGGACAGCAGCATACAGGTACGCTCTGCCAATAACTGTCTGTTTCACCTATTTTCCATTTCCAATATATTCAAAAACTTATAAATTTCATCTCAAACATGTATAATGATGTTTTCTACATTACACAAGATTTCATACTAGTCCTATTACAATTGTTCACATACGATTTCAATATTTACGTGCCAAAAACCATTTTAAATAATTTTTTTTACAATTTTCTCAAAATAAGCCACATACCCGCATCTTCATCCACGAGACTCAAAGTGAGGGCCTTCCATTGGCGTAGACCCCGTACCTGAAATATTTTTCCATGAAGGGTGAGCCACGCTCAATAGAGTATTTCCTAAATAGGCTACTCCTCAACCCAAATGCACATGAAATGCTTACATGCAACCAATTCACCATTCATACATTCCAAGCATAGACATTCGATCAATGCTGAAAATTTACAATGTAATGCTATGGAATGAGATGAGACTCACTCTCACTATCCAACTCGAGCCTTTCTCAGCTCTTTAACACATGCAATTGCTAGTGTGCATTTGCCCGTCATCCATGATCCCGAGCCCTTCCCGGCTCTCCAACACATGCAATTTTCCATATGTATAATTCTGTCATTTATGTTGTATATCAAATGACATTATCAATCCGGGGTCTTGTATGGAGTGAGTATTTATGGACTTAAACCAACGGTTTCCGACCGACACGGAATTTATGGACTTCCACCAACGGTCCCGCGTACACCGATACACTTTATGAACTAATACCAACGAAAGTACGTATCCAAATCACCGGGCCTTACATCCGAGGGATCTTCTAACCCTTCTTGCTAACCCCGACCCTCAACACCATGCAAGCCATGCGACTCGGCTAAGTCATCGACCTAGCTCACTTGAGCCCACTTGTCATCCACCAAGTGTGGTGTTGACTACACTAAGCACTCACACCCACTCAATCGTGATGTTTCAATGCATATGCAATGCAATGTCTTATTACAACTACAATATAATGTTCAATATGATATGTGTGCCATATGAACTATTCAAAACCCAATTCACATAATCCATTACAAATTACATCAAAAGCATATAATTCTCATGTCTCACAATATCAATAAACCAATATGCATTTATCAACATTTTATCCAAAACTCAAGTCCAAGCATGTTATCTCATATAAGCAATAACACATTTCCAAATCAAGACATTATGTAAACACATAACATGCCCACAATTCACAAAATTCAAGAAATTACATTAAGCAATTTCTACATAGTCATTTCAAAATAGAATATATTCTACCTAATTTCAATACCTATTTCACCAAATCGCTTCTATAGGCAAGTCATATATATATCTATATTAACCTACCATTTCATAATAACATTTAAAGTGGTGAATAAACCTAAGTAGGAGAACCCCTACCTCTTGAAGCGTGAAACAAGTTGTAGAAGCTCTAAGGAACCAACCCAAACTCAATCCCAAGCTCTTCCAAGAATTTCAATTTTTCCCACCTTCGGTGAAAGCTTTTGTTTTTGGTACGTAAGCGTAGCCCTTGACGAGGAGAACGACTTTTTCTCTTGGCCTGAACAGATCCGAGCACCGCAGATCGTAGAGAGAAGGTGAGTTTTTCTCTATTTTCCTCTCTTCTCTCTGCCTCTTTCTATCAGCTGAACAATGGGGGAAAATCTGATTTTTTCCCTATTTATATTTTTAGAATACTTGGCTCACGACGTATCACACGACCCTTTTAATTCCGGGTCCGTTTTCGTCCCGAAACGATTAAATTTTATTTCGGTTCAAGTTCAAAATATTTTTAATTTGTTTTGACTTCATTTATTTAAAAAATCTTATAATTTTCCTAAAATTTTTGTATTTGGGTCTTTCGAGGTCCAATCGCCTCGTAAAACGTAAAAAATTCGACTATCTCGAATTCGATGAAATTTGAGATAGTAACTATATTTCGCGAGACGAATCTAACGGTGAGGTCCGTTTCTTCATCTGAGCTTTAGAAAAATTCAGGTTTACAACCCGAACTATAGTGATAATTTACCGTTTTGCCCTTTATTCATAAAAGTTCAATTTTACTCGAGTTTTACAAATAGTCCTAATTTAACTCTACTCCGTGCATCTAGGGCCTAGTTACAAGTTTGAGCCAATCAACCAAGAGTTTAGATTCTTTTGGGATATATTTCCCTATTGCTATAAATAAAGGCCTCGAGTACCAAGTAGACCATTCAATCTGAGCCTATTCACTATATACTTCTCTCTGACTTGCGTTCTGAATTAAGTATTACAGTCTCTTTAGCTGCCTCTGGCCATCACTTCACATAGGTGTTTTCTTGTCTTGTAGGTTCAATGAGACTTCTCCACCCCCCTCTTCGTTTTTCGTACAAGGTGGTGACCCTTTGTGTGGATTTATCCCCATACAGACTATCATATTAATTTTTAACATAGTGCTCATGAAAGATAATCATTGCTTGTGTTGGATTTTAAGAATGATACTTTGCAAGAATGGCAACATCAAACCAAGTGAAACCATGAGATCTGGGTAAGAACAAGAGAAAATGGACTACCGATGAGATGCTAAATTGGTTTAAACCTTTTTTAAACTAGTTAACTCTGAAACTCATAAGGTTGATAATGGGTTTAAATCTGAATATTTAAATGTCATAGGAAAATTTTGCACACATTTTGCAGGTTGATCATAACCAATTTGTATGTTAAAATAGTTTATGGGGCAACGGTTTGCCATGGTTCATCAAAATTCTATTTGGTTAATATTTAGAAGGATATCACATACCACTCCTTGTGCATCCAAAGTAGTTGTACTATGATCAATGCGTTTTTTTGTTGAGTTAGAGTTAACTGGGAACTTATTCATAAAGGGTCCTCTCAAACAAGCTTGTTTCTTGTTAATAAAGCCACTGGTACAGAAGCGCATGCCCCAAATGATTTATGAAGAGTTGATGAAGTTACCAGATTTTTCCATGAATGAGAGGCACAAAGCCTCGAGCATGCTAGCTCATGGCTCTGACTGGTCTTTTTTTTTTATTATTATCCATGATGTTGAAAAGCTTAATTTATTAAAGGAATATTAAGGGGTGATTTCTGAACATGTTCGTTAAGATGGATAATTTATTAGTACTATGTCGGAAGATAGATTGAGATGTGTATATTTTTTTGGTCTATGAAACAATATACATGAAGGATTACATACAACATTGATGAAAAAGTATCGTATTTCTACTGTTTTTCAATTGTTATTTGTTATTGATTTTTATTATTCTCAGTGAATGTTTTTATTATGTGATTCTTTATGACTTTATTTACAACACATGTAATCTGATTTATCAAGTTTTAAACTTAAAAGAAGTACTCATTGTAATGGATAATGTTATTTATTTATTTTTTTGATCGAAATGCACAATGTTATTAAGTTAGAAATTCTATGATACAAAGATTTATTTTGGTTACATTTCATTTCATTCCATTCCAATAGAAATTATTTTATCCAAATCTTACAATGAAATGTAACATTCTATTCCAAGACTTGACCAAATTAATTGTCAAACATTCCAATTATAATACACATTTCATTTGCTTATCCATTTCATTACTACTTAAAGGCATTACTACTTATCAAACATAGCAAGTTTCTTGCACCAAAAGTTTCTTCCCTATTGGTTTAACTAAGAGTATGGATAGATAAGTTCTACCTCCCTTTCAAAAGATATTCTTACGCTACATTTAATACGCAATAATACTTCTACAAGAGAATAGAATCACAATAGGAATCGAATATATATTACCATTCTAATGTTTAACAACTAGATTTAAGTGCAAAATAGAATTAAAAATTCACTCAAATGCTTAAAAAAACCTTACCCCAACCCCGTACTCATACCTGACGCCTACGTGACAATTGATGGTAGCTAAGAATGAGACATCACCAAATATTGGGAAATAACATCCTATGGTGATGGGATTAGACATTTCATGGAAATGGGAATGAATTTTTATTACTACATACCAACCATTGGACTGAGCATTACTTAGTAATGTTCATTCCATTCTCATGCTTCATTATCACCTACCAAACACAGAGTTAGTGACATTGCCGAAGTCATCTATGCACCAAGTGACCATACACCTCAGTTCCATTGCAACATTTTAACTGAATCTTCTCTTCTTTTTTTTTTTTTCTCAAATATTATTTTTTGGACTCTACAATATATCATTGTAAAAATATATCAGAGGGATTTAGAAGTCTATTCCGCCGGACTTAGTGTTGATTCCACTTGGTTAGATCGGACTCCTTGAACATAACTCAGTACTACAACCCCCCAACTATATTCTTTTATCAACCAGAAATGTAAACCAATGTGAACACAGATCAAATCAAGGGTAATGGCCATTCCTGTGACACATCATACAGGGAAGACAATAGAGCAATCCTTTCTGGAAACTGGTTGCTTCTTCACTCATATCCATTCCTTTTATGTTCGCACAATGATTGGCCCCAATCATAGGATCATGAAAATGGAAAGCTGCAAGTGTCCTCCAAAGGACCAGAAGCTTCACTTCCAAAACATGCTTCTAGAGTATTTAAGAGCACATTCTGGGGAACATTTCATTTTGACAGAATTCCTGATTTTTGGGAATTCAGAC
Source organism: Ilex asprella (assembly GCA_023539305.1). Taxonomy (NCBI): domain Eukaryota; kingdom Viridiplantae; phylum Streptophyta; class Magnoliopsida; order Aquifoliales; family Aquifoliaceae; genus Ilex; species Ilex asprella. The sequence goes on along the minus strand of CM042202.1, from coordinate 2,130,044 downwards.
AGCTCCGTCTACTCACTTCAACTAGTGCGCAACGGTGTCTGGCTCTCAACTGCAGACGATGAGGCCCTTCTCGTTAAAGCATGAAGGAGAGATTGAGTAGCGATTAACTTCTCCCTCAGCATGACATTGTATTCATAGAGACTTTGGAGATGTTTCTGGAGATCAGCCATTCTAATTTCAGAATCGGCCTTAAATTCTGCAAAATCAAAGAACGAAGTCAACTGTACAGAGCAAATATACTAGTCAAGCCGCAAATATCCCTTTCACCAAATGTAGGAGGCCTGCCAAGGAGAGGATTGCCCAAAGGGGATAAACTACAACGGTTACAGCAATATTGTTTACACGCATATACCTGAGATAATATGATGCACATAGGACGAGCGAACGATATTTACAGAGCAACAGTAGTAGGAGGCAATATTCAATGCTTAAAGGAAACTGAAGAACTTCATAGCACTCAACATACTTCAGGGCAAGAAAAGACATCTCACCTATTGCCCAATTGTTTGCATTAGCTAGCGCATAAAAACATACTTCCCCTTGGCATTATAACATCTGTGTACCACTTTAGCTCTCTATGGACAACAAAGATAATAGTAGAAAAACAGCTTATATCACTAACGAAATATTGTGTATGATCACAAAGATAATCTTGTCCTACTGTGTGCCTCAATCAACTAAAAATCATGGACAATTTTAACACAAAGCAAAGTGTATGAAGTACAACATATCCCCCCCACCCCCACGCCAACAACAGCAAAAGAAAATTGACATAACAAATAAAACCCAGAAAAATAGACTGAAAACTAAATTCAGAGGTCTAAGTTTCCCTGTAGCTTTGTTGTGCTCTTCTTGATGCCAAACCATTGTGTTTTTCCCTGTTTTATTTCTCTTTCCTAATTCGTTTCTTTATGATTCAGAAGAAGGGGGAGATAAAAGTATTTGTGGTCAAAAAGACAAAATATCGGTTTTGTCAAACTTATGTATAATCCTAAATACACGTAAAGAGAGGACTCTTAAAGAGTGTAATTATATTTATTTATCATCAAGGGTAGTCAAGTCTTTTCTTCATTGTAGGGTTCCTTATATATCATCTCTTGTACTCACTTTTCATTATTATGAATATTAGAAGGCCACCTATGTTTTTTCCATTCTTTTATCCTCTCTACATGTGAACTCTTTCTTTATACTAGTTGATCTATGTTTTCATGGTAACAGAGTAAGATTTCTTCTCTCTTCCTTGGTTTTTTAGTTGAAATTAGCATGAAGTACATGAACAGTGTTTCATGGACAGTGAACCATGCGTGTGAACATTATTTTGTTAAGGAGCATGCAGCTAGGGTTTCAGTTAGATGCATAGTTATCAAAATCGTACGATTTGGTTCGATACAGGTACAAAAAGATTCGTATCTTATATGAGAATCGTTTCTAGAGTTGAATCGCACATGAATCGTACAATTCGATTCGTATCGCACGAATCAGTCACTTTTTTTTTAAAACCCAAATTTTTTGCAAAACAACGTTTTGTCCGCTAAACAATAAAACGACGTTATTTATTTGCAGAGGAACCCACGCCTTAATAAAAACTCAACCTCTTTTCTAGTTCTCTCTCGCTCTGACATCTTCTAAAGCTCACCTTGCATTGTCTAAAATCAAAGGTCACGACTAATGCTATCGCATTATCCGTTGATTTTTGTTCTCAATTCTTTCATGAGTAGTTTGTTAGATTCTAATTTTTTGTTTCAAAATGTTGGCATGTATGTTTTTTTCCCGATCAATTTTCTTATTTTTTTTTCATTCATGTTTATAACATAATCTATACTGGGTGTCACTATTTTGGTTCTTAAATAGTCATGGTTCTTTAATGAATTTTTTTTTCAAGTTGTTGGATTTGAAAATGGTTAAGCAAAATATGAAAATGTAGCAAAAAACTAACGTCTTTCCATTTAGACGACATGATTATGTCAATTGATTATTTTTAGAATGCAATAATGTTCAATATTTAATATTGTCTATTTTAAATATGTAGTATTATTTTTTATTTTTATTCAAATTTTGTGTCAAATCTAACAATTCAGGATTCGATACGATTCACGATTCTTAAATTTAGGATTTTGATTCACGATACAAATTGGGATTTGACGACTATGGTTAGATGTTCTAAAATTATAGAACCTGCCCCAAGATATTCTAAAATTACAGAAGCAACCCTTAAATTTTTAGAAATTACAAAAACAAACTCAAAATTTCTAAAAATTACAGAATCAGCCCCCTAATTTCCTACATTTTCAACATCAACCACTAATTTTTAAGTTACTTTAACCCATGATTAAGATTGACTTTTGTCATTATACATATGATTGTGACAAGTGGAAAATCAACAATTAAATCATACGTGGATGCTTTATATCTCGTTCCACTTGGGTATTTGATTCTAGTGCGACACATCACATGACTATGATCTATCTTTATTTCTTTCTATTTCATCTATCCCCTCATCTACTACTGTTATGACAGCTAATGGTACTCCAATGTCATTGGTTGGTATTGGATCTATTATGACTTCACTTTTATCTCTTTTTTATGTTTATTTTATTCCTCAATTATCTTTGAACTTAATTTCTGTTAGTCAACTATGTGATCTTGATCTCATTGTTCATTTTTTCTCCAGTGGTTGTATGACGCAAGATTCTTATTCTAAAAACCTGATTGTGACAAGACATAGAGTTAGACGACTGTATGTACTAGAAAAATTGCATGTTCTAGTCGTGGCTACTTCTTCTATTGATTTGTCTTCTTTTCATTTGAGTCCTAACTCCTCTGAGTTTTATTTATGGCATTTTCATCTTTGGCACATTTCTAATTCTCGTTTAAAATTTTTAGTTTTTACTGGTGCATAAAGTGATTTAAATAGTTATAATATTTCTAATTGTAGTGGTTGCAAACTTGTTAAATTCACAACTTTACCTTTTAAGAATAGTTCTACTTCTTCTATTCCTTTTGATCTTGTGCATTCTAATACGTGGGGTCATACTCCTATTGCCACAATAGAGGGGTCTCGGTATTATGTTTCTTTTATTGATGATTATACTTGTTATTGTTAAATTTATATCATTAAACAACAATCTGAATTTTTCTCTATTTTTTCTTCTTTTCTTGCCATGATTCACACACAATATTCTTCAGTTATTGAATGTTTCATCGCGATTTGGGTGAAAAATATAGACAATCATTTTCTTAATTTATTGCAATCTTAGGGTACCATTCAACAATCCTCTTGTGCAGACACTCCTGAGCAGAATGGTGTGGTTGAGCAAAAATACAAACACATCAACGAGACTGCTTGTTCCTCTTATCTATGTCAATTCCCACTTCCTTCTGGGGAGAGGCTATTCTCACTACTGTTCATGTCATTATCAAATTCCCTCTATTTTTATTTTTGGTGTTTCGCCTTTTGAGCGGTTATGTGGTAAACTTCCTGACCATTTTTTTTTACGTGTCTTTAGTTGTACTTGTTTTACACCAGAGTTCTCCGAATTCACTAAATCGCTGACAATCCATGATTTGAGTATATCAATCCCAAACAAGGTGGATTCGCGATTTATATCACCGACATGTACAATCTTAAATTATACACGTAGCACAAATATAAAATATATATTAATTAATTACGTGTATATAGATTTATAATTATTTATCTATATAATAAAACAATTACCACTTTGAAATTTATACCCAACATATTTTTCCCTCAAAAGCATCACATCCAACCCAACCCAACCCAACCCAGAGTAACAGCTCCCTGGCAACACACAGAGCAACCCTCAGTCTCTTCAGGCGGCGAGACAGACACAAAGCAACTCTATGTCAAACCCATATCTCAGTCTCTTCTCTCTCAGTCTTTTTCAGGCGGCGAGACAAAGCAACTCTATGTCAGGCAGCGAGTCACTTCCCCGAATCTATGCCAAATAGGCAGCGAGTCCCTTCCCCAAATCTATGGGGCAGACAAGCCTCTGTTTCTGTTTCTCCCTCCCCTCAATCACCACCTCCTCTCTCTCTAGGTTTGTTTGGATTTTCTTTATTAATCCGTGCTTGTCTATTGGATTTTCAGTATTTTGAGTGGTTTCGTTGCATGATTCTTTTCCATTTCCCTAATCGATCTAGAGCTTTATGTCGTCGTTGTTCACATGGCTGCTGATCTGGAGCTTTCCTTGAGATCTGTTTTACTTGATCATGTTTTGTGGATTTTCAGTATGTTTATCCGTATTCATGAGTCTATTCGATTTTATCTTATATTTTGTAATTCATTATCCGTGCCTGTTAATCGTTTTTAGTTTCTCATATTTTCCTTAGTTTAGTATTACCATATCATCATACAGAAATTAGTGTGCTAGACTTGGGTAGTGGATAAATTATTTTCTCATATTTACTCTATGTTGTGGGTTTTTTTTATTCATTTGAATACTATGGTAGGGATGTGTTAGGAGTCTTAAATTTTCATGTTTGAATTCTTATGATGTATTGATTTTTACAAAGTCTTTCTTATGATGCAAATTCTTATGATGCAATTCTTATGTATCACAGCTTGAATTGCATCACTTCTTCAACGCAATAACTCTCTACCTTTTTCGGGTAATAATCTTCTAATTCGTCCCTCTTTTATTCTTCTTCTTCGTGTTCTTCTTTGGAATAGCTGTGTATGTACAAGGAGAAGTGCGTTTTCTTATGTTTGTTTTGATTTTTCTATGAAAACAGGGGACAAAAATCCACCTTTTTGAATTTGTGCGTGAATTTTGGTTTAGCTTTGTGGCAAATTATTGTGCTTCGGTATTGTAAAATAGGTTGACAACTTTGGTTTATTGTTTATTTATTATATAGATTGTTAACTTAAATACCTTGAAGCTTTGGTTTATTGTTTATTGTTAACTCATTTTGGTTTATTGTTTATTGTTAATTGAAATATGCAGTCAAGCTTTGGTTTATTGTAGTTCAACCGATTAAAGTTTTATCATTTGTTAGTTCATGCATTGATACTTTCAGTGGATTTTGAACTTTGAAATTCCAATCTTCCAGTACTTTAATTAGTTATCATTCCAACACTAATGAGGATATTATCAAATCAGTGCCACGTCTTGGACTCATACAACTTTTCTATGTGAGTATACTTTTGATATCATATCCTATACTTCATATGATTGTTATTCATGTTTTTGCTTATTGTTATTCAACTCACCAAATCCTTTGTATTTTGCTTACTATTTGTTATTCATGTTTTTATTTTGGGGGCCATTGCGTTGGTGCTTGCATTCTCTTTCAAAAAAATACACCTTTTCAAACATAAACACAGGAGCACACCGCTACAGCCAGCTACCACAACTAAGATAATGATGTTTGAAAGGTCAAATTTTTTTTTTTGGTGACTTATGTCGTATATCCCTAAAAAAACTAGCTCTAATTTGTAATGAATATGCTAAAAAGTTGAAGCATTTATAACAATCTGTCCACATACCTGACATGTGGTTACTGCGCTTAATTTGTGAAATTAGTCCAGAACCATGCTTTTGGAATGTAGTATTCTTAGGATTGAAAGAATGTGGATTTAATTAATATTTCTGATTTTTTTATTTAGTGAATTTATGGGGGTGTGTTAATATTTCTAAATTGCTGCCAATATCGGGGTTGTTAATTTAATTAAATTGGGTTTAGGTTTGAATTTGTTGAAGAGTTTGAGTTTGGGTTCAATGATACTTCGATTTGGATTAAATTGGGTTTGAATTTGTTGAAGAGTCATGTCATCATGCCTCTTATGCCCTGGCTTACTTCATCTAATCCAATTTATGTATTTTTTCAGTGAACTTCACAGCGAGCAGCGACCATCGGCAGTGTAGCTTCAACAACAACACAACTCAAGTAATGACAGTGACCTCCTACGTATGTGTCAATCGATGTATTTTTTGTAGGTTGTCGCATGTAACTTTGAAAGTATGATAGATAGCTTTGTCCAAACTTTGATATGTTGTTATTTTATTCCATTATAGTCAATGATTTTCCTTATCTCCACTATTCCATCCGAGTCTCTTTTTCTTTATTTGAATGTGAGTTGGATTTTCATGACTATAGCTAAATTTGAGGTATTTTTTAAGGTAGGAATAGAGTTTGTAAATTCAGGTAATTGACAAATCCTAATGTGATGTTAGCACAAGAGTGAAAATTTTCTTTTGAAATCTTTAATGGGTGTGTGAGAATTGTGATTTTTGGGGTAATTTGAAGTCGGTTCATGTCGAAACCTTAAATGGGTGGTCATACACCCCCACATTACGATGTGATACTCATTGCAAAAAAAAAAGGACATCTTCAAGTGTTAGGTGAAATTTTCACTATAGTATCATGCTCATAAGAACAGTGGGATTTTTGTCTATTCACAACGAGGATCATCAATTTTAACGCTTCATAACTTTGCTGGCTGAATTATTGTTTTATGGAAGGACGGAATTCATATTTTGAAAACATGAAATTTGCCCTTTTTGGGTATTCAATATTACGCACATTTCTTTTAAGACCAACATTTGGTTATTTTTACAAAGAAAGGTATACAGTTGAATAGTGAGAAATAGAGAAACCGCAAGCCGCCCCTGATTTCCAATGTGACTGATTTGTCTAATGGTGGTCTTATTAGTTCGTATTACATTTGATAACTAAGATTAGAATGCATCTGTCCAATGGAGTGTGAACAAAGTGTTTATTGATCATTCGCACTTGCCTTTTAGATTGACATCTACTTATTATGATATAGGGCAAGATTAGACTTTCAGTTTAGTACGTGTCTGAGTTCAGTGCTTGATTATTTTGCGTTCAAATTCAATATTCAATTTTTTTTAGTTGCACCGTGCTTTCAGGCACGGGTTATCCCTAGTTATTTTAAATAATAGAAATCAAGTATAAATATAAGATAAATGGTAACTGACTTGGTGTTTATGGATGGTCTATGATACATAATTTTGTATAGCGGTAAAAACAATTTAGATAAGAATTCTAAAATAAATTACGATCCAAAATACCGTACTAGCTAAGTCTACCTTCATCATAACAAAGGATCAAAATGTCGTGTTGAAACGTCCGAAACGTTTCGAAATTTCAACACACTGACACGAAACATGAGTTGAATCTCAAATTCCAAAATTTCAGTCGAAACAGTACCGTTTCAATCGACACAGGTCGAAACATAACTGTGTTTCCTTTTATATTTTTTTCTTTGTTATAAATATGAACAATTACATTTAATACCCTATTGCATTATAATTTTTTACTTTTAACTATATGTAACTACCATTAATTTAATTTGATACCCTTTATTATTTATTTTTTTATAATTATTTTTTTATGTTATTATTATTTATTAAATTGACATATTAAATAACTGCAAGTCATTTTATTAATTATAACTTATTTGTTAAATATCTAAAATTATTTATGTGTTTTAATCATTGTGTACACAATGATTTTAATATTAATGAAATAATATTATTTA
>CM042202.1:2064822-2122116 GCA_023539305.1 Ilex asprella | reverse complement strand
CAATTACATTTAATACCCTATTGCATTATAATTTTTTACTTTTAACTATATGTAACTACCATTAATTTAATTTGATACCCTTTATTATTTATTTTTTTATAATTATTTTTTTATGTTATTATTATTTATTAAATTGACATATTAAATAACTGCAAGTCATTTTATTAATTATAACTTATTTGTTAAATATCTAAAATTATTTATGTGTTTTAATCATTGTGTACACAATGATTTTAATATTAATGAAATAGTATTATTTATTAATTTACATACACAATTTAAATTAATAAATTAGTATTATAATAATATGTTGCACAAATTAGTATTACAATAATATGTTGTACTTGGTATTATTAATTAATAAATTAATATTATAATAAAATTGTATTATTAATTGAATAATATTCTAATTTAAATGATTTCCATCTCATGTCAAACTTTTTTTCCCCCCAATTTAAATTTATTCTTATATAAATAGATGTTAACCGAATAAATATGTTAAATTAATCAATTATTTGACTTATCTTTATAAATAAATGGATTGTATTTGTATTTCTACATGTTTTCACGTGTTTTCATATTTTTTCTGCGTTTCTGAAATATTTTCGTTTTTTAGCTGACCGAAACGGTACTTCAAAATAATATTTCAATCCTTGATCGTACCGCGTAGCTAAGAAAGTGTCTTACTGCATACTCACACTCGTATCACGTATCAAAGCAAACATGATCGAGGTAACATTATTTTACACTTCTTCTAAAAGTTGAACGCAATAAGTTATTTGCTCGTTCTGGTATGTGTATCTTTCTTGGTTATGGTGAGGAACACAAAGGATATTTTTGTTATGATACTACTGCTAAAGATCGTAAGTTTTTAGGCATGTTTTTCTTGAGCATATTCCTTTCTTTTCCCTTGTTTCTATTTCTAACTCTTTCAATGGATCTAAACTTATATATATTGACCCCTTCCCTAATGATACTTCTAGTGATTCTAATAATCTCATGACATGCTCACTTCTGATACTCATTCTTCATCTCAGTCTTTTGTTTCGTCTCATTCTCTAGTGGTGTCCCCTCCTATTATTCACACACTCGCAGGTACAATATTGACTCACATGCAAGTACAACTCATTTACCTCTTTCAACTACGTCTCTGTCGGCATGTGATGATGTGGATGCTTCCTTTTCTCGCTATCCTAAGTGCATTCGTAAGTTTCCTATTCACTTTGGCTTTTCTGATAGTTGTTTTTCTTTTAATTTTTGTTCATTTTTATCTCTCATTTATTCTTTGTCTGAGCTTACCTCCTATAAGGATGCTACTCTTAATCCTCTATGACAACAGATTATCAATGAGAAATTTTTCACACTACATAAAGCTGGGACATGGGATCTTGTGCCTTTACCTATTGATAAGCATACTATTGATTATCAGCGGGTATACAAGATTAAAAACAAAGCGGATGGTTCTATTGAAAGATATAAATCCAAATTAGTTGCTAAGAGTTTTGCATAGGAATATGATATTGATTATGAGGAGACATTTGCTATTGTTGCAAAGATGACTACTGTTCATACTTTAATTGTTGTAGCAGCTATTCGGCAGTGGAAACTCTCTCAGATGGATGTCAAGAATGCATTTTTGAACGGTGAATTGGCAGAAAAGGTTTATGTGATTACTCCTAGTCTCCCTCACATTTCTGGTGAGGTATGTAAACTCAGAAAAGTTTTGTATAGTCTTAAACAGGCTCCTCGGGCTTCATTTGAGAAGTTCTCTACTATGATATTTGACTTGAGTTTTCGTTCAATTGATTATGATTTTGCTCTTTTTCTTCGTTTTACTTCCGCTAGTCAGATTGTTATCCTCTTATACGTTGATAATATGATTATTATCGGAGATGATTCCGAAGACATTTCACTCTTGAAGGCTCAGTTACAACAATTGTTTAAGATGAAGGATCTTGGTCCCCTTCAATATTTTTTGGGCATTGAAATGACTTTATCCTCGAAGGGTTATTTTTTTTTTCAGTCAAAATATGCTGCTGATGTTTTCCACTGGGCTCGTTTAACAAATTCTCAGTCTGTTAAGACTCCTCCTGAGCTTAATGTGCACTACACTTCTCCTGATGGGATTCCTTTGCCGATACTACCTTTTATCAGGCTCTTATCAACAGTCTAGTCTATCTCACAGTTGCACGACCTGAGATAGCACGTCGTTCATATTGTGAGTTAATTTATCTCTTCTCCAACTACAATGCACTAGACTATAGTTCTTCACATTTTACGCTTTCTTAGAGACACTTTACATCAAAGTTTGTTGTTTTCTTCCACTTCTACTATAGAGCTTCGTGCTTTTTCTGATGCTGATTGGGCAGGTGATGCCATGGATCGTAAATTCACCACTGATTTTTGTGTCTTTTTGGGTGATTCTCTTATTTCCTGGAGGAGCAAGAAGCATGCCATTGCCACACGTTCTACTGCTAAGGCTGAATATCGTGCTATGACTACTTCTACGTCGGAGATAGCTTGGCTAAGATGATTGCTTACCGATCTAAGTTTTTCCTTTTCTGGTCATACTCCAATGTATTATAACAACAAAAGTGTCATTCAAATTGCTCATAACTCTGTTTTTCACGAGCGAACCAAGCATATTGATATCAACTGTCACTTTGTGCGTCACCATGTTCAACTTGGGACTATGTCCTTGTCTTTTGTTTCTTCTACTATGCAGTTAGCTGAATTCTTCACGAAGTCTCATACCATGTTGTGTTTTCGTTTTCTTCTTGACAAACTCTCGATGCTTCCTACCGTGTCACATCATGAGTTTGAGAGAGGGTGTTAAGAGTGTAAGTATATTTATTTATCATTAAGGATAGTCTAGTCTTTTCCTTATTGTAGGGTTACTTATATATTGTCTTTTGTACTCACTTTTCATTGTTATGAATATTAGAGGGCCGCATATGTTTTGTCTCTTCTTTTATCCTCTCTACGTGTGAACTCTTTTCTTTGTACTAGTTGATCTATATTTTCAAGGACAAAATCCTAAAACACTTGTTAGGCGAATTACACAATTGACGATATGTACAGACATGTTGTGATAGATAATTAGCGCAATAATCAGACGAGACAAGTGTGTCAAAAGATTGAAAGACAAACATGAAGGCTGAAAAATTAATGAAGGGCTACGTCCTATAAACATTAAAGTCAGCTAACTGACACAAAGACACAATCATGACATGCATTTTAAAGCTTTGTGGTACTGAATTGAGTGTCATTTTTTTTCTGGTTTACTTCTAGTGTGTTTGTATATTTCTTTTTGGGTCCTTTCATGATTGATTAATAGAATAACAAAAGTAACAAAGTACATCATAATTAGAAAATAGCTCACTGCATTTAGTAATCTTCGTTTTCTAGGCAGCTACACCTCTCTTTCAATGTGCTACAAACAATCTCTGCAACCAAGTTTGCATCATCCTTTGTATAAGACAAAGGCAGTTAAAACCATAAATGAAAAAGGCAGGTCACCTCAGTTTCTGAGAATCTGAACAAATATTCTACACCGTCACCTTCTCCGATAATATTTAAAAAAAGAATATGACACCTATAGAGGAAATACAAAGTCACTCCGTTGACTTGATTGTTTTCATGGGAAAGGCATGCATCAAGAGAGGAAACACCCAACAAAAAATTATCCTATCAGAACTTTTTTTGTTTCACTGTTAACTAGACATGTGAAAAGCTAGAGAAAGACAAAAGTAAGGAAAATAGCTGAATTTTTATAATTTAATTACCTAATGAAGGAGGTGGTGGAAGAGTGAAATTATCGGCAGCAGGAGATGCTCGAGCCTGACAGACATCTCCATTATGCAACACAACAGTATGTTCCTGTTTTCCATCTTTCGCATCAAAAAATTTTTTGCTTTCCCAAACCTGGACGTCACATATGGAGAAAATGAGACAGAAAAGCTTGATAGAAAAGTTTCTACTCTGCTATTCTATTTCTTCTCCTCTTTTTCTTCTTCCGTGATGGAGCTGAAGCTGCTTTTGCGGGAACTCTGTTTTGCCGGCTGATGGCTCAAAGATTACTGTTGGTAGAACTGTGTTTTTCTTCTTCTTTTTTTTTTTCTGTTGGAACTCTATCTTTTTTAATTATTTTTTTGCTGTTTTTATAGCTTGGGTTGTATGGTTTCTGGTTTTCTATGTTTTGTTTTTACTCTTTCCTTCATTATATTCTGAATCTAAGATCACATTATTCTTTTATTTTTCCATTTGATGTGTCTATATTTTTATGTTTTATGACTTTGTTTTACATAGTGACCAACTCTGTTTAGGATATGTCTTTTTTTTTGCTGGAATACTGTTTTATAATTAGTACTTGTTTGAATTTAAATGTTTATGCTTTTGGTAGTATTTGAATATTTAGTATATGAGAACTTGAAACTTGAATATTTAGAAGTAATTAAGTAAAAATATTTGCTTAGTTTTTATACTATTCGGTTAGCTTCAGGAGACCTGAGTGCTTCAATTCACTTTACGTTTTAAATAACACTCTATCAAACATCCACCCAGAATATGCAGCATTTACAACCAATTTAGTATCAAACATCTACCAAACATATGTATCGAAAGGACAACATGCCAGGTAAACGTCAGATTAAATGTTTTATAAAATATTTCCTACCTAAGCCATAGAAAATCTGCTTGTTATTCTCCTTTTTCCGCTTTTCCCCCCTTTCCTTCAATTTTTTCTTGTGGTTTGGAGGGGGAAACTTGAAAAATAATTTGAGAGAAAACCAAAGAATTAAAGTCCAAAAGTTTACCATATAATATTCCCCTCCTCAAATCTGAAATCTGGTAGCAAAAGATTTGCAAAAAATTTGGCATGGTGATTCTATGCACAGATAACAGGGATGTCCTGTTAAGACCCCTTACCTTGTCACTAGATATCACTCCACTTCCAAGCCCCGAGCATGCAAAAAACATGGGAAAGCAAGAGGGCAGGGGACCACTCAGATAAAAGACAGATACCCAAACGATCCAAGCATGATTTCTTGCAACAGAAGCTTTCATCAGTATCAACCTTTGACTTACAGTCCCACACACAACTCCCTCACCTTCCGACCCCCACTTAAAAACCCTAAAGCAGTCTGAAGGGGAAACATGTAGTGACCAAATTCTTGCTTATTATTAGAAGAAAATGAATAATTAGAATACAGAGGTTAAGGATAGACAATTACATATTGAACCCAATTGCAAAAACGGATATTACCAAGCGTTGGTCCCGCCCTGCAATGGCCTTTCAAAATACAAATGCAGAAAAGACGCACAAAAAAACCAAGAGTAGCTGCTCAGATAAAAATAATAGTGATGAATATTCGTAAAACAGTCTTATCATTAAAAATGATAATAACAAAAAACAGATTAAGAAAACAACTCACTGGTTCACCCGTTGAACATGACAAACTCCCTTCCAAATTTGATGCAGATTTAGCTAAACAATGGTTGATCCTTCCATTGTGGATGCACTCTGGAGTAGCTTTCTGTGAACAATAGAATCCATTCATCCAAATCAGAATAGCCAACTAATTTCAGAGGAGCAATATCAGTTCAATAATATGTGTATACTAGCGATGTCGTAGCATGAATACTAGATCATTACCTTCTCACTAGGTAAGTTGACTTTTCTTATAAAATGGATATCATCCACCATTCTTTTTTGTTTCCTTTGCTTGCATGATGACCCATTACTATGGAATGAGTTAATCATGACACCAGAGCAAGATGCCCCTTTTATTGCATTGCTGTAATCGTCATCCAATGAACTACAACCCCACGTGTACCTGACATACTTCCTCAACTAATTGAAACATGAAACAATAACAGTCAGTTCAACAACTTTGAGTGAGAACAAAACAGCTCAATCAAACAATAGAATATACAAAATGGTCTCCCAAAAGGGTACTTACTTTATCCCAGCGTTCTTGAGCTTTTCGTCGATTTCTTATTTTTCGCATTATACTATCCTCATTACGAAGCTTCTTGATTCTGTACTCGCACTATGAACAAGTGAAGTTAGGAGAATCATGAAAACACTTGGAGAATTAAAAGAAAATGATATATAGCATGGTGTTTCTTACTGCCGCTTACATAGATGCTTATGATTAGCTACTTGTTTTGCAAAGATAACTAAGAAGGAACTTGAACGTAGTCATAGCTTCTCATGTAAGACATGGATAGAAGACAGTGAAAAAAAAAAATCAGGGCATATATAGCTTTACTCCGAATTAAAATAGCTCTTTTCGGTCATTTAGAACTGAATCATTCATGCAATAGAATGAACACTAAGCCAATTTTACTACAATAATATTAAAGCATATTTTGTTTTTTGCACCTCCATATTCTTTTTTTCCCTTTTTCGGTTATTCATAGAGAGAGAGAGAGAGAGAGTATAAGAATCCAGTGGAACTTCTGTCAAGACCAGATTTTCAAGTCATCCATACATTAAACAAGTCCCAACTAAAAATTGATGTCAAAAGGAAATTACATGGTCAAAATAATATGCCCACCACTATGACTAGGTAGTTTACATGGAAGGGAGAGAGAGAGGGTATAAGAATCCAGTGGAACTTCTGTCAAGACCAGATTTTCAAGTCATCCATACATTAAACAAGTTCCAACTAAAAATTGATGTCAAGGAAATTACATGGTCAAAATAATATGCCAACTATGACTAGGTAATTTACATGGAAGGCAAAAACTGCACTTCCTCAATAACTGGAGAAAACATTATCAGGTTCTTCTACTTAGTTTCTTTTTATCTTGTAGAGATTCACACATTATTTCTTACCATAATCATTCTGTGGAACAAATTAGCCCTTGCATGCACATAATATGACCTCCAGTATTTACTCATCAAGAATCACAACCAATTATGTACTGATCTAAAAGAAAGTTTACCTTGAAACATAAATTTCAAGAACTTATCAAAATGGGGGAAAGACAGAAGAGAAGATGAAACTTGGACAGGAAAAGAAACATACTTGCACCAAGAAGTAGAAAAAAATTCCCAAGCTAAAACAATAAAGACCACCCAGATCTGCAAGGAAGCTCACTGCACACTTAGGAAAAGAAGCATTAGATTAATGATGGAAGCAAAATAACCTTACCTATGAATCAAATTTACATTAGAAACTACATTTCTGCACACATATAGTCATTTCTAAACATGAAAAGTCAAGGTGGTAATCAGTATGGTTAGGTTTAACCCCGACGGATTGCCGCAAAGTAGCTTGTGATTCAGGTAGTTCCAGAAAAAAGAAAATCCGCAAAACAAAACAAAATAAAATTCTAAGGTAAATTTTATTTTTAATTAAACATTGGTTGTTTCTGTACCCAATCTACCAAATAAGTGAATGTTCACTATGAGATGCCCACTTAGAAGCGAAGTTTATGACTTGTCAAAAAGAGATTGGCCAACCCAAACTAGCAATTTGGTCCAATGCCATAATACTTAGCAAGGGTTCATACACAAAAAGTGAAAACAACTTAAAATTGAAGCAAATAAAGACTAGCTCAAGCATTACTTGTATTACCCATTTTAGATTTTAAATTCAAGCTAATACAAGATCATGAATTGAATGGATTATAAGCTAATAGATCTGACTACAATCCCCAAAACATAGAATTTCTATGTACTCATACAAGCTCCTAGAATCAAAGTTGGTTGAACAAATTCATAAAAAAAAAACTATGAACTTCAAAGAGATAACATAACTTTTTCTTAAAAGGTAAAATGATGCTAAAAGGTGAAGCCCCAAGGAAATTTTCCAGTAAATAAACAACTCAGAAACAGGGGGAAAAAAAAAAAGGTCATGGGATATGCATTGAAAAATTCATCTAGGTTTCCAACAAAATTCCAACAGTCATCTTCTAATAAATTTTTGTTCAAAATAGGTCGCAAATTAGATAAACATCTCACAACAAATGACAAAGAGGTTAGATCTCAAAGCTCTCTTATATTTATTCTTATTCCTCCATTTTTAAATGCCATTATGAAGTGATTATGAGCAAATAATAAGAAGATAAGGAAAAGGAGCATACGAAGACTGATGAGAAAGTTACTATAATATAATTAGGGTTTACGTTTATTGACATGTATACCACACAAAGGGTATACTCATCTTTTATTTCTTTGTTCAGTAACTATAAATAGAGAGGTAGGATAAACCAAAACCTCACTTTTTACGTCTCTCATATTGTGTTAAGCTTCTCTCTAAACTTAACATGATATCAAAGCAATTAGGTCTAATCTTCTATTAATCTTTTTATCTTTTCTCTTCCTTTCTTTTCTTCTTTACTTTCACTCTGTTTCACGCCTTCACCGAGTCTCTACCGATGTTGAATAGATCTGCACTAAAACTGTGCATTCCCAAAGGTGTGGCTTCAGATTAAAATCGATGATGGCTTCGGTAGTGTTTTGTTAAGTTAATCTTGGTATTGGTGTTGTTTATTGTGGCGGTGGTGGTTTTGATGAGTTGATTTCGCTATTCACCGTCGGCTGATTATCGTCACTAGTTGGTGACATGAACTCCACGGTGATTACTGCCAGTTTGGTGGTGGTAGTCTTCAGTTGTTGTCGCATATAGCGTCGTGGGTAGCCGTGGTGTAGAGTCCGTCGCGTGAGGAGACCTGTTGGAGGCCAGGGTTTGCTCGCAGAACTCTTTTGGGAAGACGATGAACAGGAAGGGGTCAAATCTGGTCATATCTTTGTTGGTGTGGGCTCGGGTCAATTCTAAAAGCCTAAGTCCTTTGGCCCAAGTACCCAGCCCAATCCAGCCCACGTCCTTTGACAACCTAGTCCCAGCCCAGTCGGTTCAAGCCAGTTCATCATAGTTCAAGTCCGGTTCGTCACAGTTCAACACTGGCTCAAACCAACCTTAGGCTGGTACTGGTCAATGTTACATGGTCTACCACCGCTCAGGTCTGATTAAGCATGTTTCATCATTGTTCGCCACAGTTTCTAATTTCTACTGGCTAGGTCTAAATTTTGACACGTTCAGGTCCAGTTTAGCAATCTATGCTCATACTGACCGATTTGGTTCTAGTTCAGTATCGTCCAGGCCTTATGCCACTGGTCCTGCTCCGGTTCACCACTTCTCCACCCAGTTCAACTCAGGTTCAACGCTGTCCCGCATTGTTCAATTCTCCTGGATATGATCAGTGGGAACAGATAGATACTCAAATTATCTCTTTATTATTAAATAGTATTGAGACTAGTATTAACTCCACTTAACTTTATCTTGACACGACTAAAGAAAATTAGGATCACTTGACCATTATGTATTCGGGCACTGGTAACTTTACTCGTGTATATAAGGCGTGTCAACAATACTTTCATTTAGACCAAAGCAATCTGAGTCTTGCAAATTATTATTCCCATATCACGAGAGCTTGTTAAGAATTGAAGCTTTACCACCCGTTTACCACTAATGCTGCAATGTGGCAGAAACAACATGAATATATGAATGCTGTTTGTTTTCTGACGGATTTGAAACCTGAATATAAGGCTATTTATTCTCAGATTTTACGTAGTTCTATCCTCCCATCTTTGCTTGAGGTTTTCTCTCGTTTACAGCATGTTACACTATCTACTGGAACTTCTGGTGTTGACTGCAATTTATCTCATGACCGCTCAGCACTTGTTCCTACTAGCTATAATGATAGTTCTCGCGGTGGTTGTGGCAACCGTGGTGGTCTTGGGGGATGGGAAGGTCGTAGTAGTCGATCTAGTTCTCGTGTGTGCACTCATTGTGATCGTGGAGAACACATCATTGATTATTGTTGGAATTTACATGGCAAGCCTTCGAGCGTTGCTAATCAGGCCTCTTATTAGGATGATACTTCCTCCCTATCACGTCCAGCTCCACCTAACTCTGGGTCTGTAACACTTACCAACGAGGAATATGCTCAACTTCTGTCTCAACAGTAGGTTGTTTCATCCTCCTCCACTACCACCAAGGATCAAAGTTTTGTTTCGAAGTACCGTTTCGATCAGCTCAAAAACGAAAATGTTTCGGAAACACAAATGAAACGCAGAAAAAATATAAAAACACATGGAAACACAAATACAATTCATTTATTTATAAAGATAAGCTAAATAATTGATTAATTTAACATATTTATTGGGTTAACATCCATTTATACAAGAATAAATTTAAATTGGAGGAAAAAAAGGTTTGACATGAGGCGAAAATCGCTTAAATTAATTTCTAATCACTTAAATATAATTACAGTCGAGTAGTAAATATAACTACAGTGAGTATTAAATATAGTTGCAATGGAGTATTAAATATAATTGCAGTGAGTATTGACTATTAAATGTAATTATAGTGGGGTAGTAAATATAATTGCAATGGGTATTAACTATTACATGAAATTGTAGTGGGTATCAAATGTAATTGTAGTGGGTATTAACTATTAAATGTAATTGCAGTGGGGTAGTAAATGTAATTATAGTTGATATTAAATGTAATTATAGTGTGTTATTAAATGTAATTATAGTGGGTATTAACTATTAAATATAATTATAGTGGGATATTAAATGTAATTGTAGTAGGTATTAAATATAATTACAGAGGGTATTAACTATAACATGCAATTATAATAGGGTATTAAATGTAATTACAATAAAGTATTAAATATAATTACAGAAGGTATTAAATATAATTATAAATACTTATAACAAAAAAATAAAAGCAGAAGACGCACAAATACACCCACAACGACTCAGTTAGACAGAGAGGCGAGAGGCGATAGAAGAGGCGATGGACAACTGGAGATGTCGGTGCCCCAAAAAGAGAGAGAGAGAGAAAAAAAGAATATACCGATGGTTACTCGTGGTCGGTGGTAGCTCGCAGTGATGAAGACAACTCCCAAGCCCTAGATCTAGTAAAAAATGGTTGAATCTACTCAAGGAGGTAAGTTACTGAATCTTTCTCCTCTGATCTCTAGTCCCTGTTCTTTGATTGCCTTTCTCTCTTCTTTGTTTTTTTTTGCTTTGAAGACCTAAACCTGGATTGCTTGGTATGTGATTTGTGAGCTCGGAGAACCTGTGATTTCTGACATTTTGTTTGTGGAATCTTTAGCTTTCTCAGAGTTTCTTTTTTTTTCTTTAACCTGGAGTGAACTGCATCTTTAGCTTTTTTTTTCTTTTTGAGATTTTTGTGATCTTTGTTTCGTCAAAACTGTACTATTTCGACCGAAATGATCCGAAACAGTGTCATCTCGACCGAAACACTGGACTTTAGGGATTCAACCACTACTTTGTGTCGGAGTGTTGAAAATCTAAAACGTTTGGGACGTTTCGGACTTGTCGACATGAGATTTAGATCCTTGACTACCACGTTTGCCCAGTCAGGTATTATTTTTACTTATTTATTGTCTTCCACTCGCAATCCCTGGATCATAAACTCCAGCACCTCTGACCATATGACCAGTTTGTCTAGTGTCTTTTCTACTTATCAGTTTGTTAATTCCCCACTTAGTGTTACTCTTGCTAATGACACTTCTTCTAAAGTTTCAGATTTAGGGACTACTCAATCAAGTACTAATATCATTATCCTCAATGTTATTTGTTCTCTAATTTTCCTTTAGTTTACTTTCTATGAGCAAGATTACCCACTCTCTTAATTGTTCGGTAACATTTTTCCTACTGTGTATTTCAAGATTTCCAAACGACGAGGAAAATTGGTACGAGGTATGAACTTGGTGGTCTCTATTATCTTGACATTGATACATCTCCTCGAGCGTTTCAAACCTCGTCACCTCTCTTTCAGTTGCATTGTCCGCTTGATTATCCTTCGCTACAGAATCTAAAACACCAAGTTCCTAGTCTTAGTCATATGTCATATGTGTCTTATGAAGCTTGTCAACTTAGTAAGCATCACCGTGTTTCCTTTCAATCTAGAGTCAATAACCATGTACTGAGTCCATTTACTCTGATTCATTTTGATGCATGTAGTCCAATAAAGAATATTTCTTCTAATAAATTTTCTTATTTTATATCATTTGTGGATGATTATTCTCGTGTGACTTGATTATTTATTATGAAAACCTGTTCTGAGTTATGCTTTATATTTAAGACCTTTCGTGAAGTAGTAAAAATACAATATGGTTGTCGTATTCGTATACTCCGTTCTGATAAAGCTAGAGAAGATGAGTCTGATCCTTTATCCTTTTATCTTCGTAAGACTGACATTATTCATCAAACCTCTTGTGCCTATACTTCTAAGTAGAATGGTGTTGCTAAGTGTAAGAATCGACATCTGTTGGAAGTTACCCATGCATTATTATTTCAAATATATGTACCTCGTGTTTTTTAAAGTGATGTTGTTCTTAAAGCCTATCACCTTATTAACTGCATGTCGCCGTCTGTGTTAAATGGGCAAAGTTCATACTCCGTCATTGTACCTCATACCTCTTTATTCTCCTTACCTCCTAAAGTTTTTGAGTGTGTTATGTCAATAACTTAGGGTCTAGGCTTGATAAACTTAACCCTCGTGCTAACAAGTGTCTTCCTTAGATACTCTCGCACACAAAAAAGGTATCGATGTTATAGACCTACTCTTCATCGATACTTCACCAGTGCTGATGTCACCTTTAATGAAGAGGTTCCGTATTTTTCAACTCCTGAACAGCCTTTGGATCTTGATTTTGGGCAGTTTACACCACAACCTCTTCCCTTACCTTCACCTACTCCTCTATTTATTGCATCTCCATCCCTTGCTCCGCTCCATGTATACTCCCGTCGTGTGCAGTCATCAGCTGAAGTGCCCTTGCCAACTTCCTTGTTGTCCCCTGATCCGAGTTCCTCAAGTAATTCCGACTCCTTACCGATTGCTCTTAGGAAAAGTACTCGATCATGTGTTACTAATCAATAATCATCCCATTGATAATTTTGTTTCTTATGATGCCTTGTCACCTATCTTTTCCTGCTTCACCAAGCATTTCTCTACTATCTCTATTCCTAAGACTCTATAAGGTGCCTTGTCTGATCCAAGTTAGAGGAAAGCTATGAAAGTTGAAATGGATGTCTTACATCAAAATAGGACTTGAGATTTTGTTCCCTTACCGCCTGGAAAACAGAGAGTTGGTTGTCGATGAGAGTACACCATTAAGTTTAATCCAGATAGTTCTGTTGAGCATCTCAAAGTTCAACTTGTTGCTAAGGGATTCACTCAAACATATGATGTTGATTATGCGAAGACATTTTATCTTGTTGTCAAGATCTCATATGTGCGTGTTTTAATTTCTTTGGCTACTATCCTTGATTGGCCTTTGTTTCAATTAGATGTCAAGAATACATTCTTGCATGGTAACTTGGCTGAAGAAGTCTACATGGAGCAGCCACCTGAGCTTACTGCTCAGGGGGGAGTATTGTAGGAGTGTGTGTCAACTAAAGAAATCTTTGTATGGTTTGAAGCAGTCACCAAGAGCATGGTTTGGTAAATTTTCAAATACAGTATGTTAAATTTTCAGATGCGGTATGAAAGTTTGATCTTCTTCGATATCAAACAAATCATTTTGTTTTTCACAGACAGACAGATGCGGAATACACTCTATTGGTGGTTTATGTTAATGATATCGTAATCACTTGTAATGATTCTGAGGGTATTACTAAGTTAAAAGTATTTCTGTAAGACAAATTCATATGAAGGATTTGAGAAAACTTAGGTACTTCTTAGGTATTGAAGTTGTCAGATCTAAGCAGGGTACCTATCTATTTCAAAGAAAATATGTACTTGACATATTAAAAGAGGTAAGTTTACTAGGTAGTAGATCAATTGATGTTTTTATGGATCCAAATCAGAAGTTGTTGATGGATGATGGTGCTCTATTTGATAACCCAAGTCGGTATCGCAGGTTAGTCAGGAAGCTTACTTATCTCACTATTACCCGACCAGATATTGCATATGCAGTCAGTACGATAAGTTAATTTATGGAATGTCCTAAAGTACCACATTAGAATATAGTCATTCGTATTCTTCGATATCTCAAAAGTGCTCCTAGTCTTGGATTGTTATATCGAACTAATGAACATCATCGAGTGGGCGATTTTTCAGATGTTGATTGGACTGGTTCTCCATTTGATCGACAATCAACTACCGGTTATTGCACCTTCTTTGGAGGTAATGTTTTATGGAAAAGTAAAAAACAAACAATAGTAACACGATCCAGTGTTGAAGCTGAGTACAAAGCAATGACACATATGACTATAAGTTGACATGATTGTTACACTTTATTCGGGAAATTGGTTTCCCAATTCAGCAACCATAACAACTGTTCTATGATAATCAGACAGTCATTCATATTGTTATTAATCCAGTGTTTCATGAGATAACCAAACATATTGAAATAGACTGTTATTTTATTATAGACAAGATACTAAGTGGAGACATTGCAACTTCGTTTGTGAGATCTGAGGCTTAACTTGCAAACATGCTCCCTAAAACATTGAGTCGTACTCGTCTTGCGAATATTTGTTCCAAACTTTGATTATATGACATCTATAGTTCATCTTGAGGGGGAGTGTTGAGAAAGTCACTATAATATAATTAGGGTTTACGTTTATTGTAGTTGTACCATACAAAGGGTATACTCATCTTTTATTTCTTTGTTCAGTAACTATAAATATAAGATTAATAGTGAAAGATAGGGTAAGCCAAAACCTCTCTTTTTGCCTCTCTCATATTGTGTTAAGCTTCTCTCTAAACAAAGACAAAGAAGGAGTAGTTAATCAGCAACATTATAAGTTTCAAATGCACTACAAAAAAACAATTTAAGTTCCTCATTTTTTACTAGACAATAAAACTCCAGCCACTCATTTGACATTCAATCGTCCTCCTCTTCCATTCGAAATTATGTAATTGTTTGTTTATCTGGTCAATGTTTTCTCAATGGCCAAATTTGTTAATAAATTGATTGTAATTGGCAAATTCTATGAGTTCACTTGTAATTGTATCTCAACCAAAACAAGATGTCATAAAGAAGCTCAAACTACATTGGAACATATGAAGACTTCAAACTTAGGTGAGGCAAAAGATCTAAATACCTAATTGTCAAAGTTTGATTTAATTTGGGCGTGAAAATGGATTTAAGTATCTTCAATTGAGAATTTGTAGCATGACACTCGCATTAATATAGAAACAAGTTTTTGAAAGTTGGAATGTTGGTTTTGGAACAATATAGTCATGGTATGAAGGTTTTTTAGTAATACCCTTTGGTACTCAAAAGGTTGAAGAGAGCATTAGTTTTAGGTGAGAAACTAATAAACACCACCTTCCAAGCAGCAGTTGAGAAAAATAGAGCAAGCGTAATATCGCCAAACCAGTGATCAAGGATCGAAATATCATTTCTAAGTACCGTTTCAGTCAGCTCAAAAACGGAAACGTTTCGGAAACGCAGATAAAATATGAAAACATGTGAAAAGACAAATACAATTCATTTATTTATAAAGATAAGTCAAATAATTGATTAATTTAACATATTGATTCGGTTAACATCTATTTATATAAGAATAAAATTAAATTGGACGGAAAAAAAGGTTTGACATGTGGCGAAAATCATTTAAATTAGAATATTATTCAATTAATATTACAATTTTACTATAACACTAATTTAATAATTAATAATACCAAGTGCAACATTATTATAATACTAATTTATTAATTTAAATTGTCTTCAAATTAATAAATAATATTATTTCATTAATATTAAAATCATTATGTACACAATGATTAAAACACATAAATACTTAATTCTAGATATTTAAAAAATAAGTTACAATTAATAAAATGGCTTGAAGTTATTTAATATGTCAATTTTACAAATAATAATAACATAAAAGAATAATTATAAAAAGGAAAAAAAATAATGAAGGGTATCAAATTAAATTAATGGTAGTTATATATAGTTAAAAGTAAAAACTTATAATACAGTGGGGTATTAAATGTAATTGTTCATACTTATAACAAAAAAATATATAAAAAGCAGCACAGTTATATTTCGATCGAAACGGTCCGACATAGTGACGTTTCATGTTTCGTGTCAGTGTGTTAAAATTTTAAAACGTTTAGGACGTTTCGACACGACATTTTGATCCTTGCCAATGATCACCATTCTCTGGGCGCTTAAGTAGTGAACACATGTCTTAGATCAATTTTTCAGTTATCACCACTCTCTAATTACTCTATGAGCTATCGAACAGTCTTTTGAGAAAACTAGATAACTTGCTCCCCAATTAATCACTACTTTTCTCACTTCTAAATATAGGATGTCTTTCTACGGTTCAAGAGAGTCCCAAGGATTTTCAAAAGCTAGAAAGAAAGGGCCATAGAAAAGAACCCTAATCTCTAGATCTTGTAGAACATCCAAGACCCACAAAGTTGAAGATCTAAGGAGGATTGCAAGGGAAGAAAAGGAGGATTCCCAATGCAGATCATGGACTTCGATTCGTGGTCTAGAAGCTGATATTCAAAAAGTTAGGGTAGACTCCGAAGTGAAAACTCAAGCTGAAAAAGCATCTAATAATAGTATTGGTTGAAGTATAATTCTTTAATCCTTATAGTCTTACTTTAAAACTAGTGGATTAGATTAGATTGACTATGATTCCATGCTTTTTCTCGGATGGGTTTCTGCATGAAATTGCGTGTGTTCTAATTGTGATCGTCTCTTCGAGATACCTTCACATCCTTGTAATTTTACACTACTCACATGTTTGACATAATGCTTGAATGAGAATCTCCATGTGGGTATTGGTTTAAAATTGTGAATTTGAGTTGATTTCCTCAATTGATTGGGTGTTTAAGATACTTTGGGGGTTTGCACATTAATTTACCATATCAATTAGTAATTGCAGTGAATTACGTTTTAATCGAGCATAGAATTCCGCATTGAGTGCTAAGATCTACTCGGGAGATCCACAAGTGAGATTTCAAAAAGGCTTGGGATATTTTAGAGGTTTTCTATGACGGAATAAGTGTCGTAAAGAAGTTAAAACTTCAAATGTTGACTTCTCAATGTGAGGGGCCTTAGGATGGAAGATAGTCAGAAATTGAAAGAGTTCTATGCACATTTAGAGACATAGTCAATTCTTTTTTTGCCCTAGGTAAGAAATACGATAATGCAACATTGATTTGGAAGATTTGGAGTTCTCTACTAGAGAGTTCTAAGCCGAGGTCACCACCATTGAGACTAGTCTAAGATGTGGAGAAACTAAAAGTAGAAGACCTAATTGGGTCCCTACTCACAATGATATGAATCTTCGTCAAACCAAGAAGTCAAAGGAAATTACATTGTGTTGTATACAAGAGGACGAAGATGAGTCCAAGTCAAATAAAGCAAGAGTGAGTCCGAATTGAGATCAAAAGATGAGGCTTCCTCACATGAGGAATTCGAGAACTTTACAGCTTTTGCGGCTTCCCTATCTTTCTAGCTTCCTAGTGGTTTAAATTTAATTGACCTAAGTCCTACCCTATTCGTAGATGACTCAAAAGAAAAACAATATTCAAGTGAGGACGAAACCAAAAGTGAATAGGACATTCATGAAGCTTATCAAGAGCCTTATGAGAAATGTCGTAAGCAAAAGAAGGTTATGGTTAATGTGAGCTCAAAGCAAGAGAGAAAGCAAAAGAAGAAACTAGATAAAAATAGTCTATATGAAAAGGTGTAAGTGATTAGTGTAGTTAGGCTACACACATGAACAAAAAACCTTCGTATCTTCTAAGACCATGTTTATGAAGCCTAGTACTACACCAAAGCTCCCATACGCGAACCAAAATGCACCTCAGGGTAAAAAAGGCAATAAGGGTAAAAATGGAAAGACAATCACTCATGCACCTATTGTAAGGAATTCGATTTATGTTACCGGTGGAAAGCATGGTCAATATAGCACACATTGCATGCATTCACGTTAGGGACAATGATCAAAATATCGTTTCGGTGTATTGTTTCGGTCACCTAAGAAATTAAAACATTTCGACGTGTTTCGGAAATATTTCGATCCATTTCGAAAACATAATGAAAAAAAATAAAAAATTTAACAATTATTTTTTCATAACATTGGTCAAAATATACTAAAATACCTTAAAATACCTTGAAATATTCCAAAATAATTGTGCAAATGTATTGAAATATAACAAAACATTTCAAAACATTATACAACACCTCAAAATATTAGAATTTCGATTTCATTACCGATTTGTTTCGGTCTCCTTTGAAACTGAAACTTTTGAGATGTTTCGACCGTTTCAAAACGATATTTTGATCCTTGACTAGGGAGAACTTGAACAAGAAACTCACTCATCTAACCGATCAATCCAAAGCCTTAAACAAGAAATTGAACAAT
The DNA here is from genome assembly GCA_023539305.1 of Ilex asprella. Taxonomy (NCBI): domain Eukaryota; kingdom Viridiplantae; phylum Streptophyta; class Magnoliopsida; order Aquifoliales; family Aquifoliaceae; genus Ilex; species Ilex asprella. The sequence goes on along the minus strand of CM042202.1, from coordinate 2,103,719 downwards.
CTCACCATGATTGTAGAATTGACTAGTGAACCAAAGCACTTCATTGCATCTCCACTAGAGGCTCGCAAGCTACATGTTTGAGAAAACTCTTTACTCCAAGGATAAAAGTTGATTTGACTACACATGGAGAGAAGAGGGTTTATTCTCAGCCCAAGGTATTTTCTAGGAGATGGAAAACTAGGAAGGTAAAACAAATTTGAATTTGAAGACATTGAGAGACTCACTCCATCGACTATTTTGGAAGTCCCTAAGACTAACAAGGAATTTGATTCACCTAAGATTTAGTTGAGCTAAGAATGGTCCTAGACACAATTCATGCATGGATTGAAATATCGTGTCGAAACGTCCGAAACATATAAAACATTTCAGTTTTTCAACACACAAACACAAAATTAGGGAAAAAACCGAAAATTCAAGAGTTTTGACCGAACACCATTGTTTCGTACTATTGCAGTCAAAATTAATGGGTTTTAGTCGAAACACGGACAGTGATTCTACCTTTTTTGTACCCTTCTCTAACATAACTACAAAAAGATTAAAAATAAAAGGAAGAGAGACAGAGGAAAGGGGAGGGAAAACACTGAAGAAATCGAAAAGAGACGAAAGATTCAGCTTACCCAAAGGTCCCAAACCCAGATTTGAGAAGATCCAGCCTCCAAGTATGTTGTTCATCCTTTCTCTTCTTTTATTCTGTCTTTTTTCTTCTGAACTTCTTCTTTCCTTCTTGTTCTTGGGACTTGTAAATCGCATCCCTCTCTCTCTCTTAGATATGCAAATTTGAGGGTGGCAAGGCTTGCATAGTTTCCCTACTTCCTATTTCTCTCTCTCTCTCTCTCTCTCGTTTGTTCTACACTGACAAATTTTTTCATTTTATTTTATCTCCACTCCCTTTTTTCTTTTTCTTTTTCTTTTTATTCTCTCTCTCTCTCTCATTGTGTGCCTGTTTTTTCCTTTATTCTTCTTTTGTATATTCAACATATTGCATTTTTATTAAATATTTGTAATTCACTATATGATGTAATTTGCATATTCAAATAATCCTTATACAATAATTATAAATTTTAATGAAATAATAATAATTAGTAATTTGATTACACAATTTCAATTAGTAATTTAGTAACTAATAGCATTCACATAATAAATTTTTATAAATTATACATGATTAATAAAAATTTGTAATACATGTCTTACTTTAATTTGAAGTAAGGATATGGATTTGATAAAAAAAACAAGGTATTGATATAATATATTTGTTTACGTGATGTAACTATTGTAGAAATGTAAATGTGTTTGCTTCGTTAAAAGTGTTTAGATTATATTTGCAAAAGAATTTTCCATTCTCGTATACTAAAACAGGTAGAAACCTTTTTGGCTAGACTTCTCTCCATAAATTTGTGAAAAACAATACAAGCAATGGGGCTATTCTTGAAAACAACTAATGATGTTCTCCGAGTTTTCACCCAAAAAAAAATGAGGCGTAATTTCAAAATTGGCAAAACACAGAGGTCTTGTTACTATGCACTAATGCCCTAGTATAAAAGCCACTTTCTCTCTCTTCTAATTTTTTTTCTTGCTTCTCCATAGATCTCTAGTTGAGCTTGTGAAAGGCCCTATCTACAACAGCTGTGTAGATCAGCCCCTTCAACCTCAACCATCCGGTCAGAAGGGGTCCGAAACCAGTCACAAACATTATGGAGATTCAATCATGAATCAAATGAAAACAAACCAGATTTTTCAGAATTTCCTATAGCAAGGTATGTAAAGCACAGATCTGTTACTTATTCAACTTTTATGGTAGACCCATGAACGGTTTTCATGTTTTTGGGTAGATTTTAGTTTCAATCTGTGACCTGAATATGTGAACTGTTGTGTTATGTTTCTCTTACATGAGATCTGGCATTAACATCACCTATATATACTAATAACTTCAGAAATTCAAGGATTTATTGGTTAGATGTCAGATTTGCGGGTTTAGTGAGTAAACCTTCAAATTTGTTTTTTAGATTCATGTGTTCATATGTTAGATATCAAATTTTTGGGTTTTGAGGATTTTTTAGATTTGTTCGTATTAAAAAATGTGGATGGCTTTGCTCTTTGTTTTCATTCCCTGTACCAGATTGTTGGCCATAGCTTTATTCAACAAATATGAAATTTACCTATATACTTTTGATGAATCAAAAAATTTTAAACCTTATCAAACCATAATTTTTGGATCATCAACTTCAAGTTTATCCTAAACGTTACTCATAATACAAATGGATACAGTCCACATGCTAAGTTGATGTCTAATGTATGTTCAATCTCATGCAGTCAAGGTCCTCAATCCTTTCACGCAAATTATTCTCCTTGCACATAGATTGTAGATCACTGTTGCTGTGTAAAGTTACTTGTAGTGTACATCTGATGGAAAACCAGTGGGGTGCTAATTGCTTGGCTAGGATAGTGTTGCATATGTACATAAGAAGTTTGCACTATTCTAGTGTAGCTAGGGACTATGCTGCTACTTTTTTTTTTTTCTAGACGTCGTCAAAAGGTGGAAAACCCAAAGAAGTGGTTGCCGAGGGTTGAGGAGGCCTTCATTAGAGGAGGAATTCTTGCATGGTAGTGCAAGTCAGAAGTACTCTTTAGCTAATGTAGATGGTGGGGATGATTCTGATAGCCCATCTGAGCGACCCCCAAAAAAGAACATGCACACTTCATTTCACGAGACTCATATTATGGACAGTAAGAGCTCGAAGATAGACGGTGTGATTGAGGCATGGATGTAACATAACTCTAGTCTGCTTGAATTTGCATAGTTTGATGATACTCTATGGGCATGGATGCCAAATTATGACTTATTGCATTGTTTGATGGTACTTTGTGGGCATAGATGCCCAATTATGACTTATTTTATGGCTTCATGGTACTACGTGGGTATGGATGCCCAATCATGACTTATTGTATGGTTTGACGGTACTTTGTGGGCATGGATGCCCAATTATGACTTATTTTATGGTTTGATAGTACTATGTGGGCATGGATGCCAAATTATGACTTATTCTATGGTTTAATTAGTAATTCTATGGCAATCTAGTTCAATTTTATTTAGTAATTGTCGTGTTATTCAACCAAAGACATTCATCATTGAGAAATCTCATTGGGAGGTGGTTTGGAGCATTGAAAGCAAGATTCCTGATAATTAAGACAATGATAAAATACAAACCAGCACGTCACCCCACCATTGTGACATGTACTGTGGATGAATTGTAGATCAAATTCCGTAAGTTTTAGAAAAATGAAAATTGTATTCTATGAAACAGTCAATCCAAACAATATATCATATTTTAATTATTTTTTGGGGTTACTATCAGGATTTATCATCTTATGTTCCTTAAATCTGTTTTCAAAATCATGTAACAAAACAAGTTTTGCAACATAAAAATACCAAACCACACTTTCTTAAATTCTTTCCAAAAACATATTTTTGGATACTGCTTTTTGAGATACAATCCAAATACAACCAAAGTTTTTTACATTAATTGAAGTGGCTTCCGTCTGATATTAACCCTTTTTTTCTTTTTCAACTTAATATTATCTTGTTGAGTCAATAAACATACTCAAAATCAATCAATTATTAAGCCTATCTACGTAAATAAAGAAATTTTACTTATGTTTCCACAAGTTTCTATATTTTTTCTTTGTTTCTACAACTTTTCCGAAACATTTTCGTTTTCAAGCAGGTCAAACCGATATACCTAAACGATATTTCGAAACTTGAATTCATGCAATGCATCTCATGGCTTGGACATTGCATTGTACATACGTTTCATTTTTTGTTTTCACTTGTTTTTATTCATAAAAAAAAATAAGAAAATAAGAAAAAACCTAAAAAGATTTTTACTCTTAAGGTTGAGTTTTTAGATGTCTAGGATTTTTTTCCTCTTTGTTTCACTTTTTCTTGTTTATTCCATTAGTTAGATGCATTTTTATATTTTTATTTGTTATTTATTATTTTTTTAAAAAAAAAGGACAAAAAGACTATCCATTGTTGACATGAGCATCACACTTAAACTTGGATTTAATCTCAAATCAAAGTTTGGTGTTACTAAGAGATATATCTAGGGATAGAGAACTTGGTAATTGTGTTTCAATGAATATGATTCGAATCAAAGTCTATTCACAAGCACATAGTTGGATAATGCAAACAATTGGAAGATTTATTCAACCCTGTGCACTATGACTTTCACCTTCTGATGCAGATCGGAGAAGGACTAAAAATTAGATAATAGAAAGAGAAAAAGAAAGAAGAGGGGTGGAAGGTATTTACCTCATCCTCGCAAGGAATCGGTAAAGAAACACATAAATTCTCCGCAGAGAACCACTTTTTAATATATTACTCACTTTAATCAAAATAGTTGGGATTACACCATTATTTATTGGCAAAGTCCCCTACTAAAATAAAACTACTTTCCTACTAAAATACTAAAAGAATTTCATGATCAAACTCTCAAATCCTTATCCTACTAAAACTCTATAACAATTTCCTAATTAAACTTTAACTAATACTCTTAACCAAACAAATACTCATAAATAAAATAATAATAATAAAACTATCAATTACACTTCTCTTTGGACAAAAAATTCTTAGTCTTTCGCTGAGGCTTCCAAGGTCAATTGTATTGGTCCAACCAACTAATGGTAGCACCATCAATTCTCCCCCGCCGAAAAGAACTCGACTCCGGCGAGTAAGGAAGAGGGCCAAGAATACCCATTGATGGAGCAGCTCTCTGAATCAATAACGAACTCTTCTTCAATTGTAGTGTACGTGCATCTGTAGCACAAGTAAGAGTATATTTCTTTCTTCCAATTGCAAAAGAATAGGTATTAGCCCGCCCCGCATGATGTGCATCACGATCCCATATCCAAGTACGCCCTAAAAGTATATGACAAAGCTTAAGAGGCAATACATCACACTTGACGGTCTCCTTAAGACTTCCAATGGTGAATGTAACTGGACATCTCTTATTAACTTTCAGCTTGACATTAGTAATCCATATTACATGATATGGTTCTGGATGTGGTTCAACTTTCAAATTTAATTTCTTCACGGCCTCTTCTGATACCACATTTGTACAACTTCTCGTGTCAATTACTAGCGAACATATCTGTCCTTCACAACAAACTCTTGTCTGAAAAAAAATTCCTCGATGAATAAGCTCATCATTAGCAATAAGTAAAGGACGGATAACACCCATAAAAACTCCCTTAAAATGATCATCATTCAAATCATCAAAATTAACCTCGCCTACATCAAGAGGTTCTACAATCTCTGTTTCAAATTCTGGTTCATCAGAATTATTATGCACCTTCGAATTTTCCTTTTCAGTCACAGCAATAGATTTTGCAGGATATTGAAAAGAGAAATGACCAAAACCATGACAATTAAAACACCTCATCTTAGAATTAGTACTTCCTTGAGAAGAAGAATTGTCACGAGTCTAAGATGATTTATTTGGAGTAAAATTATTCTCTTGGGGTTTATTAGTGGACTTACCTTGATTTGCATCTACGACAGTTTTCTCGATCCGGGTTGAAGGAGTCATAGAAGATCTCACATAAGATCTCTTTTTCAACTCATCTTCCATCTGATAGACAACTTGAACTGCATCTGCCATGGTGTAAAGTCTACTTGCAACTAAACCCGTAGAAATCTGAGAATTAAGTCCCTGCCTATACATGGCAATCATCACATCCTCAATCCATGGGAACTCTGATCGAGTGGCCAAGCTATAAAACTTCCTGCATATTCCTCGACAGAAATGCTTCCCTGATTTTACTGTGTGAACTGTAGATGAGCTCGTTGCTTATAATTACCTGGCACAAAGTATAGGGTCAGAGCAGTCTTCATATCATCACATGATCTATCAAAATGAGTTTGTTGGTACTTTACGCACCAAAGTCTTGCTATACCCTTCAATTTTGATTCTGCAAAGAATACCTTCCTCTTATTGGTCAAACGATACCACTTGAAGAAGCTTTTAATGTTATGCAACCAATCAAAGAATATTTCGAGATTATGTCCCCGCGAAAATCTTCAACCTCTAATTTAACCCCTTTATCAAAATCACATAATCTTGGGTCTTATTGAATTGGGCCTTGTGGTGGAGGTACTTGTGCGAGCACTCGTTTTTTATTGGTAGCCGATGACGAAAAATCATGATTTGCATGCATCTCCACTCCTTTACCCTTTTTATCTAGGACAATGGCCATCAAGGCCTCCATATTTTCTTTCATCGAGGCGACAGATGATTAGAGTAAATCTACTGATCCTTAGAGCACATCTAATCGCGAATCATGTGCTTCAACTCTAACACTTAACTCAGCATTAGTCACCATCTTGATTGGAGTAGAATTTAGGAAAAAAAAAAAATTCTGGAGTATAAACAGTACCGATGAACTATGATGAACAGTAATTTTTTTTTCACAAATCAAAATTAGGATCTGATACCAATTGATGCAGATCCGAGAAGGACTAGAAATCAGATAATAGAAAGAGAAGAAGAAAGAAGAGGGGTGGAAGGGGTTTATCTCATCTTCGCAAGGAATCGGAGAAAAAACACATAAATTCTCCACAGAGAATCACTTTTTAATATATTACTCACTCTAATAAAAATAGTTGGGATTACACCATTATTTATAGGCAAAGTCCCCTACTAAAATAAAAACTACTTTCCTACTAAAATACTAAAAGAGTTTCATGATCAAACTCTCAAATCCTTATCCTACTAAAACTCTATAATAATTTCCTAACTAAACTCTAACTAATACTCCTAACCAAACAAATACTTATAAATGAAATAATAATAATAATAAAACTACCAATTACACTTCCCTTCGGACCAAAAATTCCTAGTCTTTCGCTGAGGCTTCCAAGGTCGATTGTATTGGTCCAACCAACTAATGACTGCGCCATCACCTTTAGGGCTTTAGAATCTTGCTAGTTTTTTATTTTAATGTCTTTACATGATTCTAGAGCTTGTATGATAATATCTCTTGAAAAGATGCCCCAAAATGCCAAAATTGTGAAAAAAATCATAACTTGGCAAATTACAAAAGTAACCTCATTTGGCAAAATTGCACTAGAAAATAATATTTATGTACAAACAAATGTGAGGCACTCAAAATAAAATGTTGTAATAATCAATGAAACATGGTTGTTAGGACTACAGCTTGTGCTGAATGTATAAAAGCTCAAATTCCAATAATCAAAGAGCTACAAATGTAATGCTTGGAAACTACAACCCAAGAAAGTGAGTAAAAGGGATGTAAAATTCAAGGGGAGTGTCGAAAACAAAAAACAAGATCAAAATAGAGCACTCTCTAACCGGTCTTGTCTTAAGCCTATAGGATATGTTTAAGAATCCATGTCGACAAGCCTTAACTTCTTAATCGATTCCGGAGGGCATCATACAATTTACACAGATTAATTGATGTGTTTGCAAAGTTTAAATATATGTGAATGAACATATATGGTGGACTATAATCTAGAAAGTACTCTAGTGTCGCATGATTATTGAGGTTTCCATTCTTTTATATGCCTTAGAGTCACTTATCGGACGATGAAATGACATTGAACTTGAGTTTTGAGAAATTTTAGGTGATTTTCATTTTTTTAATCTCAAATTCGTTCCATTTAGATCGCATTTCATTCATGTATGAGCTTAAAATTGATACATTTGTAAACCATATATTCATACATGCATTTGACGGTTGAGAATAGGCAAATAAGTGTCAAAAGAGTGAGGATTTGGGTTGCATAGTAGTAGGGACCACTGGCTAACCCATGGCCTTCAAAAACATCGTAACCGCTCGAGCAGTCCCCCTAACGCACGAGCGCTCACAGCTGGGAAAGCGGACAGACTTTAAATTGATATTTCACTTCCAAACTGCTTCCTAACTTCTTCAACTCCGGAAAATCTCCTCTCTCACACTTACATCACCTTAGATCTCCACTTTGAGCTGTTTAAATCCATTTTTGTTTTGATTAGGTGATTACCCATTGAGTTTAGATCACTATCACTGATTGGTTTATGATATAATGGCCCTGAAAGGTGCAAAGAGGAATGCCCCAGGCTCTGCTGGTATCAAATTTTGTACCCCGGATCACAGAGCTTCATTGTTTGGACTACGTACAGTCCTAACTGAGAGACATGTACAGGGAGACAATATGCATGACACTTCATACCCCGTCTCGTCGATACCCGTAGATGGAGACAGGTATTGACCAAGCTGGATATTGCCAACATCGAGATGGCCTGTGAGTTTTGCACTCACATTGATGAGGTCCGGCAAGGTTGCAAGAGTTTCTGACCTACGTCCAAGGTATTATCGTCAAGTTCTCCTCTAAGACCATTGCACATATATTAGGACTCCCTAGAGTGCTTTCAGGACTAGGCTCGTGTTTCATTTACCAGCGTTGCACGCTGTAGTTACTAAGATTTTTGGAGCGCCATGTGACGAGGGATGGATCACATAGACATTTTATCAAAAAGGTCTACCTCGGGAGTATAGACTCCTGAATATGATCGTGGGTGCAAGCATTGACCCCAACTTTCACATTAGCGACTTTCCGACTACACGAGCACACTTGTTATACACTACAAGACCCCGCGTTATATCACCAAATCTTGATCGGCTTTGCGTCCAAGTTCGCAGATTCATCTGATGAAGCATATTCTGAAGCGGCGTGCCAAAGAATATGAATATAAGAAAGTTGTTTCAAGTCTGGAACAAATTCATCAACGGAGTAGGAACCCATCGTCGCTTGTTATGGACCTGGCAGCAGGTGTCCTAATCAGTCTTTTTAAGGATATCAAGAAAGCCTTTGACCTATGGACATGGTCTCTGTCAAGGTAGAAGATATTAGCCACCTGCAACCGTACTTACGTAAAAGCATCATTGGGCGATGCTGCCTCTCCTTCCTCTTTTGATTTATTAACCTCAGAAAGAACAATTGCAGGAAAAAGTCGAGAGAACTTAATACTACTTTTGGGCAGCGCTATCATTTCAGAGTAATAAAATGAGTAATGGACTTCCATTCAAGAGTTCTACTACTAGAATATGTCAGAAGAACGAAGTCTAGCTAGCCTCTACAATCAGATCACATGTTTTAGCCCAAGGATCCCCTTGGTAGTTCTTCGAATAACTCAAAAGTATGTCACATGCTCACATTCTGTTTTCACCCACCTCGAGTGAAGGGACAAGGAACATAGATGCAACAGGACCACTTAGGATATAGCACCACCTCCACCTTTAGGTAGAGCTGTCATTCCACCACCTACTCCAACTGACTCGCGTCCAACTACTTCTACAGCACCGACACCTACATTCCAAACAGTTGAGGTCGTAGGGATGTTCAGGGATATTGCTAGGAGGATGGATGAGCATCAAAGAGATACTCATTTGTGGCTTGAGCGACTAGAGGGTTTTGTGTCAAGGTTGACATCTTGGACCAGGTTCAGAGACAGGTTGGTATAGTCACTACTCGAGAGCTGACACGAATGAGAGACATGATCAATAGTCTTCCTTTCGTCCATCGAATGATATCATTGGAGAGGAATATGCCCAAAAGAAAAAGGAGTAGGAGACAGAGAAAGAGAAGGATGAATAGGAGGAAGCAAAAGGGAAGGAGAAGGGAAAAAAGAAGCAGAATGGTGATGGAGATAGATAATCTAAGAGAGCATCTATGAGGGGATGCAACTGCCTGCTAGGATATGAAGATTTAGGGTCTCATGTGGTTTTGAGTGTTTTAGATGTTTGAGTGATCCCTGCCTATGTAATCTTTTTCACTTTGTTATATATATCATGATCGCATTATGCTTCATTATCTATTTAGCTGAGATCTTGATTTTGATTGCAATGTTCTAATGGTTTATCTGTCATTTTCTTTCCTTTTTGACATCACTTTGGCACTTCGTGAGAAAAAGGGAGGGGAGAAGAAAATTTGGAGTTGACTTGGCATGTTTTGTTTACGTTTTCTTTATCAAATTTCACCAGTTCTGTTTTCTTTGTTGATTTTACTTATTATTTTTTCTTTGCTGCTTGGACAGCACTAGCTAAGAGGAAAACTAGATTAGTTGGATTTAATTGTTGTATCTAGTGGTTCTTGAACATAAGTATGTTTGAAATTGTTATACTTCTTTGTATATTGCTCACATTTTGCATATTACTCAAATACATGTGACTTATCGCTCCAGTGCTTTGTTGATCATTCACCAACACTTACTATGATTATGATGTATATTTGATATGCTCAGCAAGTTTCACGAGATATTTTGTTTAGTAGTTATCTGAGGGAATCTCACCTTACAACTCAAACGATTTAAATTTTTCCACTTTGCATCCTTAAAGATGAAATTTATCACATTGTACCCTCAATGTATTGAAAATATTTCAATGTGACCCATCCGTTACATTTCGTTGCTCATCCCATTAAAACCCACCCCCATTCAAGGATCAAATTTTCGTTTTGGTGCATTGTTTCGGTCACCTATAAAAATAAAAATGTTTCGGTCACCTAGAAAATGAAAATGTTTCGGTCACCTAGAAAATGGAAATGTTTCAACATGTTTCGGAAACGAAATGAAAAAAATAAATAATTTAAATACTATTTTTCCAAAACATTGGTCGAAATATAATAAAGTATCTCGAAATGCCTTGAAATATTCCGAAATAATTGTTCAAATACATTGAAACATTACAAACTTCGAAATATTATAAAACACCTCAAAGTATTAAAATTTCAATTTTATTATCGATTCTTTTCGGTCTCCTTGAAAACAAAAACATTTTGGGCGTTTCAACCATTTCAAAACAAAATTCTTTATCCTTGCCCCCTATTGAAGTTGACGAAATGGGTAACAAAAACTAACGAAAAGGTCACATTACAATACTTTTAATTAGGGGTGGCAATTTTTGACACGACACAATAACTCGATGCGAACACGACACAAATAAATGGGTTTGAGTTGACTATTTTTTTATATGAACCCTTATATGACACTACCCGTCAACACGAAGTGTTAAATGGTCGTGTTCGGGTTCAACCCGTTTAACTTGAATTGACCCGTCAACACAAAGTTTTTAACTCAAAGGAGATTGACCTGACATTTTCGTTGCATATACGAGTTTTCATGTTCTGATCACTTATTTTTTTCCATTACTTCTGATATTTAATTTGGTTGCGCGTGTACGATTAGCATATTTAATTAGTATTATAGAAATAAAATATTAATTACTTATAATTATTTATCAAGCACTGACATAATTATTATATAAAAAAAGATATTATTACTCATTATTATTATAATTAAGTTAATTTTTAGTTTGCAGAAAAAATATGAGGAGAGATTCAATTAAGTGAAAATAAAATCTTAGAGTTAAATTTTTTATTCAAAGTTTATGTGGGTCAACACGAACTCGACACAAAAATAAACAAGTCAACTCAACATGACACGATTAGTTAATGGGTTGGGTTAGAATTGACAAATGTTCGACACGACACGAACCCGACACAATACGACTCGATTGCCAACCCTACTTTTAATACGTTGAGGGTGAATTGTAGGAAATCAAGTTACAAAGTGAGAATTTTTTAATCTTTGAGGGTGCCAAATGCAATTCGGCCTAGTTATTTTGCAGTACTACGTTAATTCAAAGAACAAATCATGAAGATCAAGTGTACTTGAGTGCAGAAGTTAGGATTATAATTTGTTGTTTTGTCTAAAGGTTTATCAACTTATAATCTTCTAATTTCTTAATCTTGCATGTTTGGTCACAAATTATCAAATTAGGAGATTGATAGAGAATTGGTTGTGATGCTTAAGAAGATTGACGATCATATCTAGAGGTGATGAAGTTAACTCAAGCTACATTGTAACATGTAAGACTTCTTGAAATCTATCAAGCTGGGCAAAGACTTAGATACATAGTTGTCTTACTTTTTTAACTTAGGTGTTATAACTCTCATATTAATATAGAAAAACATTTTTCAAACTTGGAGGGTTGATTTTTGAAACAATAAAAGTCATGGTATGGAGGCATTTTAAGAAATACCACTTGGTACTCGAAAAGTTGAAGAGAGCATTGGTTTTAAGTGAAAAACATATAAACACCACTCTCTAACTACTCTAGCGATTGAGGAAAACATTATAACCTTAAAATTGGAAAACCAATGATCACTACTCTTTAAGCGCTTGAGCAATCGACTGTTCATGGCTAGAGCAATTTTCCATTAATCAACACTCTCTAACTCTCTCTAAGCCTTCGAGTGGTCTTTTGGGAAAACTAGATAACTTGCTCAAAATTAATCTCTACTTTCCACACCTATAAATATTTGACGTTTTTCTACGACTCAAGAGCGATCAAGAGTTTTCAAAGTGCTAGAAAAGCAAAAAAATGCCTTAGAAAAGAACTCTAGCCTCCCATAGCAAAACCTCAATATCCTCTCCACTTGATCAATCTAGAGCAATTTCAAGAATTCAATCAATAGCTTGACCGAGGTTTGTAGAACACCCAAAACCCAAATAGTTGAATATCTAAGGAGGACTACAATGATCAAAGCAAGATTCCAAGAGAAGAAGATAATGACTACAAAGGCGGACGTGGACTTTGATTCATAGCCTAGAAGCTAGTGTTCAAGAGATTCGGTAGACCCCAAAGTGACGATTCAAGTTGAGAAAGCATCTAACCCTAGTATTGACTGAAGTATAAGTCTTTAATCCTGGTAATCTTACTTTGAAACTAATGGATTACATTAGGCGGACTATGGTACTATAATTTTTCATGCATGGTTTCTAGTCCACGTAAAATTGCTTGTGTTGTATTTTGATTATCACTCCCATATCTCTCGACATACTTGCAATTTTACACGATTCACGTGTTTGACATAATGCTTGAATAAGAATCTCCTTGTGTGTGTTCAAGAGATTCGGTAGACCCCGAAGTGACGATTCAAGTTGAGAAAGCATCTAACCCTAGTATTGACTGAAGTATAAGTCTTTAATCCTGGTAATCTTACTTTGAAACTAATGGATTAGGCGGACCATGGCACTATAATTTTTCATGCAAGGTTTCTAGTCCACGTAAAATTGTTTGTATTGTATTTTGATTATCACTCCCATATCTCTCTACATACTTGCAATTTTACATGATTCACGTGTTTGACATAATGACTTGAATAAGAATCTCCTTGTGGGTGTTAGTTTAAAATTGGGGATTTGAGTTCAGTTCCTCAATTGATTGGGTGTTTGAGATAATTTGGGGGCTTACATATTAATTAGTAATTGAAGTGAATTAGTCTTAATTAGGCATTTAATTCCCCATTGAGTACTAAGACCTATTCAACCCCCCCTTCTTTTTCTAGGTCAAGTATACTTCTTAGCATAGCATTCAAGGTACAATCCATTTGCACTCTCAAAAATTTAGCAATGAACATATAAATTGTTTTTCCTTTTTTTGGATTGGGTGTCAAGATCAAAATCTATGTAGAATCAGCATATAAGATCATGGTTTTTATTATGTTGATATAGAATACGATACATATAATATGTTTTGATATAGGAGTGTGAAACGTTTTACAAAGTATCTTATCAATACACAATACATATCGTACAATACTATTCGATACATTTTACATTGCGCTACACAGCTTATAGGTTTAAAAAGTATAAAATAACAAAAACATTATCTTTATATTGGCCCTAGAAATATTTGTCAAATAACTAAAATAAAGAAAAAATAATTGCAAAAAATAACGAAAACAATGCAAGCATACAGAAGGTTGAAAAAGATTGAGGTGCAGAATTGTAATTATAAATATTGATGTCGTTGAAATTGAAATTGAAATTGAAATTGAAAATTAAGATGAAAATGTGATTCATAGGACTATAAGAATGATTTTTTTGGATTTTGCTAATCTTTAAATTTTGATATTGATGAATTATGTTATAAACTTTAATTGCTAAAATTTGTTTGCAAACTCGAAGTCTTTTGTAATCTTCCATGGAATTTAAGTTGAAATATTATTTATATCGTTTTGGAACTATTTATATATATATATATATATATATATATATTTCAAAAAATTCAATGTATCTTATAATACACGATATGTTATGATACACGATACGTTCCGGTCCATGATACACTTTTTAAAAAAACGATAAGCACTACAATACACGTTTTGATAACCTTATCTAAGATAGTATTCTGTCCCTGTAGTAATTTATTAATGACAACATACATACGATACCTAACATGACTATACAAATGGTAAACAATCATAAGAGAACAAAAGCTTTTGAACACACCAACTAGAGAGTTCATGCTACTCACCAGGCCCCAAGATATTTTGATTGTCGATCTCAACAATATAAGACGAGAGAAAATTGATACATAAGGTGGTATTGATTTGTCCATCATTAGAGCTTTGAAGGGAGGCTTGAAGTTGACTTATCTCCCCAAAAGATGAACCGGGGAGAAACTCATGAAACAGAGGTTGGATGAGCTTGAGATCATGCAAATTATGGTATAGTCTAGGAAATAAATTAAATTTCAATATATTTGGATCCGCCCCTCTATATGTAGTTGGCTTGTCGTCAAAATTGCTTCCATTCCTTAGCGTTCCACTGACAAAACTCACATGTTTTCTACTGGCATGGTTCTTTGCAGTGAGGTTGAACTGAAATCCAACGGCAGTTGCAGGGGCATTTGGAAGATCAACAAATCTCCACGAGAGATATGCTATATCTCGACTAAGCTGACAGTTGTTGCATTTAAGAGTTATGGTAGGCCCCTTGGTGGTATTCAAACAAGAATAGTTGACAAATGTAGACAGAGGAGCAACTCGATAATCAATAAAGCCCGGATTCCCAGTCACTAAAGTGCCAAGACCACGTAAATGTGAACAGCTCATACTAGAAATGGTGGTTATATTAAACTCTAAGTCATTGATGAAGGAGGATAAATCAGATGCATTTGTTGCTCTCACATTATGCACCTCAACACTTCTCTTTGATATTATTTGGTAGAGCAACCTGTGCAAGTAGAGAAGAGAAAGTCAATACCAAAACACATTTGAGTCGTAAATGAACGGAAAAAGAAGGGGGGGGGGGGAGATATCAACTGCACTGAGGTTTAATGGACACTAAACATCATACAATTCAGCAAAAAAATGGTATCAGTAACTCACGCAGCAAACAAACCAACAAAAAGTATCCAACTTGCAGTTGAGAAAGTTCCACCAAGTTCCGTTTTCCGCTTCATAACTGCCTTCTGGTCATCCTACACACACAACATGGTACCAGTAAAAATGTGTAGCGTTTATAGCTGTCCAGGTGCGCTAATCAAATTATCATTATTTTTTCAAATGAAAAAAAAAGTAAGGTTCAAAATAGGAATCCACGATCGTGTTTACAATTGGTAACCGTAACCTATAAACCAAAAGATCATTTCCCTTGACATGGCAACCTAAGATAAAAATGTTTGCAGCAATTGATGTGAGGTTTAAATACCCATATTATCAGGATTTTAAATTAGTTAAGAGTCACATTGTATCAAAGTCTAGTTTGTGTTCTAAGGTGCCAAGTTCAATGGTCTTAATGCTTACAAGATTGCTTTAACATGCTACATTCAAGTCCTACCCTTGCTATCCATCAGTTTAGGTGAGGTAAGCAACTATTGACCGAGTGATCTTAGCATGGTTATAAACGAAGGTTAAAATTGGATTTAGAACTAGGATTGTGACATCTGTAACATGACTTTTGAAAGGATGTTTTTGAAACACTTCCAAAGTCATGGTGGGAAGCCTTGTTGAGTAAAACCCAATGGTACTCAAAAAGGTTGATTTGAATCCAGTTTTGTAAGCAAAAAAAAAAAAGGGTAGGTACTGCCCCTCTTAGCAAGGCCGGCCCAAAAAAAATTGGGGCCTAAGCGAAAATTTAGACGAGGCCTTGTTAAACCTTAGTATTAGTATACTAGTAGTATAACTAGAGTCTTATTTAAAAATCAATTGTTTAAGATGTAAAATTAGTAATTAAGCTTTTATATTTAAGCATTGCTAATGCGTGAGGATGTTAACAAAGATAATATCTACAGAAAATTAAAACTTTTATGCATTACTTCATTACTTTTATAAGGTCAAATTATAATAAAAAAGTTAAGATTGATATTAAAAATATTACTTTTGGGATCAAATTACACTCTTTTAGGGGTTAGTCACAACATTTGGCGTGTCGAGTAGCCCAGAAAATTGCAACTTGACCCCAAAACCATATGAGTTTAAAAAATCAACCTTTTAAGTGTACAAAAAATGAGAGATATATAGAGGGAGAGACTATCAAGAAAATATGATTAATTTTTTTTGTTGGGCCAGAAGATATTGTTGAAAGAAAAGTAAGTTAGACAAAAAGTCTCCATCATATACCCTTCAAATATATGGATCTGTAATTCGTGGAGAAAAGATTAATTTAATTAATTAGGGTTCGTAATATGGCTGAAAAATGGGATTATCACAAATATACAAACTTAAATACAAGTTGCGTTATATATTTTAAAATATGAGAATTTCTATCCTGTAGAAAAATAAAATGATAGGGCTCAGACAAAAAAAAATCAAATCAATATTTATAACTAATTATTCAAAAAAAAAAAAATGGAGCCCTAAGCAGCCTCTTAAGCTGCTTCGCATTTGAGTTGGCCCTGCTAGGCGCTCGCTCAGCACTCAACTGGACCTTGAAGAATTGAAGGCAGAATTGAAAACCCAAGATTACATTTGAGTGATTGTGTTGGGTCTGCCCAAACAGGTTCAGTCCAGTAGCCAACGCTTACTTAGCACTCAATCAAGACTCGACCGGTCTATTTTGCTCCCATGTAAATAGAAAAGGCTAAACATGAGAGTAAGGTTTTAGAGCTGCAAAACAAATAGAAAAACTTGATCTATATGAACTTCTTCGTGTGAACTACCTAGTAAAACATAAAACTTTCAGTGTTTTTTGGATAGTTTAGAGGATTCCATGGTGGATCTCTAGAAGGATTCAATGCTGTCTATGGATTGAAATATTAAAAAAAAACCTATTCACTCCCTATTGGTCATCTGGTACTACATGCTCATCAACGATCCTTGCACTCACACATTAATATAAATTAAGTGCAAAAAAACACAAGTGACCTTGTTATGTAAATTCTGGAATGCAACAAAAAAGGAATCCCAATTGCACATATACTGGCCAAAGACATACGTAAGGCAAATGCACCAATACGAGCTATCGGCAACAGTTCATAGGATAGTCAATAACACCACCTAGGGTAATTTAATGCTTACATAGAAACAGAATTAGTATTAAATTGCCAATACCAAATTCAATATCTACATTAAATGTTAACTTCAACTTTCAACACTTAAAATATCACACTATCTTGGTTTTCCTTCTTTGTTTTAAAAAGATGAAACTACCTGCAATAACTAACAATCTTTCTATGCATGATCCTACCAAACTCTTGACCTGACGAAGAAAAAAGATATAGGAATGGAAGAGAAATTACAAAAAGACCAACACAGGGAGAGTGGTAGAAAGAATGAGCTTTGCAGACAGTATGTTGCTGGGACTTTTAAACAGCATCTGTCTTAGTTTTCAGATAATAAAAGGTTTAAAGACCATGGAATCAGATCAAGCCATGGAATTAAGATTCTAAGAAAAAGATTCTATGTGTTGGTTTCAAGTAGCAATCTATGATAGTACAAACTTAAGAAGTAGAGGATCTGAAGAACAGAAAAGGAAATACTCTTCAAATCTCTCTAGAATCCTTAGGATGCACTCATAATCTCAGGCTTCAACTGCACAAAAAAAAAAGGGGAGAAAAAAGGAGAAAAGTTACAAATCTGCAAAAATATTATATATGAACTAGTTTTTGCTTAATTGAAAAGGTGGATAAATTTAGCAAGGAGTGGCTTACCATTAAAACAAAGGCTCCAAAATATGGAATTTCCAAACTTTTTGAAACATTAAATTTTATGTAGACCCACTTAAAGTAGACATAAAGGTGCAAAAGGAAGCTAGCTTGCCTACGACAAACAAGGTAAATTAACAAGACACTATATAAACTATGTGCCTTCAACATGACACTTTTAAAATAACTTGACAAAGCATAAGAGAACATAGATAAACCAAACTAACAAAATAAAAGGTTGCACCCTTTGTGTACAAGGCTATCGCCTATAGCAAAGGCTAGGGTAGGTAAATAGTTCAATATTACCCCAAGTCAAAATGGTAATAATTTCCTCTTATTTTAATGAAAAGGCTTCTATTTTCACACATCCCTTATTGCAAGCCCCTAAAGCCTACCTTGATTACAAAGGAAACGAACCTCCGTCCACTAAATAGAACTCAACTCATCTTCAAGTATATTTAAATTTCATATTTTAAGCAAGTTGCCCAACACTTCAGTTTCATGGATACCATTAACTTCAACCCAACTAATTAAAGCTATCAATTTCTCGAAATATAAATCTTTTTTTAAGTTGAAGAAGCGAAAAGACCTTTAAGACCATCTAAGTCAAGTGATTCTAGGATTCCAATACCAAATGATCTCCCCGAAGGGGCATTTACCATATGCATTTGTTCATTTGACTAAATTTGATTTCTACTATTTTAACAAAACTAATTTTTCTTCTGAGAAATTTAATGAAGTGGCCGATGGTGGATTTCTGGCGTTTGTGATGGAGCAAGATATGGGAAAGGATGGTGGTAAAATAACCGTAAGTCATGGTCTTGCAGTGAGAGAAAGTTTGATAGGGTGGAAGATATATGGGAATGGTGAGGTGAGGGCAGAGGAGGCAGCTACAAAGAGACAGAGAGAGTGATGGGTGGCAGGTGTTTGTGGTGGTAAACAAACTACTGTTTCAATAAAGAGGAGAGAGAAAAAATGAGGAAGACGATGAGGAAAAAAAGAAGAGAAAAATATGGGTCAAATTTCTTTTCCATCAGTGCCCGCATGAACACCCATGTGATGTGCAATTGATCTATCCCCATTAACACTGCTGAACCACTTCAAAATGAATATTCAGACAACAAAGTGATATAATTGGAACACAAAGAAACAAAATGAGACTAGGCTCTTACATTTATAATCGATAATCTATTCAACCCTTCCTACAATATGCATGCGAGTATGTGTGTGTGTGTGTGTGTGTGTGTGTGTGTGTGTGCATGAAGATAGAGTTGAGTATAAGCTGATGTAGAATGGCAGAAGATGGTTTATGGCTACACTTCTTACTATCTCATTTCTTTTCCAACTTTCAACCCTCTTTTTGTATTATTTTGCCCATATTATCTCACAGCCTATGAGCTCAATTGTGATATTATAAGACAATAGCACAAGGTAAACACATAACCGTAACTAGTACACAACAAAATAACTAAAGTCAACACTTCAAGAATACAATGCACAAATATAAAAAACACAATGACACGTATATATATAGGTCTAAGAAGCACGGATATGGATAAGGGTACCAAATAAAGGTACGATACGATACACACAAGGCGATACGACAAACCTGAAAAAATAGAATACAGATATAGCCAAGATACGTCTATAATAAAATATATTTTATATTTACTATTTAACAACTTAAAAATTATAACTTTTACAAATTATTTAACAAAAGTAAGCAAAATTAGTAATTTTTACCTTGAAAAATATGTAATATCGTCTCATTATAATATATCCATAAAATGAATGTAACTAATTAAAGGAATCAAAACGAACATTTCACTAGTTGATTTATTTACAAGTATTTCTTTGTAAGATTAAAGTGTAACTAATTCATTTTTTAATACTCTTTCTACATGTATAATACTTAAAAAACTCATGTCTTCAAACTCAAATGAACTTTTGTTAATGTTTTGTATTGAACATGAATTGGAAAGGAGAAGACATAGATTAAAATTAAAAGTGTACGTCTTGCTCTATGTGTAGAAGTATATGCAAAGTATTCACATATTTTATGAATTATTAAATACGTATGATGCATATCCAATATGTATCTTCGAATATCTGATGTATATCGTATCCGATACAGGTATGTCAACCTTAACGAAGTATTCGTGCTTCACAGATATAGCCATAAAAAGAGAATTTTTTATCTCCCTTAGTGTTTCCATTAACAAAAAAAACAATTAAAATTTCAAAAACCCTCATTTTACTCTCTTGTGCTTAGACCGTTACCCACATTACACCCATCACCTTCAAAAATAGTCACACAACCCTCATGTATTTTATGCACTAATGTGCACAGTTAAAAACTCCATCCAAATTAACATAATTGATGACCTATATGCCAAAAAAAAAAAAAATCCTCCAATTTTAACATTGCCAAAAGATAAAAACAACATTATGACCCACATACAAAAACACTCAAACCCAACAGACCACTTATCTCCTTCATCACCCCAACAACACTTGCACCAACTACCACTTTCTCCAAAGCATTAAAAACAAGAGCAACAACCTCTAATTATTTGGGTTTTAATTTGTGACTCAAAAGAGATTAGGATATTAGAGAATCTGAGATTAGATGGTTTTAGGTGTTTTGCTCTGCTTCAGGGATCTAGTTGTTAGGATTCATAGACCGAAGCTTGGGGGTAGTTAAAGAGAGTATTGAGGTGGTGCCTTCAAGAGTAATGTGGTGCGTGATGTTG
The DNA here is from genome assembly GCA_023539305.1 of Ilex asprella. Lineage (NCBI taxonomy): Eukaryota > Viridiplantae > Streptophyta > Magnoliopsida > Aquifoliales > Aquifoliaceae > Ilex > Ilex asprella. Next base: position 2,082,978 of record CM042202.1, on the reverse strand, counting down.
GAGAGTCAAGACTCATGGAAGTGCTAATTCGAGTTTCCATCGAAAGTGTTACATGGTAGTAGAACAAATAGTTAATAGCTACTGTTTGTAGGCACAAATTTTTTATTCATGTCAATAAGAAACAAAACAGTCAAATTGAATCCAGAGTTTCTTATTTTAATGGGTTTGTCCTGACTAGAAAAGGGGTGTAGATCATTTTACAAACTATCTTAGCAAAATTAATAATGCATTTCAATCCTCAAATCACGCGACGGTTACGTGGTTATATTTAAAGCCAAAGGAGGTGCACTACGCCTAATCACAAAAGGGCAAAATGAAATTTGCTTATGTGGGCACAAATGGTGGACAGAAGTTATATATAGAGAAAGAGTCTAAAGAATATCTTTTCTCAAAATGTGTAAGAGTTCACAAACATGTTATAGACAAAGTTGTCCAAGGATACAACTAGGCCTATTGGGTGGAGAACTACAACGAGTAATATTGAATAACTTCCAAATAAATCTTCTTGGAATAATTTTGATTCCAAGAAAGATGAGTTAGAGAAAACTCTGGTATGGTTTTTCTCATTGAAATCTAAGAGCCTATTTATAAACGTACGGTTAGTTTTCCCAAAAGTCACAACCTTTCAATAGATGTCTTCTCCCAATATTTATAAATCTTTGAGGTGCCTTCTCATCGTTTCCAATGGGCACAACTCTGCAAATAATGTCTCTTCCGTAAGTTCACAACTCCTCAAACATTCCCACGGATGATCACAACTCAAATAATGTATTTTCCTATAAGTCACAACTAAAACAATCCAACTAAAACAATGTCTCAAACAAATGTGTATATATATATATATATATATATATATATATATATATATTTGATAAGCAAACACATGTATATTTATAACCACTAAAATGATGACTATCCAGAATTCCAAAAAGCAACACACGGTGAGAGACGTCCAAATCATATGAAACTTCACCACTTTGATTCCTTTTTTTGGGGAAGTTTCTCCTTCTGATTCCACAAGCTTCGCCAGCGCGTTTATCTCGTGTGTTAATGAATATCCACATACATACATATATAAATACATGGGGAGAAAGAGAATTACAAGCCAATGGCGGGTGGCAAAACAGACATCGAGGCGGCTAATCCACCAGCGGATCTTGAACCAGATGGTGCGACCATCTCCAAGATTTCCAAACCGCGCAAAGAAGCAGAAAGCGAGCCAAGAGAGGAGCATAATAACGGTGGCCTCCAGAAACACCGCTTGGGACTGGGTGAACTTCTTGATGGAGTCGAAGGAGAATATAGTAGCCGGGAAAGTGATGGAGTACCCCACACCTGAGTCCATCATCCACTCGTTTCCGTATACGCTGAACAAATCGCAGCTTTTGGTGGTGGCGTTGTAGAGATACCCAGGGTTGCAGGCGCATAGAGTTGTGTTGTAACGAAATGAGTTACTAGGGCATTGTACAGATGCCATTTTCTGACCAGCTACACACACAGAGATTGTGCGAGTGTGTGACTAGATCTTGGTGGTGTGAATTTGGGATTTTATGTAGCGTGTGTTTTTCTCGGTTGTTTCGAGTGGCAGGAGAAAAATGGGGAAAAAGAAACAAGTGAATTAAATGAGAGAGAACTTTCCCGAAAAAGAATTGTTGAGTTTTTTTTTTTTCGGATTGGGATAGTTGTGATATTATTGTTGAGAGACGTTGATACCGGGGCAGAGAGAAATGAGAGGGGAAGGCGGAGGTACTGGGTAATTTGATGTGTTTCGCTTAGAACTTAAGAGTTGCTTCTGTCTTTCTGTAGGACCGACCGAAGGAAGCAAAGTCGCAAGTAAGGTACCTTATAAATTATTGGTGCAAAATTTGCCCAAACTTCCGCATAAATTAAGTTAAAACTTTGTCGACGACAAGCTCTTTGCTGTTTCAACTCAACTTTTTGAAATTTCCGCAGAAGTCGAATATTGGAAGCCCTCCAATGCTCAAGTTAATAATCTGATAAAAATTAGTAGGCATATTTAAGAACAAAGTTGTTTAACTTTTATGTTTTCCTGAACTCCATTTGATAGTCTAAGATTTAGAGTAGACTCTAACATTGCGTTTGGTACGCAGTAATTCATTTATGTAGGAATGGAATGGACATAGGAATAGAATAAACTTGGGAATGGAATGGAATACGCATTACCATTTCAATGTTTGACAATTAATTAGGATTAAGTCTGAGAATGGAATACGATCGTCATGTGCATCATTTTCCACCACAAGACCTGTTGCATCTACCTCCGCCTTGATTGGGTCTATTGGCATTTGATCCCTGATGCAGTTATGAAGTAAACAACAAGCTATTATTATACGGTTTTGTATTTTGATGGGATAGAAAGATGGGCTTCTTAAAATAGCCCAACGTTTCTTCAGCAGTCCAAAACATCTTTCGATTACATTTCTAGCAGAAGAATGCCTCATATTAAAGAACTCTTGGTGTTCTAGATTGGTGACCGTCTCTCCATTCTTTTAAGTGATACCTTTAACCTCTAAATGGGGCAAGAAATCCCTCGTCGTTGGTATATCCCCCATCCACAAGGTAGTAGATATCACGATTCACCACCAATCCATTCCTTCTAATCATGGCATCTCTAAGCACCCTACCATCTGTCGCTGACCCTTCCCAACTAGGTAATACATAAATGAAGCCCATGTCTTGTGAGCATACTCTCAAGACATTAGTAGCAATATCTCTTGTCCGGGATCGATACCTAGGCTTGTCTTCAATTGGCACATGAACACTTATATATGTCCCATATAAGGCTCCAACACAACCCTAAAAATTCAAAAATTAAGTAGGAATCATATTTCCATACAGGTTCAAATACGTGAACATAAAATTAATTTAGACAAGGTTAAGTACCTTGAACCACTTCCATTTTTCATACGTGGAATCTTCTAGTACTGGCTCGGGAGTCTTGAGCAAATGACTTTGCAATCTTATCACAGCATTCAATACATTCTGAAAAGTGCCTACTAATACTCTCACTAGACCTCTTAAATCGTTGTTTTATAACTCGTTTTTTCATGTGATGTGCAAGGATATGCAAGAAAATAGCCACTTGCTCATCTATCTCTATATTTTTGGTATGTTTTAATTTTCCTATTGTCTCAAGCATGGAACATAACCTAATGAATGCTCGTTTATTCATCCTAAGTTGAGAAACACATGCGTCATCACTCGCATAAGCATAGTCATAAACAATAGTCCTCCTTGCAAAGAAGTCATTTTGATACTTTTGACCTCTTAATGATTTTTTTCTCATATAGTAAAGGATGACAGTAGACATCATATGGAAAAAAAACAATTGACTAAATGCATGATTTTGGTCCACAACATAGAAAATGCAAACAATTTCTTCTTCTTTATGATTTTTCTTCTTGCTAGACTTAAACGAGCCATAACTGTCACAAAAAATTGCAAAGAAACAATCAGTATTCTGACTTTTGAGAATTGTTGAAATTCTAAGAACTCAATGCTGGAAGACTAACCTTCGAGAATTTGAGGCCTTTCTTTGTAAAGGTTGTCAACTGTTCAAAGAGGTTGATTGAAAATTGTGAGAATAAGCTTAAAAGCAGTGGATAACAAATAGAAATAGTCGATTGTTGTGTTGTATAGTGAATTTCGTTCAATATTAAAATATATTATTAATTCAATAAAAATAATGCATTAGACCCGACACAACCGCTCCTTATGCAATGCTAATTTTTCATTTGGGATCCCTGTGGAATGCACGACACACTGTACCCTTAAAGAAAATCACACAAAAAAGCCAATATTTGAAGAATAAAAGCCTAATATAATAGAGTTAAAGTCAAGCAAGGTGTTAAAAACAATTTTTTCCCCCTTTAAATAAGTGGTCAATGAACTAATCTTGTAAGAAGCTTCTCACTTCGTATTCACTACCTTATTTTGTTTTTTTTTTTTATCCAAACAACTAGAAGGAGGCTAACAACTAGTTGGGTTTTGCTGGTCTGATTGCAACTTCTCCTCACCTTTCAACGTTATTTTTCTTTGTACAAATATACATTGGACTAATATTTGCAAAATAAATTCTGGAATTATTTGCTACCGCAAGTGTCGATCAAAGTCCAGAATTAAGACGCTTGAACATATATATATATACTGATATTATGGGAATTACAATATTATTCTACACGACTAATAATATAAAATAAGAACACTAATATGTTCACAGACAGAGAACAAGAATTAGCCAAATGAATCATGGAGAAGAGATGACAATAATATCCACATAACACAAGTAGCTAAACTAAATTTCGTTTAGCTGATCCAATGAAGCCATTTCATGGCAACAATTTCCCAACAACAATGCTGTATATATTACAGCAACAATAAATTCTTAGACACCACACCAAAAATCTGCTTATATGTAGTTAAACGAAATTCGTTTGTCTAGTTTGCAATATTTCTCCCATCAGAATCAATGTTTAAAATTGGATTTTTCCAAAAGGACAGTGAAGTAAATAATGAGAAATTCAAGAGCATCTTAGGCATTTTTCCCCCTTTGATAAGAAACAAGAACTTTCATTAAAATTTCTCAGGCAAACAAAAATAGGGAATTCAGGTAGTAGAGTGAACCAAGGGACAAAGAGACAGTAAGCTTGACAATTATAACTGGGTGAACCAAATAATATTGGAGCAATACTACTTAAACAAAAAAACATTGACAACATTTGCTGACTCCCTCCTCACAAATATGAGAAGAGCGCATCCAAACATATAGATACATCAATTATAAAAACTCCCTTGTTGCAAAATTCAATAAAGCTACATCTTTTCAAATTAATCAATGGAAGATTTCAAAGCAATTATGTGCAAAGTAGAACAAAGATAGAAAAAAAAATCTCATAATTGCCATAATAAAGAAACATAAAAGGAGAGAAAATCATTACCGGGTGACACTCTTTTAACGAACAGACATTGTTTAATTGCCTATATCAAATTGAAAACTGGTCAAAGAAACATTTTAGCATTACTTGAACCTCAGATAAAATGCCCTCAAAACAGCAGCTAAAGTTAGAGGCAACCAAAGCAGAGTGAAAACAGCCTCACATATTCAGTTGCAAACGAAATTAAAAATCTGAAAAAGCCATTTGAGAGCACAATCTATGTGAGTAAAATGAAAATGCTTTTGTCAGACATTTTCTCAAACACCTTCAAAGCAAGACTCAAATCACCACAACCTAATTACTTTTGTATCAGTGCAGGAGATTAGTTTCGTAGGTGGTGTCGAAACCTTAAAAATAAAGATCAGTAGTGAAAAGAGAATGAGAAATTACCTGAGATTTGTTGCAAAGGTCGAATTTTATCTGGTCTTAGTCTTGGTCGTGGATCTGGTGCATTGCATCACCGAAGAGAGTGACAGGAAAGGAAGGAGGGGGATGTCATAGATCTGATGAGAGTGCGAGAGAGAGAGAGATGCAGATGAGAGTGTGCGAGAGAGAGAGACGATAGAGACTGAGGGAGCAAAGCAAACAGCGATTGATTTTTTTTTTTTCCAGATGGATTAGGCTATTACCAGGGATTGGGAATGGAGAATACCATGGTTTATTTGGGAATGGTCAATCCCATGATTTATGGGATTAGTTATTCCTTGGGAATGGGAATGAAATTTTAATACCACAAACCAAACAAAGGAATTGGTATTACTAAGGAATGACCATTCCATCCCTAAGGTCTAATACCATGTACCAAACACAGCTTAAGTTCTTTCTAAGAATTAGACTCCTTCTATCAAAGGAGTCTAGTCTTCTTGGCCATCCTTTGAGGCAAACAACATTCCTTTTTCTCACTATTAAGGAGGTTGAGGCTCATCTGGAATGAGGGATATTAATCTATTTCGCTCCAAATGGAAATTACAGATTCGACTAGGGAGTTTTAAAATTATTGAATTACTAACAACCTTACATTTTTGACTTTGTACAAGAGTTCATCTCATGGGGCAGAACTAATTGTTAGGATTACCATAGCTCAGAGCTTTCCCCATCCAGGCTGGAGCTTGGCAGGCTTCCCAAGGGTAACTTTTTAACAAGTTGTTTTCGTCAAAACTTTCCCAATGTAGTTACTAATATTCTTACACATCAGTTGCCCTAATTAGGTTTGTCCAACGTGGTTGAGTTGTGTCATGCTTCCCATTGTTTTTTGTCCATTACTTCCTTGGAAAACAAAAATGGCTAATATAGACACATCCCGTCAGTTTAAATGAGGCAGCTTATGTAGTTGTCATTCCTCAACTATTTAAACCTTTCAGAGCTTTGTTTCAAATAACCACTTGGCTTCGAAGCCTCCTTCCTAATCTTGAAATCTTGATTTTAGCCTCCTCTTGTGTGATCTTGAATCTTCCATGTTAAAGCACTTAGGTTAGGCTCTTTCTTTTAATTTTCCTTGTACAAATTTTGTTTTCTCGCAAGAGAATCCTCTATAAAGACCTTAGGGATTTTCTTGAATCCCCAATTGACTGAACGCTTAGCAAGAATCTTCGATTCATGCTCAAGTCTTTTTCGATTTTCCAATTGTTGACTTCCTTCTCCATTCTACTCCCATCACATATGTTCCCTTCAATATTTTTTTAGCAACTTTTTCTAATCTTCCATTACCTCTGGTTCACAAAGTAGACCTTGCAAACAAAGATTTAGAGCTTTTTCTTGGAGGACCCCTTTGTAGTATAATTTGCTCAATTAGAGTACTACGCCAAGGAGGTTTGTAGTAGCATTACCGAAAAATATCTTGAAAAAATTTGGGCTCAATTTTCTATCCCGGATTCTATTCGGTTAAGAGTCCCTATGAATGATGAGAGGGAGGGTTGCCTAAATTTCTAGGCTCAAGTTTCCTATTCACCCTTTTATTCACAATTTTTTCTCCTTTCTTAATATTGCTCCTGTCCAGCTTACCCCCTCAATAGTTAGAGAGTCTTGATAGGTTTAGAGGTTCTTTGGGGCTCTACCCTTGGTGCTGGTGTATTTTCCTCTGTGGGGGAGTTGTTGTGGCCCTTCTATATTGGAGAGTTATTGTTGTTCCAAGCTATGTTGGTATTATCTGACCAAGAGCCTCGCTAGCAGCAATCTAGTGATTAAGATTTCTTCGGCTCCAAAGGAATAGAATGACCAATTTTTCTTCGTTTCTAGTTCAAGTTGGGAGTTTAGTTCTTCTAAACATCTTGTGGGCAATCCTACAAAAAATTGCCCACATTGGGGAACCTATCTGCCTCCTCTAGTGAGCTTCTTTTGTTTCGTGCCTTTCTTTTTACACAAGAATCAAGCTAATCATTTTCTTTATTATAATTGATAATATTAATCTTTCAAAGGAATTTCTAAGCAAATTAAAAGTGGTTCAGAGCTATAATACTAAGGAATTTGGTCTTCTAGTTACAGACTCAAACCTTTTCAAATACCAACTTGACCATTGATTAACCATCAACAGTGTTATTTTATTATATTTAATAATTAGTTAATTTCATATTATTTGAGATTAAATGTATGAGATTCCTTCATTTTTTAATTTAATACTTTTTCTGGTTGTTTGATTTATTTTGTACGTAATTTGGTTGATTTAAAGTAATAATGGATGAGACAAATGAAACAAACACAAGAAGACTGAGATATTTGATAAGGATTGAAGGATCAAGATTTAAAGATAAGGCAACAATTTAATTATTATGGGAATCTAAATTAATAGAAAACTCATTTAGAGTTGAATTAGGAAAGTATTCTATGTGCTTGATGAAAACTCACTTAAGTCTATGTGCTTAATAACAATTTAATTATTAGCGAGCCTAACGTTCAAAGGGTTATACCCCTAAAAACGAGGACCTATGTGCTTGATAGAAACCGTTGTTGCATTCCCTAATCTTCTAACATCACCCTCAACTGTGTATATATGGTGTATGTGTGAAGGGAGTGTCACTCTCCCTCGGAATGATGTGAGAAAAGGGGCAACAAAATGGTATGATGGATGAAATGAAAGAAATGAAATGGAAATGAAATGTGTGTGAACAAAAGTGCTCCCCAAATGTAAGGAGTCTTTTGAGTGCGTGTTTTACTTGGAAAAGTATTCCAAGGTCGTCTCCTCAGGGAATGAAAGTTCAAGTTGTGTGAAGGTGATTTTGGTGAACAAAAGGGAAAAGTGTAAAATCTTTTAGTTTGAGTTTTAGTGAGTGAAGTTTGTGAATGAAAATGAAATGAAAACAAGTGTTGGATAATCCAAATAGGTCATTTATAAATGGATTCCTTATCTAAAGACGATCCCCACGACTGTAATACTAAATATGTTTCATATTAGGAGAAAAATAAGCGATGCTAAATACCCATAGTAATCGAGAAGGTGTAATAAATGTAAACTTTCGTGTATCATAGAACATGTGTCAAATATGGTATGTGGTGTGTGTGAATATGGAGGTGACACGTGGTAAGCATGACAAAACAAGGGAAATGACCTAGAGGTGACATATAACAAGTAACAAGCACGACAAAGTAAGGTTAATTGCGTGTTTGACAAGTAGATGGACACTTGTCCTGATTCATGGAAGATTGTATGCATGCTTAACAAATGTCAAGCTAAGAGAAAAAGGACATCATTTGAAAGGGACACCTCTTACTTGTCCTATTGGCTATAAATAGGAAAATGGTTTTAATAGAAAAATGATAATAAGAAATGGAGAGAGAGAGAGAGAGAGAGAGACATAGAGAAATGAGGAAAAATCTGGGAGGCTTTGGAAAGAATGAAATGGTGATTTGTGGTATGATCATTACGAGGTTCAAGAATTATTCGTGTTACTCAAAATTTCATATTTGAGGATCAACTTTGAGGTACAAGATAGTATATAATATGCTTATGTCTTTTAAATCTCTTTGCAAAAAGTGTTCTATTGGCCATCTTAAAATTGTATTCTTATTTGTTATCTATTGAGCAATATGAATTTGAGCTATTTTTCTTTTGAGCTAATTACTTTGGGACTAATTGGTACATGTACAAAGTGAACTTGGAGCATATTTTGTGAAACGTGTGATTAATAGTTAAAATTAGCATATTACTATGCCCTTTTAAGACTAATTATACTTTGATGGAGTTTAAATAATGATATTTCAGGGCATACATTGCATAACGGACCAAAGACGATGAACATCAGATTTTCATGCAACACCAGTATATTCTAGAGTAAAATTGGAAAAGCTTAGACCAAGGCAAGAATGTTCGAACGCCAATCAACGTTCGAACGTTACCTTAAACCCTGAGACAACCAGACTGCTAAGACATGGCATGTTGCATCCAAGAAGGAAGACCCTGAGGTACTTGAGTACCACGTTCGAATGCCAATCAACGTTTGAACGTCCCCTAGTATCATTTGAAGATCATGATGCTGCATAGAGTGTGGAAATGAACTTCACAGAAGACTACAGGGCACTTGAGTGGAAAGTTCAAACCCCATCAACACGTTCGAATGCTTATAAAGCAATGACAGAGACAACGTTCGAACATCAGACAACATTTGAACGTTGTCTGCAGATCGTTTGTAGAGTGGTTGACTTTTCACTTGGACTTGAGCTGCATACACTATTCCTTCACCCTCTCTTGTCTCTTCCTCCTTGACTATAAATACTCCCATATTGGGAGAGTAAAGGGGACTTGGTAGAGAGCTTGATGGAGGCTTAGACTCCTACTCATATAGTTGTAAAATTGTCTTATATTTACTTGTATCAAGAGAGATAGTTCATCTTTTGGTTGAGGAGGAAACCTTCTAAAAAATGACTAGTTTTCTTCTACTTTCTTTATTTCTTTCATAGCTTGAGCTTTCTTCTCTCTTAGAGGAGTGAAACTCTTTCACTTTTCTAGAGCTTTACCAAAGTCGTGAAGGGTGGAACATGATTCACTCATTCTTTGTTGAAGATCAACTCCTTATTTAGTGTGTTTCATTTTGTAACTCCTCTACTTAGAGGGATGAGCGTCACTCGCTTTTCTAGTTTTACCAAAGCCATGAAAAGTGAGTAGTTTCTCATTCACTCTTTAATAAGAGGTGAAGGACATGTATAAATTATCTAAAAGTTATATTTGTACATTTTTCTTATGCTTTCGTATTGGATGATTGATTGGATCTAGCAAAGCTAAGGTACTTTGTATAACAGTGAGTTCTTTCTATGACACGGATGACTCTTGCATAGAAAGACTCATCGATTCAAGTCAAGTACCCCGACTAGATCTTCATGACTACCCTTCAATCTTCCCCATTACTATGCTTCAATTAAAGAATGAAATTGAAATATTAATGTCATGATTGGATGTCTTGTAGAAACACTTGCTTGTTTGCAGACGAGTTAAGTCTCGACACAGATAATTCTTATAAACTTCTAGAAAAACATCGAATCATGTTCTTAATTCTCATAGTCCATCTTTATCTTTTGATTAACTTGCTATTGACATGAGAGTTAATTGAATTATCAAGCACAAATATAATAAATCGAATGATTAACTATATGACTAGATCCTTGAACTAAAGAGTGACTTTTTTACATTTGAGCTTATCTTATATTTTTTCTAGAGAACCTTCTTGGAAAGAATCTTATATTTTGTTTAGAAAATCCATAAACCTCATAACTTCAAATCTCAAAGGTTACAATCATTTGGTCTCCACCACTGCTTACTTTAAAATACCAACAATAGTTCTCTGTGGATTCGAATCCAGACTCAAACCGGATTATTACTACAGCTTGACTTCCTGCACTTGGGTGTACACATTTTGGATTAAGTCAACGTGCTTGTGGCCCTACGGGGTGTGATTATGGGCCTGTGCGGTGTGGTTAAATGGCACGGGTTTGAATTTATGCTCAAGTGTCACTTGTCATATTACAAAAATGAACCAAGTATGAGGCGTTGCACGTTGTGATCCTTCGTATTTGATTCATGATTCTGTAATTGCCTATTGATTGAGTTATTTGAAATTTAGTCAATCGTACTTTTATTACTGAGTATATTATTTTTTGTTGTATTGTATATTCCCTCACTTTATTTAACATTTTCAGGTTAATTTTAGAGGAAAGATTGGAACGAAATACTTAAAGTATTAAAGACGAGAAGGTGTCAATATAATTTTTGTTTTAATTGTATTGGGAGATTTATTTATAGTGACATATTTATTTGTATTGGGAGATACTTTTGATAAATACAATTTTATTAGGACAGTTAGTACTCTATTATTTCATTGAAGAATTAGTGCTCCATTTATCACCATTGGATTTTTTTTCAATTAATGTCTCTGGAAAAATCGGGGTGTTATACTACTAACCTTTCCTCTTTCTTTCATCATTTACTCTTTCCTTCGCTCCTAACAACCCAATGTATCTGCCTTGGCTAGATTGCCATTCTGGCCACTAGGATGACCTGCTCTGCCTTCACGGAAGAGAATCCTTGGTAAGAGAACTTGATACTACCCTTAAGGACTTCTTTTATACCAAAATGGAGCCGCTATCTCACGAAGAGGAATTAGTGCAAGTTCATTATGAACTGGATCATATTTGAAATTTGTAATACCCCACATGCGTATAGTAATATAATAATATACTAGTTTAGTAGTTCTTTTATATATAATGATGTAAAAATGAATCACATAGGTTAAAACATTAGAAATAAATATTTGGGAGACAAATGGATTTGGGAAGTTTACGTTTCGAAAGCATATGAGTTTGGAAATAGTTAATAGGTAAGTTTTTAAATATTTTTAGGTCAAAATAAGGTCTCAATTGAATCCTTAAGGTCAAAAAACCTTGGGAGAGGTAATATGAGGTGCATTGGATGCTTGGAAGTACTCCGGAATAAAAACACACTTTACGTAAATTTCGGGTAGAAAATATTTTGGACACCTCTTAGTATTTTGCACATAACTTTTTATCCTTATTTCCAATTGATCTGAAATTTTGACAGTAGATAGTAGACATCTAGGGCTACAAAAGTATATCTTATAAAAAATTTTTCAATTCGACCTCCAAATGGGTAAAAACTGCCTTGGAAGTCGGAGGAAAAATCTACCCACTGAAGCATACCGGTACCGTGTACCGATACCCCGATTCCAGTAGGTTTTGGGTACCGGTACCGTTCTGCTTTTAGGATCGCGATCTAGGTCACATTTTTGGGCCTATAAATACTTTAGGCCGTCTCCTTAGCTGTCCATACACCATTCCAAACCCTATAAAGCTTAAGAGAGAAAGAGAGGAGGATAAAAAACACACCCATCAAGAGATTTATATCCAAATTAGAAGATCAAACCCTAGATTTCAAGAACATCCTTCCCCTAACCTTTCATTATACTCTTCCATACCCTCTCACCCATACATTTTGGAACCTAAGGAGGAGTCTAAAGGGGAAAGAAGGGAGAGAAAAAAGTATTTGAAGCTTGGGTATTTGGCCACAACTCTTGAGCATTGAGGTAGGGGATTTTCTTTCATTCACTTACATTGAGGCTAGGATATTATACATGTATGTTTTTCACTCTTACTCTTATGTATATATGATATGAAATGCATGATTATTGATATCCTCGCAGTAAATGCCATATTTTCCAACCTTGGTTTTAAGAAAAATAGATTTTCCTCTATATTGTACCGGTACTGAGTACGGGTACCCCGATTCCAGAAGGTTGTGGGTATCGGTACCATTCTGCTTCCTTATCTAAATTTTGTGCTAATCAGTTTCCACTTTCAAAAAACTTAGTGTTTGATATTATATAACAAAATGATGTTATGGTAATCTCTTGGGTATTGTTCCTTAATTATTCTATGGTATATTGCATGAGGAATTGTGGAATTTGGTAATTCCTTGAAATGGTTGTGAGTTGAGTATATTTTGGTTTCCTCATTTGTATGGTTATTGTGATGGACTTGGATTGCCTTCGAGAAATGCCGTAGAGTGTTACAGGTTAGTCTATCCCAGTGGGGGGTGAGATGGTTTCCTAGCACTTGTAGTGGGTTGTCATTTGGTAATGAAACCACTATCGTTCACTGGAGTTCGAACGAGGGATAGTATACTTTTTCTAGGAAGGGACTCGTCACTGCCATTGGGATGGTAGACGCCCTTTTCTAAAGTGCTTGTGATTGTGATTGGTGGACTAGGTATAATCGTTGGATAGATTCATGAGAAGCAATCAACATACATAATACGGGGATGAACCAATATACATGGGATGGTGAGTGGGTCGTTCTTGCCGGTGCATTGGTATGGGACAATGCATCGGAAGACGCCCTTCTTAAATGACTAAAGTTTGAAATGGTTATTATTGCGAAATTTATTTTATTCTTTCCCGTTGATTATTGCTACCGATTAAACTTGAGATCTATTTAAAATGTCCTGTTTTCCTTCAAAAATTTATATATGATATTTGTGAAATGAGACCGATCGAATTTTAAATGTTTTCTAAACCTTGTTTGGTTTGGGAGAAATTTTCTACAGAGCTTCGTGCTCACCCCCTACTGCTAACCTTTTTCAGATTATATACTTAAGGAGGAGTTAGGAGCCGAGGAGGCCGCCCAGTGGGAGACTCCAATTGATGGGAGTGTGGATCCCGAGGTGGACGCATAGAGCGACCCTTTTTTTTTTGCACTAGACTAGGATACTCTTTTGTACACTGAGAAGTCTAGTTTATTTTGTATTCCGCTACAAGATTTACTTTGATATTCTTTTGGAGATGTAAATGCCATTGTTGAGCATATTCTTTTGGATGTTATTGTATATGCTTGAATGATGAGGTAAATTCTTTTTGGATATGAAGTTATGTAGTTGCTCTCATGATTGTAAATGGTCTTTAGAATGTAATGCCGTCCAAGGGGGTATTTGGGGTGTTACAAAGTTGATATCAGAGCCTAGACTTTAGGTCTTACATGGGAGCTGTTGGTTATGGATTACCACTAGAAAGGTAGGACTTGGTTGAAGAAACCTTAGGCTTGAATTTGTTTGTGGTTATGTGTTTATCACATAGGTGAGATTTATTGTTTATTTAGGATAGGGTTTAATTATTTGTTCGAATTCGATGAGTTGTCTTGCTACGCAATCGAGTTTGTGGCCACTGATGCAAAGAGGGCTAAACGCTTTGAACAAGATTAGGGGCCTTCCCTTCGCGAGAAGATGGTCACACCCTGAATTCAAGAATACAAGTATCTCGTGGACGTGGACGTGGATTTGAACGTGGACGTGAACGTGGACGTGGAATTGAACACGGACGTGTACATGGACGTGGAAATGGATTTGAACGTGAAAGTGGACGTGAACAAGGACGTGGAATTAAATGCGGACGTGTACGTGGACGTGGAAGTGATTGAACAGAGACTTCAGATAGTTTGAGAAGATGAAGTGACTCAGGCTAGAACAAGCAGTGACCTGCGCCAATGCTTTGCATGCAGAGAGTATTGGCACTTCAAGCATAGATGCAACAAGCAACCGAGCAAGTACCAGCAAACAAACCACCTCTACAAAGGCCAGCACAGTAGAGACCTCAAATAGCTCGAGGAGCGGGAGGCGTACCAGAGAGAGTAGGCACGGATGCACGCCGACGCTTTGCCTGTGGAGGTGTTGGACACTTCAAAGATAATTGTCCATTGCTTTCCACCAAGACCAACCCAGCAACTAGGCAAGTGAATGCAAACATGCTACCGCTACGACAGCCACGACCACCACAAACACCGTTACAAGCTCAAGCCCCCGGTGGCGTCTATCAAGGAAGGGTTTTGCTTTAACTCAACTGGAGGGAGATGCCCCCAACACCGTTGTGAAAGGTATTGTTCTTCTCTATAATTCTTGGGCCTGAATTTTATTGGAGTTCTATACGACTCATTCTTTTATACGTACTGCGAACGCTATGGAATTGGGATTGGGTTTCGAGGAGCTAGAACATGCTTTAGAAGTTGACTTGTCTACGGAAGAACAGGGGGATACCAGGCGGGTCTGTAAGGGTTACGTGCAAGCGGATTACATTTCAAATTACCAGTAGGTTTACTTTTATGTATCTCTTGACTCTAAATCATATCTATTTACTATAAAATTCTCATGTCTTGCCATTCTTGTTAATATTACCTTGTTCTAAGATACATTATGGTTGAGTGAATCCTAAATCTTTTCTTATGCCTTCGAAACCCTAGTTTTCAAGGGAATTGTGTGTTCTCTTGATTTCTTCATTTGTTCTTGATATCTAAATTTTATATTCATTTGTTATTGATTCTACCCCTTGTGATTCATTTATTTTTGATATTCAACACTTTGATATTCATTTGTTATTGAATCCTAACCTTGATATTCGATTGTTCTTGAAATCTAAACTTGATATCCATTTGTTATTGAATTCTAACCTTGATGTTCAATTTTTCTTGAGATCTACACTTGATATTCATTTGTTATTGAATTCTAAACTTAATCTTCAATTGTTCTTGAGATCTAAACTTGATATTCCTTTGCTCTTGATTTCTAGGCTTGATATTCATTTATTATTGATTTCAATACTTAATTCCTCCTTGTTCTTGAGTTCAAAACTTGATACTCTTTAGTTCTTGATTACAAGCTTGATATGCATCTGTTATTGACTCTAAGACTCGATTGTTACTTTGTTCTTGATTCTACAACTTGATTAATTATTTGTTCCTTAATTTAAAACTCTAGTGATTGGTATTGACCAATAAAATAGTATTTTCGATGATATTATGTTAATCTTTCTTAAATTATTTTATTAAAAAAAAATGTATGTGGATTTGGATGTGAAATTTGGGGAGAAGCTATGTATTCCTAATGATTCGTCCCTAAAGGAGGAGATACTTGGAGAGTATCCTCGCTCCAAGTTTGCCATCCACCCCAGTAGCACAAAGATGTATAGGGACATGGAGCGTCAGTATTAGTGGAGGGGAATGAAACGAGATGTGGCCAACTATGTGACAAAATGTGCAGTGCGCCAGTAAGTGAAGATTGAGCATCAAAGACTAGGAGGAGTCCTACAGTCCTTGCCTATTCCAGAGTGGAAGTGGGATCACCTCACCATGGACTTCGTGTCGGGTTTACCATAGACGTCGCGCGGGCATAATGCAGTATGAGTCATTATAGATAGACTCACCAAGTCCGCTCACTTTTTGGGTATGAAGACCACAGATACATTCGAGATTTTGAGCCAACTGTATATCCATGAGATCGTGAGGTTACACTGCGTTCCGTTCTCGATTGTGTCAGATCGTGACTCTAGATTTGTGGCAAGATTCTAGCAAAGTCTACGACAAGCGATGGGGACAGAGTTACACTTCAGTACGACTTTTCATCCCCAAACGGATGACCAATCCTAGAGGGTGATACAGATTATGGAGGATATGTTACGCGCTTGTGCATTGGACTTCAAGGGGAGTTAGAGAGATCACTTACCGTTGGTGGAGTTTGCTTACAACAACAGCTATCAGGAAAGTATTGGGATGGCACCGTATGAGGCATTGTATGGAAGACTGTGTCGATCACCGACGTGTTGGTTAGAAGCCGACGAGAGTAGTTTGTTTGAAACAGACATTGTTCGAGAAATTACAGAGAAGATTCAACTCATCCGAGAAAGGCTACAGGCGGCGCAAAGTAGACAGAAAAGCTATGCGGACCACAGATGAAGACTCTTAGAATTCAAGGTGGGAGACTACATATTTCTCAAGGTGTCACCCAAGAAGGGCGTGTTTCGATTTGGTAAGAAAGGAAAGTTAGCACCAAGATATACCGGACCGTTTGAGATAATCAAAGCGGTAGGCAAGGCGGCATATCAACTTTGACAACCAACCCAACTATCCGGAGTACATGACGTGTTTCACGTGTCTATGTTGAGAAAGTGTCACTCGGATGCAACCCAGTCGTGAACTTGGAGAAGATTGAGATTCAAGACGGAGCAACCTACGAAGAACAACCGGGAGAAATTCTTGATGCCCAGGAAAAAAGTGCTTCGCAACAAAGTCATCAGATTGGTGAAGGTTTTGTGGCAACACCATTCAGTGGAGGAAGTTACTTGGGAACCGGAGCAAGAAATGCGGGAGAAGTATCCATTTTTATTCGCTACTTGAGGTAAGTTTCGAGGACGAAACTTTCTTTAAGGGGGTGGATTGTAATACCCCACATGCATATAGTAATATATTAATATACTAATTTAGTAGTTCTTTTATATATAATGATGTAAAAATGAATCACATAGGTTAAAACATTAGAAATAAATATTTGGGAGACAAATGGATTTGGGAAGTTTACGTTTCGAAAGCATATGAGCTTGGAAATAATTAATAGGTGAGTTTTTAAATATTTTTAGGTCAAATTAAGGTCTCCATTGAATCCGGAAGGTCAAAAAACCTTGGGAGAGGTAATATGAGGTGCATTGGAAGCTTGGAAGTACTCCGGAATAAAAACACACTTTACGTAAATTTCGGGTAGAAAATATTTTGGACACCTCTTATTATTTTGGCCATAAATTTTCATCCTTATGTCCAATTGATCTAAAATTTTGACCGTAGATATTAGACATCTAGGACTACAAAAGTGTATCTCATAAAAATTTTCTAATTTGATCTCCAAATGGGTAAAAACTGCCTTGAAAGTCGGAGAAAAGAGCTGTCCGCTGAAGCGTACCGGTACCGTGTACCGGTACCCCGATTCCAGTAGGTTTTGGGTACCGGTACCGGTACCGTTCTGCTTTCAGGATCGCGATCTAGGTCACATTTTTGGGCCTATAAATACTTTAGGCCGCCTCCTTAGCCGTCCATACACCATTCCAAACTCTAGAAAGCTTAAGAGAGAAAGAGAGGAGGATAAAAAACACACCCATCAAGAGATTTACATCCAAATTAGAAGATCAAACCCTAGATTTCAAGAACAGCCTGCCCCTAACCTTTCATTACACTCTTCCATACCCTCTCACCCATACATTTTGGAACCCAAGGAGGCGTCTAAAGGGGAAAGAAGGGAGAGGAAAGAGTCTTTGCAGCTTGGGTATTTGGCTAAAACTCTTGAGCATTGAGGTAGGGGATTTTCTTCCATTCACTTACATTGAGGCTAGGATATTATACATGTATGCTTTTCACTCTTACTCTTATGTATATATGATATGAAATGCATGATTAT
>CM042202.1:1949638-2059822 GCA_023539305.1 Ilex asprella | reverse complement strand
GAAAAGAGACAAGAAAGACGAGATGGAGCGTAAAACGCACTCGTACAAGAAAAGCGAGATGGAGCGTAAAACGCACTCGCTCAAGAAAAAGTGAGATGGAGCATAAAATGCACTCACCAAAGAAAGAGAAAAAATTGAGGTGTGCTACAATATAAAGATAGCAATTTGAATCCCTATGACGTCGTTTCATAAACCTCAACCCTATAACCCCATTACAACCCTAATAAAGTCCTTTTTGATTCCAAAAATCATATATTTGCATTCAGTCTATTAATCTAAAAAAGGAAAATGTTAATAATATAATTAATAGAGTGTTAATATTCTTTCATGAGATTATGTCAATTTCCTCTTTATTCAGTAAGCCACTCCTTTAAATACTTACATGTGAAATTATTTGCTTTTGTTTACAATATTCCAATCACATGTAAAACTGAGAGATTAGTCACTATAACATATATTATTTGTTGAGCGTATTCCAGGAAAGGATCGACATCAAGATTATTGCGACAAAGGGTAATATTTCTCAAATGCTTAAATAAAGAGATTCCTACACACACACACAAGTTTTTATAAAAATATAGCTATAATGTTACCATTAACTTATGTTACTCTTATAAGTGATCAGAAAAAAGATATATTTTAGCTATGCACAAAAATAACAATTTAATTTTACATATAAACCATATAAATTATGCATTCCTAATTATAGAAGTTTGTAGGTAGCTTCATTGAAAACCTTCACGAGACACAACTCGTCCACTAGGAATCACCTAGGGGTTTAACGGCTTATTGCATATGCTAAATGCAATCGTGAAAAAATCCACGAAAATGATTTTACCCCTACTTGTATTATATTTTTATGTTTTACTAGGGACTAGTAAAGTTTAAGTTGGGGAGTGTGATTGACATCAATTAGATATAAATTAAAAATATTAAAAAAGGTCGAATTAGTAGAATTACCGCACTAAAAAGTCGTAATTAAAGTAAATTAGGGTTAGTGCGGGAATTATTCATTTTAACAGTTTTTATCTACAATTGCAGGACAAAATGCAGAAATAATCAAAGAAGAAGGGAGCAATGTCAAGAAGATGGAAACCCAAGGAGGTCAAAGTGTAATATTCCAACATGAAAAATCAGAAGCCATGCAACTTGCAAATCCACTTGCACCACCGTCCGGACGCCACTGCCACCGTCCGGACGGTCCTCCTTAGTCATCACATGCAGACCGCCACCTCCTGCTTCCATCTTCGTCTATAAAAAGGCACCTTCAGCTCCTTTGCAAAGGAGACCGGAACAGGAGAGTTTCCAAGTGAAAATCCAAAGAGAGAAAAAGGAAAAGAAAGGAAGGAAAAGAAAGGAAGGAAAAGAAAGGAAGAAAAAGAAAGAAGAAAGTGAAACCACGATCCGGTCCGTGATACACTTTCAGTTCCAATACTGTATTTCTACATTTCTGTTATAGCTTTCCATTCGGATAGTTGAAGTGCCGCCACTTTTTCATCTTAACTGATAATAAGAGTGGTTGTGTTTCAATCGTTCCCTACGAAAGCTTTTACATTTTGTACTTTAATTTTGTTGTAATGATAACTGTCAACACTCCTTGCTCGTCTATAGCAATGGAGCGTGAGTAGTCGTTCATACCCTTCAAACTAGGGTAAACATATGTATAATATTGCTTGAGTTCTGGAAATGCTGATGTTTTATATATTATAGACTGACAGTCTAACAACCACGGTGTTCCTATTGGTATGGCTCTGCTTCCACTGGAATACTGAGGCTGTTTAACTGGCGGTTATGTAACCAGCTTTCTTAAGAAGTTGCTGGGTTATGTTATATAGTACCACCAGCATAGCTTAATAAGCAATTGGGTTATGGCTTATTTATACGCATTTGCAATCATGAGAACCTATTGAATAATTCCAGTATTCCGTCTGGTTGACATATCTAAACACCGCTAACCTGACAAGTTGCTGTGTTATGATTTCTTACTTCCAGCTAACCTGACAAGTTGCTGGGAGATAATTTACACAACCTGCGAATTTACTTGAATTAATCAATTGGCATATTTATAACCAGTGTGGCCTAAGAAGCAACTGTGTCACAAAATATTACCACCAGTGTAGCTTGAGAAGCAGCTGTGTTATGGTTTATATACATCAGACCTGCCGGTTAGCTTTCCAGTGAAATGGAAGTTAATTGTTGTGAGGTAGCATTTCCAGTAACTTAAGCAATACAAAGCATATGGATCCCTAAACTGAAGGGTATCTTTTAATTTCTTGTCAGTTATCTGCTTTATTTACGCACTTTATTAGATCTGCACTTTACTTCTGCCTGCCTTTTATTTTAAAACCAGTTAATTAGACTAAGCTCACACCACAAGCAATCAAATATCAAACTACTCCAAACAAATCACTTAATCGTTTTTAGTTTTTATTTTATTTTATTTTATTTTATTTTTTTAGAATTACTTAACTCTTCGTGGGATCGATACTTGGACTTAAAAACCGAGAAAACTACAATTCGACCACCTATACTTGGGTGTAATATTTTAATATAATTCAGACACACAAAAAAGTGCGAATCACTAATCCAAAGAGGTCATTCCAATGGGAATCCCAACTCAACTCGAAACATTCCTCCAATGGTTCATAGATGAATGATTGATTCGTGGGAAGCTAGGGATGATATGGTGAGGATCCAAGCATAAACCATGACCAGAACTACGTAATATCAAAGACTCACGACTACATCCACTCTCAACCCAGTCAAACCGAAACACTGTACACTGAGTGGAGGAAAGAAAATGAGTTGAAATGGCACACCTAAGAGGAAATCTCCCTTGGATTGGCCAACTAAAAATCTAGCTACTATACTTAATGGAAAGACATGCATAATGTAAAGACATTGTAAGAAATGAAGCTTGAAACTTAACTTAAAGCAAGAAAACTTGAACTATAAAGAAAGAAATACAATACCCATTTTAAAGCAAGAAATGAAGAAAACTTGAAAGCAACAATGGCGGATTGAAGAACATGTAACTAAACTTGAAATATACTTGGAATAAAAGAGATTACAATGCAAGAAATAAAGATTACAAGGGAACTACAACTTACTGCAATGAAATAGGAGAAGAAATTGCAAAAACATAAATTTTATCTACTATTCATCATCTTCCTCATTAAGCTACTCCTAAACTGAGGTAGCCACCCTTCAAAACTTGTGTGAATGTTGAATATAAGGATAAAAGATGATGCATTTTCGTCCATGAGACTCTCCTAGCCTGTGTGCAATCCTCCCCTCAATGGGAGGTGAGTTGATTGGCTTTTGACAGGCTCGAAAAAGCATAGCTTGCACCCAACATGGCTGCCCCATGCTCTTCCATGCCTTCTCTTCCAAAGTTAAGAAATTGTGTAAGGAAGACATGGTTATGTGTAGAATATGTCAGGGTAGGTGTGGGAGAAGTGTTGGTGGGCCACCCAAGAAGTTTGGAGAAGATTTGCAGGCGTTCTAGGCATTTTGGGCTGTTTCAGAACAGCGTACCGGTACGTCGAACTCCAGTAGCCTCAACGTACTGGTACCCGTACCAGTACACTTTCTTTGATTTTCTGATTTCTTCACCTCTTATGCTATCTTTAAGCCATCATTTCATCATCATTCACCTCAAATCATTAGGGAAGGCTTTAAGAAGCACCATTTAATACCTTTTATTTGCAAACACTATAAATCTTCATTAATAGCTCAACTAGCACAATTCCACACATTTAATCCCCAAGAGTAAGTGAAAAATGAATGTATTTGCACATGAAATATGCAATATTTTGTGCTAATCACTATGCCACCAGAGTGTTCAAAGTGGTATACCCCTAGAACTTGCCTAGTGGGAACTGATGCCCAAGTTTTTTTTTGCTAGTACATAGTCAAATCTTCCTTTCTTTGAAGTTATAGCCATATCTGGTTTTTCCTGATCCCTTCATGTCTTCTCCATAGAATGATCTTCTCCTCATTTCCTAGCATTCAGGGGCATCCTCCGCATTCATATGTCTCTGAGTTTTGGAAAAAGAGCTCTGCCATACTCATAGGGGCAGCTTTAGATAATAAAAACATGCACATAGAGGGTTCTAATCCTCCTATAAAGGCAATCAAGGCCACCTTGTTATCTACACTATTAATTTATAATGATTCTTCATTGAAACGTGTTATATCTCCTCGTAGTGATTCTCATTTCCTTTACTTGAGGTGTAGGAGGTAGGTCATTGGTTTTCGGTGAGTTCATCCCCTAATGAAATAGGAGATAAAAACTTTCTTAATTCAACAAATGACCTAATGGATTACGGGGGGAGCTTATTGAACAAAAGTTGAGCTGCTCCTTTAAGAGTTATGGGGAAAGAGTGATGAGCACGTAGTATTGCATATTTAATGACCTTGTTACATGCATTTTGATTCAACTTTGCATTTAATTACTTATAGTTAGTCGAATTTGTGAATAATATGAAAATTCAAATGTTACAGGTAATCATAGAGTAAATGATGATTTTCAGAACTCTGTAACTAAGTGTGGATGAGTGGTAAAGAGATAAACACATTATGAGGATTTGGAGGCTTCAAAAGTAAAAAAAAAAGAGGGACCGGTACCTTCTATCATAGGTACCAGTACCTACACCATATGGTACCGGTACCTTAGTATTTTCCATTTTTAACTATGATTCACTTTAAATTTGAACAAGTGCAAAACACGAAAGTTGTAGATATGAATGTCCTTCATTTTGTATCAAAATTTTAGCTCAATCAAATGGTGGATCAAAAGTTATGAAAAATCTATTAAAACTTATCTGAGCTGCCATTAAAGCTTATTGCCATCGAGGTACCGGTACCTCATCACTAGGTACCAGTATTATAGTTAAAAAAATAAAAAAAAATTAGGTCAAATTCAGGATTTGATCGACAACAACCCACACTTTATACTAGATTTATTTATATCTCTCTTTTAGGTGTTTTGAGAGGGGAAGTAAGGTTAAAGAGGGAGGCTACCGATTGATGGTTTACCTTACCTCTGTTAACCCCTAATTACTATCCCTTAGACTATGCAATGTATGGACGAAAGGAAAGGTATCTCTCCTTTGGGATAGTGTCAAAAGAAAGGGCAAGGAGGAAGGGAAATGGGATGATGTAAATATGAGATGTATATGCACAAAAATGCTCCCCATTCGCAAGGAGACTTTCGTGGGTCGTGTTTTACTTGGTGATATTCCAAGGTCGATTCCACGGGGAAGGAAGTAAACCAATGTGAAGGTGATTTGGTGAAAATGAAAGTGTAAAATCTTTGTGGTTGAAAGTTGTTTGGTGAAATGTGTATTAATGAGAATGTACCGAGAGAAAAAATGTTGGCAAACCCAAGAGGTCACTCCAATGGGGATACCATCTCAACTCCAAACCCTTCTCCGATAGAGCATGAATGAACGATTGATTCACGGGAAGCTAGAGATAAAATTGGTGAGGATCTAAGTATAATCCGTGACAAGTCTACGGAATATCAAAGACTCACTAACTCATCCACTCTCAACCCGGTCAAACAGAACCATGAAACTCATAAGAGAGGGAGGGGAATGAGTTGGAATGGTATACCCAAGTGGAGATTTCCCCTAGATTTACCAACTTAATGATTTAGCTACTCATGCTTGAAATGAAACCAACAATGTAATGAGAGTGCATGATAAACTATGAAGATTTAGAGTAACTAAGTGCAAGAAATTAAAGGCTAAAAATGAAAACAATTCAAACCCATTTTATTGCTAAGGAAAAATGAAAGACTTGGAGCATTAATGGTGAATCTTTAAATGAGCATTAAACCAACAAGAAACATAAAGGAAAATGACATTAATGCTATTCAATGAAGTTCTAAAGATCCTTACAAGAAATTACACGGCAATGTAATGAAAAAAATGCAGAAAAATCAGTTTATCTCTCTAACAACACTATTCATTGTCTTCTATCCCGGGAACTCTGGTCTATATCTAACTCCTCCCCTTCATAATGCTGAACTCCCATCTCCTTTCCCTCCAAAACGTGCCTCTAGAGGTCTAGGGTAGCATAGTAAGTCCCTTCCATCCATAGGTAGTAGGTGGCATGGGTTGGACAGCGGTGTGCAGAGCTTGTCTGCACACCCAGCTTCTTCCGCTCTCTCTTTCTTCATTTATCACCCAACCTTCAAAACATCCAATCCATGGTGTGAAAGAGATGAATAGTATTGTGGGCATGTCAGGGGAGCAGGGGAGAACTAATGGTGGGGCCTGCAAAGTGACAGAGCTTCAACTGCAGAGATTTGGGGAAAAAATCGACAGACAGTACCGGTACAGCGTACCGGTACGGTGTCTGCTGTTTCTGTCATTTCAGCAATCGTTGAACTTTCCAATTCTCATTCTTTCATCCCCTTTTGTCTCCATCCTTGTTGAAGTGCCAAAGGGAGTCTTGCTTAACACATTTGGACTGCAAATTCAAAATGTCATCATTAATAACTCAACATATATAACTCCCATCAATAGCATCATAAAAACCGTTAATTAACGGATGGTTAGCACAATAATTATGCAATTTTTTGTGCTAATATGCTACCTAAGCTTAAATGTAGTGTAGAGAGAGAAGGCTAGTGTTTTTTCTTTTCCTTCATTATTTTTATTCTTGTAAGCTTCAATCTACATGCAATCTTTTTTTCTATCATATTAATCTCGTTTATTTCTAGTTGTATTGAGTTTAGCTGTATTTGGGCATTTTCTCTTTAAACTTTACATTTTGTGTATGAATGTTTTTTCTTTTGTAGTTTAAACTTTTTCTTGCATTAATACAAGTTCATGTTTGATTTCATTACCATGTTTTCTCTTTCATGTTTTTCTTGCATTTATTATGAACAGCTAAACCATTAGTTGGCTAATCCAATAGTGATTTCCTCTTGGGTATGTGAAATTGACTTCTTTCATTTTTTTCTCGTAGTGTAAAGTGTTTGATTTGACTAGGTTAAGTGTGGATGAATGTGGTTGTAGGCTTTTGATACACCGTAGACTTGTCATGTGGTATGTTTTTTTCCAAGCAACTACATTCATCTCTACTTTCCTACGAATCAATCAAACATCTAGACACTATTGGTTGAATGGAACGAATCGATTTGACTTCCCCATTCTAATGAACTCTATGGATTAACCAACATCTTTTTTACTTGCATATTTATCAAAACACAAACCACCAAATTTTAAATCATAATATTTTTCATTTTTCACTTGACTTTTCCTTCCCTGAGGAAACGACATTGGAATACCATTTTAAGTGAAACACGACATTATAAGTCTCTCTATGCTTGGGTTTTCATATTCAACCACGTTTTTGTTCATATACACACAATTTTCATATTTCTTGTGCTAACTTGA
This sequence comes from Ilex asprella, assembly GCA_023539305.1. NCBI lineage: Eukaryota > Viridiplantae > Streptophyta > Magnoliopsida > Aquifoliales > Aquifoliaceae > Ilex > Ilex asprella. The sequence continues at coordinate 2,052,410 of CM042202.1, read as the reverse complement.
GTGAGTGACACTCATCCTTCATTATAAGTCATACACATAATCAGGTTCATGGGCAAAGCAAGGGAAACAAATCAAGAATTTTTGGTGTCATTGTCGGGGAAGGCTAAGCGTCAAGTTTCAAAGGTATAGGTAAGTCATGTGATTTTCATCATAGACTAAGGTATGTCGTTTCGATTTTAAATAGTTTGCTGTAGTTTGTGTTTTATGTAACATTTCCTAATTTTTATGAAAATGTGTTAAATGACCCAAAGTTTGAATTTGTGTGCGAGATTTGTGATGAGTATGAGCACATAACTAGAGAGTGTCCATTCAATTATACGGTTCAAGACTTTGCATGTGAAGAATCAATTTCAATATTGGCATTCAAAAATTTTTATCCCGACCATTTTGTTGCAACGAGTTATCTGAGTTATGGTTGGGAGAACGAACATTATAATTTTTAATCTGATCTCACACCACCAAATGAATTTTGCTACTATCCAACATATGAGGACTCAACCAAATAAGAATTGGAAAATTCTCTTTACGAGTTTATGCAATACCAAATGGAAGTCAATACCCAAGTAGCCCAACTTATAGATGACCTTATTGCATTGACTAATGTCATAATTACTATGTGTGAAGAACATCTTTAGCATAGTCAATGTATTGAGGATGATCATTTTTATGGAATTCAAATTGATGTTGAATCTTGTAACGCCCCAAATACCACCCTGGACGACATTACATTCTAACACTTTATATCATGAGAGCACTAAAATACTCCAACAATAAATAAAACTTCATAACGTTATCCATAGAATTTACTATATTATCCCAAAAGAAAAGACCCATAGAATTTACAACATTATCCCAAAAGAATAGACCCATCTAGGCATTTACATTCTAAAAATCAACTAATGTAACGCAACGGAAATAACAAAAGAAAACTAGGTTTCACAAGGTTCAAAATCAATATCCTAGTTTAGAAAAGAAAAAAAAATAAAACTCTAGGCATTTACATCGGGATCCACCAGCCCGTCTATTGGCCCCCGTGCATCAACTCCAAGCTCCTCCTCTAGAGTATAATCTGAAATATGTTGTTTGTAGGGGGTGAGCACTAAGCTTTGTAGCAATATTCCTCCCAAACTCCAACAAGGTTTATAAAAGTATATAAAATGGTCGGTCTCATTTCCCAAAGATCATGTATCAATGTTTGAAGTAAAACATGAAAATTTTAAAACAGATCTCAAGTTTAAGTAGCAACAGTAAATTAAATGAACAATAAAAATCAAGTTACAGTAAATAACCATCTCCAAAATAGAAACCATTTTCCCACAAGACCTTATAGAATCACATACTTCCATATGTCCTTGTAGGAAACCCTGCCAGTAATCCATAACTTGAATATTCCACAACAATATGTATATGTATGACATACATGATGTGAGGTAAACCTCATGAATCAACACAGTGAGTAATATCTAGCCCACACACACACACACACACACACACAAATCTTCTCAAAGATATTCATTCTTTAAGAAGGGCATAAGCCATACCAATGGCAGTGACATATTCAACCCAGACATTAGTTTACTAACCCTCAGACACGGTACCCGTGAGCGATAATAGTTTAGTCTTACCAAAGCACTAACCCCACTACGAGTGGTAGGAAAAATGCCAACCCACACGGAGCAAGCAAAACATCTACCCACTCTACGATATCTCGTCAAAGGCCACCCATGGTTTTCTCACATTCATAAGAGATACAATACCAAACCCATTTCCTCAATTCACAAGCATATCTTAAAAATTCTCAAATTAAGCATGTGACATTTTCAATAACCAACTAAGAAAAATGCAAGAGATCACAACAATATCATTTTATTACTCAACACAAAACACTATGGTTTCGAAATAAAAAATAATGGAAGAGTTTAAGATGTAAAACCATCACTCTTGAAAACTAGAGTTTTTCAAACAAGAAGAGGGATTTCATGGGTATACAACTTAACATTGTGTAAAATATGTGAATAATTGCAAGAAAATCAAGAAACAAAGAACCCATAGCAAATACATATGATTATGAGTCAAACATATATATATATATATAATAACCCAAACATCAATGAACAAGAATGGAAGAAAACCCCTAGCTTGAATCAAAGATTTGAAAGTGCAAATCAAAAGCCCAAGCCTTAGAGACCTCCTTTCTCCTCTTTCTTTTGTTCCTTTATCTTCTCCTTGGGTTCTAAAATATTTAGGGTGAGAGTGGAATGTAAGAATGGGGTAAAATGTAGTGAAAATTGGTGTTTTAAATGGCCAAATTCTTACTTTTACTGTGCAAAATTCGGGTTTCTTTCGGGCGTATCGGTAGGATTTAGCTACTGGTGTCAGACGTACCGGTAGGCTATTCTGGTAGGATTCCCTTCTGGTAGGCTGTTTCGGTAGGGTTTGACTGATGAATTTTTACTGTGACTTTCAGTACAGTTTTGACCCATTTAGAGGTCGAATTGAAATTTTTTTTGTGCAATACACTTTTGTAGCCCTAGATGTCTGCTATCTACTATACAAATTTCAGATCAATCGAAAATCAGAATAAAAAGTTATGACCTAAATACTAGATAGTGTCCAAACTCTTTTTTACCCGAAATCACCCTAAAGTGTGTTTTAACTCTAGAATAGTATTTAACTTCTAATATACCCCATATTACCTCTCTCAATGTTTATCGACCTTCCGAATTCAATGGAGGCATTATTTAAACCTAAAAAAATTTAGAAACTTATCTAATCACCCTTTCCAAGTTTAAACGTCTTCGAAACTTATTCTTCCCAATCAAATTGCCTCCCTTGTAGTTATTCCTACAGTTACAATCCATATGGTTTATTCTTACGTCACTACATATATGAGAATTACTAAACAATTACATTACTATATTAATATAAACAGTTGGGGGCTTACAATCCACCACCTTAAAGAAAGTTTCGTACTCGAAACTTACCTCAAGTAGCGAGCAAGTGCGGGTACTTCTCTCGCATTTCTAGCTCCGGTTCCCAAGTCGCTTCCTCCACTCCATGGTGTTTCCACAAAACCTTCACTAGTCGGATGACTTTGTTGTGGAGCACCTTCTCTTTGGTATCAAGAATCTTCATCGATTGTTCTTCATACGTTGCTCCGTCTTGAACTTCGATATCTTCCAAATCTATAACATGCATGGTCTCCGACTGGAACTTCCTCAACATCGACACATGAAACACGTTGTGCACCCCTAAAAACTGAGCCGGTAATCGAAGTTGATACGCTGTTTTGCCCACTACTTTGATCACTTCAAATGGGCCGATGTAACTTGGAGCCAAATTTCCTTTCTTGCCGAATCTCAAAATTCCCTTCTTAGGTGACACTTTGAGAGATACATAGTCCCTATCTTTGAATTCTAATGGACTTCATCTTCTTTCCGTATAGATTTTTTGTCTACTTTGTGTTGTGCGTAATCTCTCTTGGATGAGTTGAATCTTCTCTGTAGTTTCCCGAATAATTTTTGGCCCACACATGCTATTCTGGCTCGCTTCCAACCAACATGTCGGTGATCGACTTGGCCTTTCATATAATACCTCATACGGTACCATCCCAATACTTTCCTGATAATTGTTGTTGTACACAAATTTCACTAACGACAAATGGTCACTCCTACTTCCTTGGAAATCTAGCACGTAAGCTCATAACATGTCTTCCAGAATTTGGATCACCCTTTCGGATTGGCCATCTGTCTGGGGATGAAAGGTGGTGCTATAGTGTAGTTCAGTCCCCATAGCTCTTTGTAGACTTTACCAAAATTGCGCTACAAAATGGGAATCATGATCCGATACGATAGAGAGTGGAACTCCATGCAATCTCACAATCTCGCAAATATACAACTTGCTCAAGATCTCTAGAGTGTCCGTGGTCTTCAAACTCAAGAAATGTGCGAACTTGGTGAGTTTATCAACTATGACCCATATGGCATTATGCCCTCGTGAAGTCCGTGAAAAATCAGACATGAAGTCCATGGTGAAATGATCGCACTTCCATTCTGGAATATGCAATGATTGTAGTAATCCTATGGATTTTTGATGCTCAATCTTCACCTGCTGACAGACTGCACACCTTGAAATGTACTTCGCCACCTCTCGCTTCATTCCCCTCCACCAATATTGACGCTTCATGTCTCTATACTTTTTTGTGCTTCCGAGGTAGATAACAAACTTAGAGCGATGAAACTCTCCACGTATCTCGTCCTTTAAAGATGAATCATTAGATACACATAGCTTTTTCCCATGCCTCAATTCTCCATTCCTCAAAGACTAACCTTCCATCATTTCTCCATTCTCCAATTTAGCTCGAATCGACTCTAAGTGGGGATCCAAGCGCTGCAACTCCACAATCCTATGCTGAAGGGTAGGTTGGGCTACAAGATTGAATAGGCATGGCCGAGATCTATCTTTTCCAACCTATAGATCATAGTCTCCAAGGGCATCCCTTATTTTCTATTTACTTACAAGAGCATTAAGTTCACCCCGAGACTTTCTGCTAAGTGCATCGACGACTACAATAGCCTTCTTCGGATGGTAGTTAAGTGTGAAATCATAATCTTCTAGATACTCAACCCACTTTATTTGCCGAAGATTCAAGTCCTTCTATGTGAACACATACTTGAGGCTTTTATGATCAGAAAACACTTGAAATTTCTCTCCGTACAAATAACACCACCATAACTTAAGAGCAAAAACCACCGCGGCATGCTCCAAGTCATGAGTGGGATAATTTTGCTAATGAGCCTTTAATTGTCTCGAGCCAAAAGCAACTACCTTGCCTCTCTGCATTAGCGTACATCCCAAGCCTCTTAACGAAGCATCGGTGTACGCATCGTATCCATCTCCACTTCTTGGAATAATGAGGACAGGAATTGTTGTCAACTTCTCCTTCAAGGTGCGAAAGGAAAATTCACAGGCTTGAGTCCACACGATTTTTTCTCCCTTCCTTGTAAGGCAAGTTATTGGCATTGCAAGCTTTGAGAACTCTTCTACAAACCTACGATAATAGCCGGCTAACCCCAGGAAACTACGTACTTCCGTCACATTCTTCGGTGGTTCCAATTTCATTACTGCCTCAATCTTTGTGGGGTCAACAGCTACACCCTGTTCTGACACCACATGGCCAAGGAATTTCACCTCCTTCATCCAAAACTTGCATTTACTCATCTTAGCATATAACTTATCTAGTGGTATTTCATAACCTACAACTAGTTCTAGTCCTACGTCTCTAGGGGTATTCCATAACCTACAGCTCCCATGTAAGACCTAAAGCCTAGGCTCTGACACCAAGATTTGTAACGCCCCAAATACCACCCTGGACGGTATTATACTCTAAAACTATTTACAACATGAGAACACTAAAATACTCCATCAATAAATAAGACTTCATAAAGTCTTTCATAGAATTTACAATATTATCCCAAAAGAATAGACCTATCTAGGCCTTTACATTTCAAAAATCAACTAATGTAACACAGCAGAAATAACAAAAGAAAACTGTGCTTCACAAGGTTCAAAATGAATATCCTAGTTTTGAAAAAAAAATAAAGCTCTAGACATTTACATCGGAATCCACTTGTCCGTTTATTGGAGCTTCCCAATGCCCCGGCGCATCAACTCTAAGCTCCTCCTCTAGAGTATAATCTCAAATATGTTGTGTGTAGGGGGTAAGCACTAAGCTCTGTAGCAACATTCCTCCCAAACTCGAAAAAGATTTATAAAAGTATATAAAATGGTCCGTCTCATTTCCCAAATATCATATATCAATGTTTGAAGTAAAACAGGGACATTTTAAAACATATCTCAAGTTTAAGTAGCAACAGTAAATTAAATAAACAGTAAAAACCAAGTTGCAATAAATAACCATCTCCAAATTAGAAATCATTTTTCCACAAGACCTTGTAGAATCCCATACTTCCACAAGTCTTTGTAGGAAACCATGATAGTAATCCATAACTTGAATATTCCACAACAATATGCATATGTATCTTATATATGATGTGAGGCAAACCCCATGAATCAACACAGTGAGTAATATCTAACCCCCCCACACACAAATCTTCTCAAAGATATTCATCCTTTAGGAAGGGTGTATTCCATACCAATGGCAGTGACGTATCCAACCTAGGCATTAGTTTACTAACCCTCAGACACGGTACCCGTGAGCGATAATGGCCTAGTCTTACTAAAGCTCTAACCTTACTACGAACGGTAGAAAAAATGTCAACCCACACGGAGCAAGCAAAACATCCACCTACTCTACGATATATCTTCAAAGGCCACCCATGGTTATCTCACACTCATAAGAGATACAATATCAAACCCATTTCCTCAATCTACAAGCATATCTTAAAAATTCTCAAATTAAGCATGTGACATTTTCAATAACCAACTAAGAAAAATATAAGAGATCACAACAATATCATTTTATTATTCAACACAAAATACTATAGTTTTGAAATCAAGAATAAAGGAAGAGTTCAAGAGGAAAACCAATCACTCTTGAAAACTAGGGTTTTTCAAACAAAAAGAGGGATTTCATGGGCATACAACCCTAACTTTGTGTAAAACATGTGAATAATTGCAAGAAAACAAAGAAACAAAGAACCCATAGCAAATACATATGATTAGGAGTCAAACCATATATCTATAATAACCCTAACATCAATGAACAAGAATGGAAGAAAACCCCCACCTTGAATCAAAGCTTTCAAAGTTCAAATCAAAAGCCCAAGCCCTAGAGACCTCATTTCTCCTCTTTATTTTGTTCCTTTGTCTTCTCCAATGGTTCTAAAATTTTTAGGGTGAGAGTGGAATGTAAGAATGGGGTAAAATGTAGTGAAAAGAGGTGTTTTATTTTTAAATGGCCAAATCTCGACTTTTACTGTGCAAAATTCGTTCTTTCGGGCGTATCGATAGGCTGTTCCGGTAGGATTTAGCTATTGGTGTCAGACGTACCTGTAGGATTCCCTTTGGGTAGGCTGTTCCGGTAGGGTTCCCTTCTGGTAGGCTGTTTCGGTAGGGTTTGACTGATAAATTTTTACTGCGACTTACAGTGCAGTGTTAACCCATTTAGAGGTTGAATTGAAATTTTTTTGAAAAATACATTTTTGTATCCCTAGATATCTTCTATCTACTGTCCAAATTTAAGATCAAAATAACAAGTTATGACCTAAATACTAGATAGTGTCCAAACTCCTTTTATCCGAATTCACCATAAAGTGTGTTTTAACTACAAAATTCTTTTTGACTTCTAATATACCCCATATTACCTCTCCCAATGTTTATCGACCTTCCGGATTCAATGGAGGCATTTTTTTGGCCTACAAACATTTAGAAACTTATCTAATCACCCTTCCAAATTCAATGGAGGCATTATTTTGACCTACAAACATTTAAAAACTTATCTAATCACCCTTTCCAAGTTTAAACGTCTTTGAAACTTAAACTTCCCAATCAAATTGCCTCCCTTGTAGTTATTCCTACGATTACAATCCATATGGTTTATTCTTACGTCACTACATTTATGAGAATTACTAAGCAAGTACATTAATATATTAATATAAATATGTAGGGGTTTACAAATCTCCCACCACTCTTGATTATGAAAAATTTAATAAAGTTATTATCTCACTTGAGGTTAATAAGCCCAATGTGAATTTGTCATTAAAAAGTGGTGTTGAGGTTTACAATTTTCAACTTGGGGTGGAAATTGTGATATATTTAAGTGTTGAAATTTATAAAGAGAAATTGTATAACCTATTATTGAAATTGTATAAACTTATGTGCACCTCTATTTTGTTGAGAATTTTAAATTATTATCTTTTGTATTGTTGGATAGATTGGCTAGGAAAGATATTTGCACCAATTTTTTTTTTAAATCAAAAAAATCAATGGGTGCAAAATCATATCTGAATTGCAGCCAGATTAATGACTTGAATCGAAATGTGTACACCTAAGTGTAGGCGGTCAAGCTGTAGTAATAATCCGATTTATGTCCTGAGTCGAATCCACAAGGAACTCTTTGTTGGTGTTTCAATGTTAGTAGTAGTGGAGACCAATTGATTGTAACCTTTGTGATTTAGAGTTGTGAGTTTTAGGGAGTTTTGCTGGACAGAATGTAAGATTCTTTTCAAGACAGATTTTCTAGACAAAATATAAGATAGGCTCAAATGTAAAGAAAGTCACTCTTTAGTTCGAGGATTTGGACATGCAGTTCATTATCCGGTTTATTACATTTATGCTTGATAACTCAATTAACTCCCGTGTCAACGACAAATTAATCAGAAGATAAAGATGGACTGTGAGAATTAATAACATGATTCCGATGTCTTTCTAGAAATTTACAAGAATTGTCTGTGCCGAGACTCAACCCATCACAAACAAGCAAGTGTTTCTACAAGATATCCAATGATGACATTAATATTCCATTCTTTAAATGTAGCACAATAATGGGGAGGATTTAAGGGTAGTCATGAAGGTCTACTCGGGTTACTTGCCATGAAACGAGGAGTCTTTCTATGTAAGCGTCATCCGTGTCATAGAAAGAACCACGATTATACAAAGTACCTTAGCTTTGCTTGATGCAATCAATTATCCAATAAGCAAGGGGATATAAAACATTAAACATTAGAACAATGCAGAAATATAATTTTTAGATAATTTATACATGCCCTTCACCTCTTACTAAAGGGTGAATGAGAAACTCTTCATGGCTTTGGTAAAGTTATAAAAGTGAGTGATGCTTATCCCTCCAAGTAGAGGACTTACACAAAGAAAGAACAATAAACAAGAAGCCGATCTTCAACAAAGAATGTGTGAATCACGTTCCACCCTTCACGGCTTTAGTAAAGCTTTAGAAAAGTGGAAGAGTTTCACTTCTATAAGAAAGAAGGTAGCTCAAGCTATGGAAGTGAAAGACATGAATAATGAAAGTAAAAGAAAGCTAGTTACTTTTGGAGGGTGACTTCCTCTACTAAAAGATGGAGGGTTGCTTCCTCAACCAACAAGTGGAGGGTTGCTTCCCCAACCAACAAATGGAGGGTTGTTTCCTCAACTAAAAGATGTAATACAAGCAAATATAACATACATCTAAGATTAATCAAAATGAGTGGTATGCATGTAATCCCAGTGGGATATGTCAATAGATCACTTTAGTTGCATCGATCAAAGCAAGGTTAATGAGATTATTAAAAAAAATTTGAGGTGAAAGAGCTTACTTGAGTAAATGTTGATATCCTCTCAGAAGCATCGTAAAGCTCAAAACTTACCATGATATTTTTTGTTATCTCTACTGGTTATGTCGGGTGTTTTCAGGGAATGTCGGTTATATACCAATTCTATTTTTTGAGTCTGATCATCTTATACCTTGAAAATAATAAATACCGATGTACATTTGATAATTTAAGCACAGAGAAAATACCAGTTTTTCATGAAATGTGGTTTTAAGTCTCGGTTGCTATGTTGAGGTGTCAAACCGATCATGTGATTAGTTACTTTAACAAACAATTTTAACATCCACATTTGTTCTATTATTTACTAACAAGAATTACTACAGTGCTAATTCTACATATGCATTCAAACAGATAAAAGTGATAAATTGAATCATTCATTTCAAAATATCATCATTTAACATCATCATCCAAGATTCAATTAATCCACAAAAGAAGTGATCAAACACACAAAAACTTAAATTATACACAACAACTAAAAAGAACTCATAAAAAAGAAGAAACAACCATCATCCCAAAATCAAACTCTCCACCTCCAGAACATAAATAATCCTCTCACTCTCCTCCGTCTCTCTCAGCTCTACCAAGTCCACCGCTTAGATAGCCAATAATCTCCTCCCCCTATCGGAGAATCTTGTCTTGGTTGGCTTGATACCAAGCGTAATGTCTCGTAAAGAGCGTCGGGTGCTGGAGCTGGGTCCTACCTCCTTTGGCTGTGTCTGCTCTCTTTCCATCTCTCCCTTTTGGTCAAGCTCGTCTTGCACTTCATCGATTCCTCGGGGAGGGTGTACCTTTTATCTTGTAGTCGAGGCGCCACTGTGACCCTGGCTTCTCCGAAAAGAGGCCTTGTTCAGTGGCCCCATTGGCTTTTGAATTTCCATCATGGGCCTCGCCCTAATCCCATTGTCCGTGCTAATTTTAGTCACTAAAGTGACAAAAAGGAGTGCACTCCTCTTCACATCACATTCCTTTTTCATTTCACTCAAGATCAGTGAGGGGATGTCAATGATATGCCCCCTTCCAAGTGCACAGAACAAATGAGCCATATTGGGTAAAATCTCATTTTTTTGTCCTATGATGGCAAAGTTAGAGATTACAATCAAATTCAACATCTTGTACTTGTCCGTCAACTCCACTTGTTTAAAAAATTTCTTCCCTATCCAAGAAAAAATGGATACCCCAGTCAGCTCCTTCCTAACTTCATTCATCGCCACACCCTTCCTCAGGGGATAGGTGGGATTTTGCACCTGAAGTACTTCTTGCCTCACTTCCTTAATATATGCTTCATCTACGTCAATGTGGATCCCTCTCACGTACGTTCAGATTGTGTCGTTGATGATCTCGGCGTTGGAGTAAAACTCCCACACCAAGTCAACAATGGCATCTCCGCCGTTTCACAAAAACCACACCTAATTCCTCATCTTCATCTCCGCCAATAATCCCAACTCTGTAAAATTAGTAATCACAACATCCCTTTCACAAACTACTGCATGATTTTGGATGAAATTTTTATACCTTTCTGCCTTGAGGGCTCTGGGAAATTTTGTTCGATTGTATCTTGTCACTACTGGTCTCCCCTCCCTTTCCTCAATCACTTCTTCGACAAAATTAGGTTCTTGATTTAGTTGATTTCGCTTGGCAGGAATTTTAACTCTAGGCATTGTGTTTTCGATTTTAAGGGTTTTTGGATTTTGAAAATTTGAATTTTCTTGTGAAAGTGATGATTTTTGAGGTTGGGATGAGCTTGGAATGATCAATTTTAGGTGGAAATGGTAAAATGAGGATGTTTTGAGTTATAGGGAGAGGAAATGGTTTCTAGGGTTTTGAAAGATTTGGGGGTTTTGAACTGAAGAAGACGATCCAGGCTTTTATAGCCTGAGAGGACACCTTCGAACGTTCTTGACGTTCAAATGTATATAAAAAGATTTTAAAATTAACGTTCGAACGTGGTGAGCTCCTAGTACTTTTGAGTTTTGTTAGAGGCAGAGTATTGTAAACAGGTGACGTTCCAACGTCACTTGGCGTTCGAACGTTGAATCAAAACTAAAAAAATTTCCTACACTCCATTATACACAATCAGAGAAAGCTAAACACACAAGTTTAAAACAAAAAAAACTTATGGCGTCTCAGGACAAGTCCCAACCCACACTTTAGGTTGGTATTTTGAGACGTACCTTACTCGGCCCATATTTTTATTTTAGTCAAAAAAAGTTTGTACAAAAACAAAAAAAAAAGATTTTTACAATTTTTACAAAAATTCGGACCCTTGGCTTTTATCCCCAAAGCACAATTTTTCACAGTTTGTTAGAAAGCAATCTAATCCGAGTTATCATCTGTCTCTGTGTTATTCGAACAACCAGTCACTCTTCTAATTTTCCTTCCCACAAATCGGTTAAGCAAAGTACCAGAATAGCTTGGCGTCTCAGGGTAGTCTTTATTCAGTCCATTCACTATCCAGTCTAATAAATCAAGTGAGGGACCAAAAATTGGTTCAGAACACTGATTATATCTTTTCTCGTGAAAGACTCTTCCACACTGTTTACAGGCACCAAGTCTTTTGGCACAATGGCGTTTAGCAAAAGTGCTTCTGCCACAAAGGGGTTTCACTGGTTCTTGTTGGATCTTCTCTGTCCTTATTAGTCTTATTTTTCTCATGATCATAGTATGCACATCAGATGAAAAAATTCGTAAAGCTCCCAGATTAAACCAAAAAAGTTTAATATCCATGCTTCCTATGTTTAAAGACTCACTATCTGGTTCTTTAACGTCTGCCTGTCACAAAGACGATCTAAGCTGACTCACATACATCATCAATTCATAAAAAATACAAGACAAGGTAGACAATATGATCAGAATAGAAAAAAAAATTACGGGTACATGGTGGCACAAAATATGAACTATAGTTCTCACACCCCCAACCTAAACTGAACATTGTTCCCAATGTTTCGAATTTACTAGTGTAAGGATCTTGGAAATGAGGTTGAAAAGGTAGAGATCTGTCCATCCTCCGAAACCTACAAACTAAAATACATACGTTAGTCATCTTTGTGCAGATCTGGGTTTCGGGGGGGCTGAAAATCCTTGTGTGTGAGTGTGAACAAGAGCAAAAGTCCCATAAGAAAATATAACATCAAAATGCAAAGCATGTAACAGAAAATGGTGTATGTGGAGTGTGTGGTCATAGGGCTGTTGGGATCTGGGTCATTTTTACAAAAAATAGTGAAGGAAGAAGAAGAAGAAGAAGAAGAAGAAGAAGAAGAAGAAGAAGAAAATAACAGAAAAAGAAAGGAAAGAAGAGAGGGGCCAACAACGGTGAATGTGGTGAAAGGGTGTAAAAGCATGGGGGCCTTGTAAAGGCATCCCCTCGTGTCAGGTAGACTCGGGTTTTTCTTGACCTGATTCATTTGAGTGTTGACAGGCGCGAATCTTGGAGGAATATTCTGGATCCATTAAAAAAAGGGTCTCCACATTTTTCACAAAGTTCTCCAAAAATAGTTTCAACCATTGACCATTAATAGTAAAAATATTACCGTACGATAGGTTTTCCACTTATATCGCGCCATGTTCAAACACCTTTTTGACAATGTAAGGATTAATCCATCTTGACTTTAACTTACCAGGGAAGTGGTGGAGTCTTGAATTGAACAACAAGACTTTTTGAGAAGGTTCAAAAGACTTCCACACAATGTTCTTGTCATGGAAAATTTTCGTCCTGGTTTTAGCAGTCTTAGCATTCTCATATGCTTCATTTCTCAATTCCTCCAATTCGTTTATCTGAAGTTTTCTTAAGAGCTTAGCCTTGTTCAGGTCAAAGTTCATTACTTTTATGGCCCAATATGCTCTATGTTCCAATTCCACAGGTAGGTGACATGGCTTGCCATAGAATAATCGATAAGGAGACATACCTAAAATGGTTTTAAAAACAATACGATATGCCTAGAGTGTATCAGTTAGTCTTGACGATCAATCTTTGTGGTCTAGGTTTACCATTTTTTCTAAAATTAATTTGATCTCTTGAGTAGCTAATTCAACCTGTCCACTAGTCTGTGGGTGATAAGGGGTTACAATTTTATGAAAATTCAGGTATTTTTTTCATTAAATTCCAAAAAGGACAATTGAAAAAATGAGCACCCCCATCACTTATGATTTATTTCAGAATTCCAAACCAGGATAAAATATTTTCTTTTATAAACTTGATCACCATTTGGTGATCATTATTCTGACATGGAATTGCCTCCACCCATTTGGACACATAGTCTACTGCCACTAAAATGTATAGATAGCCAAAAGAAGGGGAAAATGGTCCCATAAAATCGATGCCCCAATAGTCAAAAATTTCAATCACCAATGATGAGGTTTAAAGGCATCCTATTTCTTTTAGAAATGTTTCCTAACTTTTGAAATCTATCGCAAGTTAGACAAAAGGCATGAACATCTTTGAAAATTATGGGTTAATAAAATCCACACTACAAGACTTTTATAGTGGTTTTTGTTGATGAGAAGTGGCCACCACATACTTCAGAATGAAAAAATGTTATTACCTATCTACTCACATGTTTGGGGATGCAACGCCTTTTGATTTGATCCTTAAAGTACTTATATACGTACGGATCTTCCCAAAAGACGTTACGAACCTCCCTCAAGAATTTTTTTTTGTCCATGGGGGTGAATAACGGAGGGAGTGTTCCAGTAACAAGGAAATTAACAATATCAGGGTACAATGGGGTCTCATCAATCGTGAATAATTGTTCATTGAGAAATTTTTCATTGATTGGCAGTCCATCCTCATGAAATTCATAAGTTAATCTAGACAGATGATCTACCACCACATTTTCAACACCCTTTTTATCCTTGATGATCGATCAAACTCTTGTAGTTAGAGTATCCATCTTAAAAGACTTGCTTGGCATCCTTCTTTGTAAGCAAAAATTTTAGGGCTACATGGTCAGTGAATACAGTAACAGAAGAACCAACAAGATAGGAACGAAATTTTTCTAAAGTAAAACTACAACAAGTAATTCTTTTTCAGTTGTTGAATAATTCATATGAGCATCATTCAAAGTTTTACTTGCATAGTAAATTACATGTAGTTTCTTATCCTTTCTTTGTTCCAACACAACACCTACAACATAATCACTTGCATCACACATTATTTCAAAGGGTGGAGCCCAGTCAGCGGGTTGCATGATTGGAGCGGAAATTAACATGCCTTCAGCTGGTCAAAGGATTTTTGGTATGCTTCACTCCATACAAAATTTACGTCCTAACTCAGGAGATGACACATAGGTTTGACTATGGTATTTAAGCCTTTTATGAATCATTTGTAAAAACCTGCATGTCCTAGGAATGATCGAACATACTTTATAGTTTTGGGGGAGGGCAAATTTTTAATCAGATTAATTTTTTCCTTGTCAACTTTCATGCCCTTTGACGACACAATATGACCTAAGACAATGCCATGTGTTACCATGAACTGGAATTTCTCCCAATTAAACACTAGATTGACTTTCTTACATCTTACCAACACCATTTCTAGGTTGGCCAAACACAAATCAAATGAGTCACCATAGACAGAGAAGTCATCCATGAACACTTCCAAAAAAATTTCAACCATGTCGCTGAACAAGCTTAGCATGAATATTTGGAATGTTACAGGAGCATTACAAAGTCCAAATGACATCCTTTTAAATGCAAAGGTGCCAAATGGGCATGTAAATGTGGTTTTCACCTAGTCATTTAAGGCTATTTCAATTTGATTGTACCCAAAATACCCATCAAGAAAATAGTAAAATTCATGGCCTGCGATTCTTTTTAGAACCTGATCAAGAAAGGGAAGAGGAAAATGGTCTTTCCTAGTCACCAAATTGAGTTTTCGATAATCTATGCACATTTGCCATCTTGTGACGACTCGAGTTGACACAAGTTCTTTGGCATCATTTTTTACCACTATGACCCCCGACTTCTTGGGCACACCTTGGGTTAGATTAACCCATTTGTTATCAAAGATGGAAAAAATTATCCCTGCATCTACGATTTTGAGTATTTCAGTTCTCACAACTTCCTTTATGTGAGGATTCAGTCGTCATAGCATTTGATGAGAGGGTTTGAATCCTCTTCAAGGTATATAGCATGATTGCAGATTAATGGGCTTATACATTTCAAGTTAGCGATGATCCACCCAATGGTGCTTTTATGAATTTTAAGAACTTCAATCAGTTTAGACTCTTGCAAGTCTGTAAGCTTAGAGGAAATTACCACTGGATATGACTCGTCCTCTCCTAAAAATGCACATTTGAGGTAATATGAGAGAGGCTTCAATTCAGGCTTAACACTTGATGAGAGTGGATTTGTACCACTCGGTGAAAATTCCTTGAATTTGGGTGCCCATACCTCAATAACATGAGTAGGACAACTTTGTGAATTTGGGTTATCATTTGTTGATGTAGATGAGATTGATTCCAACAGATATGATTCAGCAAATAGTTTAAAGAAAGTATTATTCAGATGTTTGTGAACCAATGACTCAATGTAATTTATTTCTCTCAATTCTTGGTCCTCTCTTGGGTGTTTGACAATATTGAAAATATTCAGCTCAATGGTCATATTCTCAAATGTCAATTTCATAACTTTGTTCTTGAAATTGACTAATGCATTGGAGATTGCTAGGAAGGGTAGACCAAGAATAATAGAAATTTGGTTATCTGAATGCATTGTTGGCTGAGTATCTAGAACAATGAAGTCTATAGGGAAGACAAAGTTGTCCACTTGGACGAGTACATCTTCAACAGTGCCCTTCAGAATTTTTATACATCTGTCTACCAATTGCAGTGTGACACAAGTGGGGTTGAGTTCACCTAGACACAACTGCTGGTAGACAGAGAAAGGAAGCCGATTAACACTAGCTCTAAGATCTAACAGTGCTTGTTTTTTTTTGAAATTTCTAATGACACATGACACTGTTGGACATTTAGGGTCATTGTATTTTGGAGGGGTGTTGTGTTGAAGTAAAACACTTGTTTGTTCCGTCAAGAAAGCTCTCTTTTGGACATTTTGACTTCTCTTGACTGTGCACAAGTCTTTTAAAAACTTGGCATAGGATGGAACTTGTTTGATTGTGTCAACTTTTGAATGTGGCTTTTGATATCCTCAAAAGACTGGATGGTTTGTGCTTTGAAATCGGTGAGATCCTACGTGGAATGAGTGTTGTAGTTCATTTGAGTTTGCATGAACAGGCTTAGTGTATCCTCAAGGCTCCTCTTGTGTGGTGTTTGGTATAGTTGGTATGTAGGAGGTCTTTGAGGTGGTGGATGTGAACTTTGTGGTTGGTTCATGGGAGTTGGTTGTGTGTTTCTCCAACTAAAGTTTGGATAGTTTTGCCAACCTGGATTATATGTTTCAGAGTATGGGTTAGCGTAGGGCTTGTTGAAGTTAGAGATTGCATTTGTTGGTTCCAACAAAATTTCCTTGAATGCTGGGATAGTAGGACATTCCCCAGTAGAGTGTCCTGTCAGAGGACATACTTCACACACTTGTTCTGTGGAAGGACCAACATTAACTTGATGAACTTTTTTCATTTCTAGAGCTTCAAGCTTTCGAGACAAAGTAGACATTTTTGCTCTTAGGTCATTGTCATCTCTCAAGACATACTTACCCCCTTGGGAAGTAGATGGTCTGGCTTCAACAGTGGTAGCAGAGACTGATGTTGTCCGAATTTGATATTGACAATTTACGTGCAAGTATACAAGATCAACAAGTAATAAAGTGATAAGTAGAGTATCGTTCCCACGGAGAATTATTGCTAATAAATTTCAAGTACTAACTTTGTATCAATCCAATTTTATTTAAACAATAGAAGTTGAACTATGAATTCACTAATTTAAAACTAAAGCTAAACTTAATAATCAAGGGTTGAATTTTCCGGATAAAAGAAATTAAGATTACAACTTCCCCTAATGCTTCGTATAAATCTTTCTACTCTCCTTCTAGTAAATTGATCAAAATAAGGTGTTAACTGAGACTTCAAAATTATTTATCAAACCTCTTCCGATAGTTAGATAAGCATATCTCTCCCAATTAAATTGCTATATTCCTATGCAAAATAAGTTGGAATAGATTCATTAAGTTCAAACTCTCATAAAAGTTACACACGGCGTATAGGTATATTCCTATCCTATACACAAACCTAGCTATTCAACCCTAAGGAGAATAAACTAGACGTATGTCATCATATTCAGATCTATCCCTAGAATTCATCTCCCAATTTCATCTAGAGAATCAAATTAATTGTTGGCCACACAATCATACATTAAGCACAAAATATGACAAACAACTCATGTATGATCAACAAGAACTAGAAACGAGAGTAGAGCAATTTAACTAAACATTAGGTTCCGTTGCAATCTTAATAGAAATTTAGTTCATAATGTAATTGAAAAACATCCTTCTCAAATTAAACAACATCTCAGAAAAACAAGAATTAAAAGTAAGAGAAAAGGAATGAAAACTTAGGTGCAATCTTCAATCCTTCTCTAGCCTTCAAGTCCAATCTTCTTCGTGTCGATTCCTTGATTCTTGTCTTCAATTTTCTTCTAATTTCTTGGTGTTTTCTAGATGTTTCAGCCCCCAAAAGTCAGGATTTTTTTTTATCCCAGACAAACCCTAGCATATATGAGGCCTTGGAGTCCAATTTCGGGTCAAAACAAGTCATAATTTCGCGTCCCGGACTAGTACACGCGCAGCTGTGCTGAAACGGCGCTGAAACAGCGCTACATGGACAGTGTGTGGGCGCAGGGGCGCTCAGCGCTGCTCTCTTTATCTCTGCTCCAGACCAGTTTTCGTAGAATTGTCATAACTCTTCATCCCAATGTCCAATTGAGCTGAAATTTTGACACAATACAAAAGACATCCAGATCTACAACTTTCATGTTTTGCACTTTTTCAGATTCAAAGTGGATCATGTTCAAAAATTGGAAAAACAGAGGCACTGTGTCAAAACTTTGGGAAACTAGGGAGCTAATCCTTCCAAATCGACCTTGTTTCCTTCCAAATGATCTTGTTTGCTTCCAAATGATGATTCCTACCAAATAACATCAAAACACACAAAACAAATAAAAATGAACATAAAATAATTGAAAACTTGCAATTTCATCAAGCCGAAAGTACACAATTCGTAGGTATAAAACCCACTCATCAAATACCCCCAAACTTAAATCTTTGCTTGTCCTCAAGCAAAATACTAAGAACAAAAACTATAAAAATTAATTAACCAACTACTCAAACAATGAATCAATATGAATCTGAATAATGGCCCCAAAAAGTTACTACAAATAATAATAATTCACGGGAAACTTCAAAACAGTGCAAAGTCTATCAATTCAACATACTCCTTAGTTTTATCCCCGCTCATGACCCTTTAAATACCTGTACATATCCGAACTATCCAGCTAATCATCACCCAAATACATTTACGTAATCAAATGCTTCATAGGAGATACCCAATATCAACTCTATGAACTTACGTTTCACATCAACCTCCGCTTATTGAAGTAACCATATAACTAGAAGGTCTAGTGATTTTTTTTTTCTCTTTTCCATTCGTTTGGCGAGTGCATTTTATGCTCCATCTCACCTCCTGTTAAGCGAGTGCGTTTTACGCTCCATCTCGCCTTTTCTTGAACGAGTGCATTTTACGCTCCATCTCGTTCTCAACATGTGTTTATGAGTGAGTGCGGTTTACGCTCCATCTCTACTTGCCACATGCACCTTTCTTTTGTAATTTTTCCTATTATTTTTTTTCTACTCATGAAGTATCAAATCAAAATAATTTTCAAACAATTTTTTTTTTTAATCCATCATAACCATCATTTCCCCCAAACTTATATGAATACCTCAATTCGCTTTGAATGATGCTTACATAAGTTTTCTAAAGTTTCAATGACATCTCCCACAAGCATTTAACTAAATAAATTCTCTAAATAATAATTAACCAAACAGATGGATATGTGCTCATGCATGAAAAGATCACAAACAGTATAAAACCAACTAGTATGTCAAACTACAGACTCAACATGTTCATCAATTTTCCTTGAATTAACAATTAATCTCATTCATCATTGGCCATAATCAAATTCACTCAACCCATTACTCAAGTTGTAATAAAACATGCAATCTAAATGCATACCTAATAATACAAACATGCAAACAAGCATACACCCCCAAACTTAAACTAAACATTGTCCTCAATGTATCAAGTAGGAAAAATTAAGACAGGGGACTTCCCTGAGACTTCTCTAGGTGGGATCATCGTCAGCGTCCTCTTCATCCACTGAGTTGGGAGTGTACTCGGGAAACATAGGTGGTCTATTCTTGGCTCCTAGTAAAGCTTTGTGTGCGCTCCAATAGGCAGCCCTTGATATTATGCATGGAATTGGTATATGTTTATTTTTGTTTGCCTAATTTTTATGTTTAGTTTGCTAGGGACTAGCAAAGTTTAAGTAGGGGGTGTGATAAGCGCATAATATTGCATATTTAACGGCCTCCTTACATGCATTTTGACTCAACTTTGCATTTAATTACTTATAGTTAGTCGAATTTATGAATACTGTGAAAATTCTGATGTTGTAGGTAATTATATGTAAATAATTATTTTGGAACTTTGCAACTATGTGTGGATGAGTAGTGAAGATATGCATACATTATAAGGATTTTGAGGCTTCAAAAGTAAAAGAAATTAAGTAGGTGCCAGTATATGGTATCATAGGAACTGGTACTTGAGCCTATTGGAATATTGGTGCCGGTACCTACACCATTTGGTACCGGTACCCCAGTATTTTCCATTTTTGACCTTAATCCACTTCAAATCTGGAAATGTGCAAAGCATGAAAGTTGTAAATCTGGATGTCTTCTATCTTGTGTCAAAAATTCAGCTCAATTGACGGTGGAATCATAAGTTATGACAAATCTACCAAAACTGATATGAGCTGTCATTAAAGCTCACTGCCATCGAGATACCAGTACCTCATCACTAGGTATCGGTACTATAGTTAAAAAAATAAAAAAAAATCAGGTCAAATTTGGGATTTGACCAATAATAACCCACACTTGAAAATAACCAAGTGGCACACCATCCATAAGCACTCCAAAGTGTTCATCACATAACATAAACATCCATGTATAAAATTCCGCTGCTAAAATGGAGAAATAAAAAGAAAATTGTACCCGAACAGGGATGTATGTAAAGTCGTAAGCTAACAAGGGTAGGGATAATCGTCCATGTGAAACCCCGAAAAAAAATGTGAACTGTTTATAACAAAGGAAAAAAAAAATAGTAAATTGCCACCATAGAACATGTTGCGAACCTGAATTTTTCTAGATCTCGGATGACAAAACGGACTTCGCCATTGAATTCGTCTCGCGAAATCTAGTGGACGTGTAAAATTTTATCGAATTCCGAGATAGTCGAATTTTTACGTTTTACGAGACGGTCGGGTCTCGGGTGACACCAAAAACGAAAATTTGGTCAAATGATGGGGAATTTGAAAATAATTTAATTAGAGTTCATAAGAAATATTTTAAGCTTGAACCGGAGCGAAAATTAATCGTTTCGGGGCGAAAACGGACCCGAGATAAAAGGAGGCATGTGGCGCAATATGGGCCAAGCATTAAAATATATAAATATGGGCTAAAAAGCTGATTTTATGGATTGGGTTCTGCTGGGTTGGCTGGTTGTGGACGTTGGAGTAGAATAGAGAGAAAAGAGAGAAAAGCTAGGGTTCTTTAGCTTTCTTCTTAAGATCTAGGGCCAAGCTTTGGTCGAATCAACTTGGACCAAGAACAAAAAGTGTTCTCCTCTACGAGGGCTACAAGACCATACCAAAAATTGAAGGTTTCACCGAAGATCCAAAAGGGGGAATTTGGAGAAATCAAATCTTTGGGCTTGAATCTTGTTCTAGAAGTTTCCTACGGGATTCTCACGCTACAAGAGGTAGGGGTTCTCCTACTTGGGTTGATTTCTTACCTAGAAATGCCTATGATAAATGGGCTGGATATATATATATATATGTATATCTATATATATTGACCTAGGTATATATATATTTATATGTATATGGTTATGGAATAATGAAGATGGTGGGTAGGTTGTTAGAAAAAAATTACACTTGCCTATTGATGGGATTTAGGTTAAATAATTTTATCCTAAATTGGTATGTAGAAATTACCTATTGGAATTTCTTGAATTATGTGGAAATTGGGCATGATATGTGTTACCATGTTGTTTGCCTTGAAGGTGTTTGACAAAATGCCTAAATGGATTGAAATTGTTATTTGATAAATAACATGTTATGCCTTATGTGGTAAATGAAAATCATATGTGTACGGTATGATTTATGTTGAAATTGTGAACTTCAGATATATATTTTGATATATCAATTGTTGTGATGAAGCATAGAATTTATACGTTTATAATGTAAATTGCCATGGAATGGAATTGATTATGTTAATTTAGTCCATATGGCATGCATTACATATGTGACATAATGTTATTGCAATGACACATCGCATTGCATATGCACGGGGAATTCACATCATGAGTGGTGTGTGTGTGTGCATGGTTGTTGTTAATACCATATGTCGGAATGTGGTAGAGACAGTTCATATGGCATTCATTACATATGAACCTTGCATGAGAAAAACAATGGGTTATTACATTGCATATGTACAGGAACATCATATACAAGGACATTGCGTCATAAGGATGTTGTGCATGGGTATTTATACCACAATCTATGTGGTATTAAATGCATGTGGTTATCGGACTTGCTCATTGGCATCATTGCAATTGGAGCATGAACATAGCATCACATTCATTGGCATGGAGCATGAGTGTGGATGTGTGGAATTTGGGTAAATCAACACCTAGCTTGGTGTTTGATTGTGTGTAGACTCGGGAAAAAAGGGATCAACGATCTTTTTTGGAGTTGCACGTTGCATTGCATAAGGAAAACTTGTGTTGGGTAAAGCAAGAAGGGGCATGGCGACTTCCTTGGGTGAAAAACCCTAAACCACCTGGTTCACACACTTTCCCTGTGGTGTAATTCCGGAAAAGTGTTAGGCCCACGGAGCCTGCGGTGTGACTCCGAAAAATCCGTTGCCCAACAAGACACAAGATTTTGATATAAAATATACTCATCCAATGAGTATCATATTTTCCGTCGAAGACGGGTTCATTACACATTGCATTGTGTTGTGGGAGTCGGGAAGGACTCGGGTTGTGTTACATGATTGAGTCTCATCTCAGTCATGGCATCTTGTACACATGGGCATTTACATTGTGTTGTCAAGCCGGGAAGGGCTCGGGGTGAGTGCGTAAATGAGTCATATCTCATTTCATGTTGAGCCGAGGCGGGCTCGGGTTGAGTACACGAGTCTCATCTCATTTCATGGGGCTTGGGTAGCCCGGGTTTAACATACATGACATTGCATGTGAAGGAAGCCGTGATGGGCTCAGTTGGGTGCACATGGGTGGGTCTCACCTCATTCTTGGTATGACATAATAGCATTACATCATTTAATCGCATGTTATTGATGGAATGGTTATGGATTTGTGGTGTGTGCATGTGAACATTTCATATGCATATAGGTGGAGGAGTAGCCTCTGTAGGAATTTCTCTACTGGGCGTTGGCTCACCCTATACGGGAAAATATTTCAGGTGTGGGATATACACCGGTGGACGGCTCGCATTCAGGGCCCCAAGAATGAAGAAAAGCCAACTTGTGGCTTTTAATCCAATTTTTGTAAAACTAGACTTGTAATTAAATTTTTGCATGTAAACTATGTAAAAAAGATTGAAGTTTGAACTTATATTAACCATGTTTGATGCATAGGTGTGACGTGTTGATAAGTCACAATGGTGCATGGCAGTGTTCATGTTACACTTTTACATGGCAGTGTTACACTTTCAGTGTTACACTTTTATACGTCATTTTACACTTTTACATGGCAGTGTTACACTTTTATCCGCCATGTTACACTTTTACATGACAATGTTACACTTTTATACGCCATGTTACACTTTTATATGGTAGTGTTACACTTTCAGTGTTACACTTTTATACGCCATGTTACACTTTTATATGGCAGTGTTACAATTTTATATGGTCATGTTACACTCTTACATGCCATGTCACACTTAATACGTTGACATATGAATTCCTGTTTTGGGGGCGTCAAAAGTATGGATTAATGGACCCAGTGTGGTCAGTGGTTTATGTTGGACCTCGGATGGGTCATTTGATTTTAAAATTGCACATGTTGTGTTTTGGGTAGAGTTCCCCGTACAAAGGAGACTCTGCCCAGATTTTTGTTAAATTAAGGACTCCGGTAAATGGAGCATAACGGTGTGTTATCGAATTCTTCGGTATCCACAGGCATTCCGCGGGTTGATGGGTAATCAACGGACCCCCGGATTTTGGGGTGTCACAGTCCAGGTCTTATAATGAAAGAAAAAAGCTGCCTAAGCTTATGAGTAGTGTAGAAAGTGACTTGATCCAAAATGTGTACACCCAATTATAGGCGATCAAGCTGTAGTAATAATCCAGTTAAGTCTGGAGTCGAATCCATAGAGAACTATGATTAGTGTTTCGAAGTAAGCAGTGACAGAGACCAAGTAATAGCAAAGCTTAAGAGTTTTAAGTTATGGGATTTTCTGGACAGAATATAAGATTCTTTCCAATGGATTTTTTTAGACAAAATATAAGATAAATTATCAAATGTAACTACCACCCTTTAGCTCGAGGATTAGAACATGTAGTTAATCATCTAGTTTATTATAATTGTACTAGATAACTCAATTAACCCTCGTGTCAACAACAAGTTAATTGGAAGATAAATATGGATTGTGAGAATTAAGAGTATGATTCCGATGTCTTTGTAGAGGTTTATAAGAACTGGCTGTGCCCAGACTCAACCCGTCTACTAACAAGCAAGTGTCTCTACAAGGCATCCAACTGTTGCTTCAATATTCCATTCTTTAAATGAAGCACAATAAAGGTGAATATTGAAGTATAGTCATGAAGATCTGAAGGGGGTACTTGCCTTGAACCAACGAGTCTTTCTGTGCAAGAGTCATCCATGTCATAGAAAGAACCCATGGTTATACAAAGTACCTTAGCGTTACTAGATGCATTCAATCATTCAATAAACAAGTGTAATATAAAGCATTAAAGCATAAAAGAAATGCACAAAAATATAACTTTCAGATAATTTATACATGTCCATCACCTCTTACTAAAGAGTGAATGAGAAACTACTTACTCTTCATGGCTTTGGTAAAGCTAGAAAAGTGAGTGATTCTCATCCATCCAAGTAGAGGAGTTACAAGGTAAAACACACTTCACAAGGAGCTAATATTCGACAAAGAATGAGTAAATCATGTTCCACCCTTCACGGCTTTGGTAAAGCTCTAGAAAAGTGGAAGAGTTTCACTCCTTTAAGGGAAAAAGGATGCTCAAACAATGGAAGTGAAAGAAATCAATAATACAATAAAAGAAAGTAATACTAAAGTAAAAGAAAGCAATAGTAAAGTAAAAGAAAGCAATACTACAATAAAAGAAAGCTAATTACTTTTGGAGGGTTTTTCAACTTCCAAAAGATGCAAAATTTACAAGGCCCAAGGGTTGTATTTGCTTGTACAATTTTTGTTATGTTCCTTAGGACTCATCATCCCAAGCAACGACGCCAAAAATGCTTGGCCAAAACCGTTGTAGTCCCTAACATCATCCCTCAAATATGTATATGGCTTATAGTACTAAGAGAGTGTCACTCTCCCTCAGAATGATGTGGGAAATAGGGCAACGGAATGGTAAAAATAAAATGTACAAAAAATATATGAAACGAAATGCGTGTGCGAACAAAAGTGCTCCCCAAGTGCAAAGAGTCTTTTGAATGTCGTATTTTACTTGAAAAAGTATTTCAAGGTCGTCTCCTCAGGTAAGGAAGGTTGAGCTGTGTGAAGGTGATTTTGTGAAAAAGATAAAAAATGTAAAATCTTTTGTTTGAGTTTTGGTGTTTGAAGTTTGTGAATGAAAATACAATACAAACAAGTGTTAGCCAATCCAAAAGGTTCATTCCAATGGGAATTCCAAGTCAACTTGAAACCTTTTTCCAAGGGTTTATAGATGAACGATTGATTCGTGGGAAGCTAGGGACGAGATGGTGAGGATCCAAGCATAAACCGTGACTAGGCCTGTGAAATATCAAAGAATCACGATCTCATCCACCATCTACCCAGTCAAAATGAACCATCGTACACCGGGGAGAAAAAAAATGAGTTGAAATGGAAAACCCAAGAGGAGGTATCCCTTGGATTGGCCAACTAAAAATCTAGTTACTCATGAAAGTAAGAAAGAAAAGCATAATGTAAAGAGACAAAATGAAGACATGAAGCATGGAATTTGAACTAATGCAAGAAAACTTAAACTATAAAGAAAAATATTCAATACCCATTTTAAGCTAGAAAATGAAGAAAACTTGAAAGCAACAATGGTGAAATCCCAAACATGCAGCTAAACATGAAATATACTTGAAGTAAATGACATTAAAGACATTAAATGAAGATTACAAGAGTCTTACCATAAATTACAAGTGAAAGAATGGAAGAAAATACAAAAACATAAATTTTCATTACACTATTCATCATCTTCTTCCTTGGAGCATTCTAAGCTTAGGTAGCCACCCCTTAAAGCTTGTTGAAAATCTGAAAATATAGTGAAGGGCCATGCATTGTCGCCTATGAGGATCCCTAGGGTCTGTGTGAAAGGACTCCCATCAATAGGGGCTGAATGGATGGATTAGGCAGGCTAGCACAGGCTTAGCTTGCACTCCCACGCTTCACCCCTTCCCTATTTCCTCCTTGATTGCCAAGCCTCCAAAGTCCAAGACTAGGTGTGAACAGTGTGGTGGATTGTTAGGGAACAAGTGGGAGAAGTGTAGGTGGGACCCCTAAGCAAGTTGGAGATGATTTGCAGTCATTCTGGGCATTTTGGGCTATTCAGAAGGGTGTATAGGTATGTGTACCAGTACCCCGTACTCCAGTAGCCTAAGCATACCGGTACGCATAGCAGTACACTTTCTATTTCAGACCAGTTTTTGTAGAATTGTTATTACTTTTGATCCAACCATTATATTGAGCTGAAATTTGGAAACAATGTAAAAGACATCCAGATCTACAACTTTTATGCTTTGCACTTTTTCAGACTCGAAGAGGATCATGGTCAAAAAGGAGGAAAATCGAGGATTTACAACCAAATGGTGGGGGTGTTTGTGCCTTTGTTACTAAGCACCAATACATCCTTGATTTCTTCACTTTTAAGCCTCCAAATCTTCATGTAATGTGTCAATGCATTCACTACACATCCATACTTAATTACAAGGTTCTAAAATACATAATTTACGCTATAATTACCTGCAACATCGAAAATTCAACACTATTCATAATTTTGGCTAACTCTAAGTACTTATATGCAAAAGTTGAGTTAAAATGCATGTAATGAGGCCGTTAAATATGTAATATTTTGTGCTCATTAGTATTTATAGGCAAAAAGGGTGGGCTTGAATTACACTTTGATCCCCATTTGTTTTGAGTTTTGATAATTGACACCCCATAGTTTGTAGCTTTGGTAATTGGCACCCCAGTAGTTTGTAACTTTGATAATTGGCACCCTGGTAGTTTGTAACTTTGATAATTTGCACCTCTGTAGTTTGTAGCTTTGACGTACAAAACCTTGAAAATAACAACAATTAATGCATTATTCCTAATTTACACACTAACGCTAATTTGTCTTACTTTGACTCTTTTAACTTTGTTTAACTAACACAATTGACCTATTAACTTAATTAAATTATGTATTAATTAGGGTTAATCACACACCCAACTTAAATATTAATTAAATAAAATGACAACAGAACAAAATAAAATCACTTTTGTAGATGACATGATTGCATTTAGCATAAGTAACAAGTCGTTAAACCCCTCGGTGACCCCTAGTGGATGAGGTTTGTCTCGTGAAGGATTCTAGTGAAGCTACCTACAAACTCCGGTTTAAAAGACACCCATCCCTTAATTTCGAATTGTTTCCCAAACACTTCTTTGTCATAGGTGCGTACTTTGTGCAAATATAAACACTTGTTACATTGGTATTTGCTATTCCCTATGTAACAAGAATAATCATTCTAGCGACAAGAATTATCATATAACAAAAACTCTTCTTTACAACCTTCCATGGATAACTTTGATTTCACAATCCTCTCTTAGAAATCTCTTAGCGAAAATTCTCTATAATTATAGTGATTTTTCGCACAAAAGCATGTGATAGAAGAAGGTTAATTGTAAATTCACATGCTCCACAATTACTAGAGTGAAATCCAAGGAAACAGACTAATCAGGTTTGGCATAATCTCATGAAATAATATTGATATAAATAAAGTAATACTATTTAAACCTACACATGTATCAAACTTGAGATAAATTAGGTCTTTTTATAGGTTATAATGTGACCAGGAGTCAGTGGCTAACGAAACGACATCAATGGTATTCCAAAACTATCCTTTCTTTATGTAATGTAACACACCTCTTTCTTGCTTTTTGAAACTTCACCTACATGGTATTTATTTCTTTCGTTCTTTTTCTCATTATTTTTTTCGACCATTTTCTTTTTTTTTTCTTTCTCTTTCTTTTTCAGTTGTTTCCATGGACTTTTCTTTCTTTGAATAGTAGCCACCATCTTTTTTTATTTTTCTCTTGTTTTTCGGTATCATACTGATTTATAAGAGGGTGTAAGAAATTAGATAGCAAAGGTATGTCAAATATATTTTCCTATGGCTCGGTTATCATATGGGTTACATGAAAAAGAAATCACACATTAAAAGCTCAATCACGGCTAACTAGGGATATAATTTTGTAAAAGAAATGACTAAGACTCAAAAATTAAATCAAAGATGGCCTAAGATCCTTTCTCAAGTATGTGCACATGAATGCGTCGTATGGACAGATTCTTTGTGAGATACATCAATAGACTGCTCTATTTGTATCAATCAAAACAATAATAATGAGATTATTCAAGGATAGAAAGTAAAAAACCTTACTTTGAGTAAATGTTGATTTTATCTTAAAAGCATCGCAAGACTTGAATACTTACCATGGTATTCTTCTTTATCTCCACTGGTTATGTCATGTTTTCCAAGAATGTCGATTATATATTAATTCTATTTTCGAGTCTGGTCATTCTATAACTTTAGAATAACAAATACCAATGTACATTTGACATTTAAGCATTGAGAAAATACTATTTTTCAAGGAAATGAACTTTTTTTTTCCAAATATAGCATTCAAACGTTAAATAAAAATCAAAATTATTTACATACTCATTTATCTTATAAAAATTAAAAGAAAACTAAATGCACAAATTGAACTTGGAAAACTATGGTGTCTCAGGATAAGTCCCCACCCACGCTATAACTTCGTTGGTATTTTAGGACATTCCTTACTCGGCCCATATTTTTCATTTCAATCAAAAGAGTTTGTACATTTAACAAAAACATTTTTACATTTTTTACAAAAAATTTTGGACCCTTGGCTTTTATCCCAACAAAAGTACAATTTCCTATAGAAAATAATCTAATCTGAGTCTTCCTCCGTATCTGTGTAGTTCGAACAACCATTGATTCTCCCAATTTTCTGTCTCACAAACCGGTTAAGCAAAGTACCAGAATAACATGGTGTCTCAAGGTAATCCTTACTCAGCCCATTCATTATCTAGTCTAATAAATCGAGTGCGCGATCGAAAATTGGTTGGAAACACTGATTATATTTTTTTTTTGAAAGACTCTACCACACTATTTACAGGCACCAAGATTTTTGGCACGACGACGATTAGCAAAAGTGCTTCTGCCATAGAAGGGTTTCGCTTGCTCTCCTCGGATCTCATATTTTCTTACCAATCTTGTTTTTCTCATGATCATATCATGCACATCAGATGGAAAAGTGCGTAGAACTCCCGACTAAACCAAAATAGTTTGATATACATACTTGCTAATTTTTAAGACTCACTATCTGGTTCTTTAACGTCTTCCAGTCACAAAGACGATTGAAGCTGCATTCGATATGATCATGAAATATAAGCAAGATTGTTGGCTAAATACGAAACAATTTTTTTTAAACACAGAACTGTACAAATACAAAACTGGAATTGAAAATACCAAACTAGAACAAATTGGAACTGTAGATCACACCCCCAACTTAAACTGATCATTGTCCCCAATGTTTCAAATTTACCAGTGTTTGGAGTTTAGAAATGAGGTTGTAAGGTAGAGATCTGTTCATCTACTGAAACCTACAAACAAAACACAACTATTAATCATCTTTAGAGAGATCTGGGCTTTGGCTAGGCTGGAAACCCTTCAACCTAAGTGCAAACAGAAGAAGAACAACCATGTACAAATACAAACATTAAATGGTAAGCATGAGACAAAGGACTTGGTCTTTAGGTAGGATGGTTATGGATTTTTGGGGGGTGGGTTGTTTGTACAGAGAACAGAGAACAACGAAGAAGAAGAAGAAGAAGAAGGGGGGCCGACACCGATGGATGGGGAAAAAGGGAAAAAAAGGTTAGAGGCCTTATAAAGGCGTCCCAGCGGGTCGGGTTGGGTTGGTTTTTTTCTGACCCGATCCATTTGAGTGTCGACAGGCGCAAATATTCACAGAATATTCTGGATCCATTAAAAAAATAGTTTCCACATTTTTAACAAAGTAATCCAAAAATGGTTTCAGACGCTGATCGTTTACAATAAAAACATTGCCATTTGATGGATTTTCTACCTCCACTGCTCCATATCCAAACACTTGCTTGACAATGTAAGGTCCATTCCATCTTGATCTCAACTTACCAGAAAAAAAGATAGAGCCTTGAATTATATAGTAGGACTTTTTGAGAAGGTTCAAAAGACTTCCGCACAATATTTTTGCCATGAAAAATTTTCATTCTGGACTTAGCGATTTTCGCATTGTCATATGCCTCATTTCTCAATTCCTTTAACTCATTATTCTAAAGTTTTCTTGAGAGTCCAACCTTGTCTAGGTCGAAGTTTATTGCTTTAATGGCCCAACATGCACTGTGTTCCAATTTCATAGGCAGGTGACCAGGCTTGCCATAGACTTATCGATAAGGAGACATGCCCAAAATTATTTTAAAAGCAGTGTGATATACCTAGAGTGCATCAGTTAGTCTTGACGACCAATCTTTGCGGTCTGGATTTACCATTTTTGCTAAAATTAGTTTGATCTCCCAATTAGCTAATTCAGCATGTCCACTAGTCTGTGGGTGAAAAGGGGTTGCAATTTTATGAAAACTTAAGTACTTTTTCATCAAATTCCAAAAAGAATGATTGCAAAAATGAGCACCCCCATCACTTATGATTGATTTCAGAATTCTAAATCGAGATAAAATATTTTCTTTTAAAAACTTGATCACTGTTTAGTGATCATTATTCTGGCATAAAATTGCTTCAACCTATTTGGACACATAGTCTACGGCCACTAAAATGTATAGATAGCCAAAGGAAGGGGAAAATGGTCTCATAAAATCGATGCCCCAACAGTAAAAAATTTTAATTACTAGAATAGGGTTCAAGGGCATAATGTTTCTTTTAGAAATGCTTCCCAACCTTTGGCATCTATCACACGTTAATCAAAAGGTATGGACATCTTGGAAAAGAGTGGGCCAATAAAAACCACACTGCAAGATTTTTGCAGTGATTTTCTTTGATGAGAAATGACCACCACATACTTCAGAATGATAAAATGATATTACCTGTTTGCTCTTATGATCGGGGATGAAATGCCTTATGATTTGATCCTTACAGTACTTAAACACGTGTGGATCATTCCAAAAGAAGTTACGACCCTCCATCATAAATTTCTTTTTGTCCATCATGGTTAAGAACAAAGGAAGTATAACACTAGCAAGGAAATTAGCAATATCAGCATACCATGGTGTCTCACCAATTATGAATAGTTGTTCATTGAGAAATTTCTCATTAATTGGCAATCCATCCTCATAAAATTCATATGTTAATCTGGATAGATAATCTGCCACCATATTCTCAACACCCTTCTTGTCCTTAATGACCAAATCAAATTCTTGGAGTAAGAGTATCCATCTTAAAAGCCTTGGCTTGACATCCTTCTTTGTGAGCAAGAATTTTAACGCTGTATGGTCAGTGAACACAGTAACAAAGGAACCAACCAGATAGGAACGAAATTTCTTTAAAGCAAAAACTACAGCAAGTAATTCTTTTTCAGTTGTTGAATAATTCATTAGAGCATCATTCAAATTTTTTTTTTGCATAGTAAATCACATGTGGTTTCTTATCCTTTCTTTGACCCAACACAACACCTATAGTATAATCACTTGCATCACACCTTAATTCAAATGACAAAGTCCAGTCAAGGGGTTGTATGATTGGAGCAGAAATTAATATACCTTTAAGCTTGTCAAAAGCTTTCTAGCATGATTCACTCCACAAAAAAATTGCGTCCCAACTCAGGAGATATCACTTGGGTTTAGCTATGATACTAAAGTATTTTATGAATCTCCTATAGAACCCTACATGTCCTAGGAATGATTGGACATCGTTTACAGTCTTGGGAACATGCAAGTTTCTAATCACATCTATTTTTGCCTTGTCAACTTTCAAGCCTTCAGACGACACAATGTGACCCAAGATAATGCCTTGTGTTATTATGAAATGGCATTTCTCCCAATTTAGCACTAGATTGGCTTCCTTACATCTTCTCAATATCTTCTCTAGGTTAGCCAGACATAAATCAAACGAGTCACCATATACAGAGAAGTCATCTATGAACACTTCCAAAAAATTCTCCATCACGCATTGAACAAGCTCGGCATGCATCTTTGGAATGTTGTAGAAGTGTTACAAAGTCCAAATGACATCCTTTTGAATGTAAAGGTGCCAAAAGGGCATGTGAATGTGGTTTTCTCCTGGTCATTTAGTGCTATCTCAATTTGATTGTACTCGAAATACCTATCTAGAAAACGGTAAAATTCATTGCTTGCAATTCTCTCTAGGACTTGATCAAGAAAGGGAAGAGGGAAATGATTTTTCCTAGTTACCAGATTAAGTTTTCGATAGTTGATACACATCCGCCATCTTGTGACAACTCGAGTTGGTACTAGTTCATTGGCATCATTCTTGACCACTATGACCCTAGACTTCTTGGGCACAACTTGGGTTGGACTAACCCATTAGCTATCGGAGATGAGAAAGATTATTCCTGCATCTAAGAGCTTGAGTACCTCCATTCTCACAACTTCCTTCATGTGAGGGTTCAGTCGTCATTGCATTTGACAAGAAGATTTTGAATCCTCTATAAGGTATATATCATGATTGCAAATTAACAGACTTATACCTTTCAAGTCAGTACTGGTCCACTCAATGTCGCTTTTATGGGGTTTGAGAACTTTAATTAGCTTAGACTCTTGTAAGTTTGTAAGTTTAGATAAAATTACCATTAGGTATGATTCGTCCGCTCCTAAGAATTCATATTTGATGTCAGATGGGAGCGGTTTTAGCTCAAGATTTGGTGGCTTGACACTTGATGAGAGTGACTTTGTACTACAAGATGGAAGTTCCTCGAATTTGGGTGCCTATGTCTCAAGTGCATGAGCAAGGCAACTTCATGGATCTGGGCACAAAAGTTATCATTCACATGTTTATGAACCAACGATTCAATGGAATTTACTTCTTTCACTTCTTTGTTCTCTCTTGGGTGTTTGACAATATTAAAAATATTCAACTCAAGAGTCGTATTCATAAAATTCAATTTTATGACCCCATTCCTGCATTGATTAATGCATTGGAGGTTTCTAGGAAGGGTCGACCAAGAATAACAGGAATTTGGTTTTTTGAATGCATGGCTGACTGAGTATCTAGAACAATGAAGTCCACAAGGAAGATGAAGTTGTCCACTTGAATAAGTACATTTTCAACAATATCCCTAGGAATTTTGATAGATCTGTCTACCAATTAGAATGTGACACAAGTGGATTTGAGTTCACCCCGACCGAACTATTGGTGAATAGAGAAAGGAAGCAAATTGACACTGGCTCCAAGGTCTAACAGTGCTTGTTATATTATGAAGTTTCAAATGACACACAACATTATTGGACACTCAGGGTCCTTGTATTTTGGAGGAGTTTTATGTTGAAGTAAGGCACTAGCTTGTTCCGTCAAGAAAGCTCTCTTTTGAACATTTTGGCTTCTCTTGATCATGCACAATTCTTTCAGAAACTTGGCATAAGATGGAACCTATTTGATTGCATCTAGAAGTGGGATATTGATCTTTACTTGCTTAAAAAGCTCGTAAATTTGAGGCTAATTATTCAACTTCTGTACTGTTTTGAGTCTATGAGGAAAAGGAGCAGGAGTAAGATACGGTTCTTTTTCCTTTGATGGTTATGGTTCTTGTTCAATCATAGGTTCAGGCTCTTCTAGTGCATTGACTGGGATTGACTCAGGTCTTGATGTGGGAATTAGAATGTTTCTAATGGTTTTGTCAATCACCTTGTCACTTCTCAGTGTAGTGACAACTTGGGCTTGGTCTTGTGGATTTTCCATGACTGAAAGATTTCCCACGTGAAATTGGCCTTGCGGTTGTTTTGGTTGGGCCAAAAATTTGACCTTCTCATGTGTGGCCATGGATTGGGTTAACTTTTGATTTTGCTTTTAAGATCCTCGAAAGATTGAGTGGTTTGGGTTTTGAAATCAGTAAAAGCTTGAGTGGTACTATTATTGTAGTTCATTTGTCTTTGACTGAACTGATTCAATGTGTCCTCAAGGCTCCTCTTTTGTGGTGGTTGATATGATTGATATGCGAGAGGTCTTTGAGGTGGTGGGTGTGAACCTTGTTGTTGGTTCATAGGAGTTGGTTGTGTGTTTTCCCAATTGAAGTTTGGGTGGTTCTGTCATCCTGGATAGTATGTTTAAGAGTATGGGTTGGAGTAAGGCTTGTTGAAGTTGGAAATGACATTTGTTTGTTCCAACAGGACCTCTTTGAATGTCCTATTAGCGCATAAATCCCAAACACTTGTTCTGTGGAAGGGCCAACTTCAACTTGATGTACCTTTTTCACCTCTAAAGCTTCCAGCTTTTTAGACAAGGTAAATATT
Source organism: Ilex asprella (assembly GCA_023539305.1). Lineage (NCBI taxonomy): Eukaryota > Viridiplantae > Streptophyta > Magnoliopsida > Aquifoliales > Aquifoliaceae > Ilex > Ilex asprella. Next base: position 2,017,884 of record CM042202.1, on the reverse strand, counting down.
TTCGCTCTCAGGTCTTCATCATCTCTCAAGACATACTTACCCCCTTGGGAAGTAGATGGTTAGGCTTCAACAGTGGTAGGAGAGACTAAGTCCCACATATGAGAACTATCAAATGTGGTGTCAAAAAAATTGAATGCCTTCTTCGGACTCTTTCCCATGAACTCTCCTTGAGCCATCATTTCGACAAACTGGCGTAGTCTAATGGGCAAGGAGTCATACAAAAATTCTACTAAAGTCCAATTCTTAAAAGCATGGTGTGAGCAAGATTGGAGAAGATCTTTGAATCTCTCCCAGCTTTGGTAAAAGGTTTCTCCTTCTTTGACCGAAAAGTTCATGATTTCTCTTTTGAGTAGTACGGTGTAGGAAAAAACCTTCTGAAGAATTTATTTTGTAGTGCTTGCCAGTTAGGTATAGAAAGAGCTTTTAAAGCATTTAGTCATTGTTTAGTTTTACCCTTTAGAGAAAAAGGAAAAAGTATCATCTTGGCCAACTCAGAATTGTCTTCAAACGTTCCACATACTTCCTCAAAATCTTTAATGTGTAGTATGGGTTTTCTGTTTTGAGTCCATGAAATTGAGGGAGTAAATGAATTGCCCCCGTCTTCACAATAAAGAGGGGCACATTTTCAGGAAAGATAAAACAAGAGGGGACACTGTTCCTTGAGGGTTGCAAATAATCCCTCAGAGTTTAAATGTTAGGCACTTCCCCTTCTCTCGCATGAACATCTCCTTGTCTCTCATTATTTACCATACCATTGTCACAAGAGTCAGCTACTGATCTAGGTGAAGATGGTTCAGACTGATTCACAAATCCAACAGATTCTTCCGGGAAATTTTGAAAGTGAGGATTGTCCTCAGACATATAAGAAAAATAAATTATCCACAATAAAGAAAAAAAATTATATATATACAAAAAATGAAGGTATTTTCACCTCTTCCGTAAAAACACTTTTTATAGTTCCCCGGTAACGGCGCCAAAAATTTGACTTGATCCGAAATGTGTACACTCAATTGCAGGTGGTCAAGCTATAATAATAATTCGGTTAAGTCCGAAGTCGAATCCACAGGGAACAATGATTAGTGTTTTGTAGTAAGCAGTGATAGAGACCAAGTAACATGAAACCTTGAGAGTTTGAAGTTATGGGATTTTTTGGACAGAATATAAGATTCTTTCCAATGAATTTTTTTAGACAAAATATAAGATAAATTATCAAATGTAACAGCCACCCTTTAGCTCGAGTATTAGAAGATGCAGTTAATTATCCTTATACTTGTGCTAGATAACTTAATTAACCCCGTGTCAACAACAAGTAAATCAGAATATAAAGATGAACTATGAGAATTAAGATCATGATTTCGATGTCTTTGTAGAGGTTTACTAGAATTGTCTGTACCGAGACTCAACCCGTCTACAAACAAGCAAGTGTCTCTACAAGGCATCCAACCGTTGCTTTAATATTCAATTATTTAAATGAAGCACAATAAAGATGAAGAGTGAAGTGTAGTCATGAAGATCTAGTCGAGGTACTTGTCTTGAACCAACAGGTCTTTCTATGTAATAAGAGTTATCCATGTCATAGAAAAAACTCATGGTTATACAACGTACCTTAGCGTTACAAGATGCATTCAATTATTTAATAAACAGGTGTAATATAAAACATTAAAGCATAAAAGAAATGCACAAAATATAACTTTCGGATAATTTATACATGCCCATCACCTCTTACTAAAGAGTGAATGAGAAACTACTCACTCTTCATGGCTTTGGTAAAGCTAGAAAAGTGAGTGATTCTCATCCCTCTAAGTAGAGGAGTTACAAGGTAAAACACACTTCACAAGGAGCTGATCTTCGACAAAGAATAAGTGAATCATGTTCCACCCTTCACGGCTTTGGTAAAGCTCTAGAAAAGTGGAAAATTTTTACTCCTCTAAAGGAAGAAGGATTCTCAAACAATGGAAGTGAAAGAATGCAATAATACAATGAAAGAAAGTAATACTAAAGGAAAAGAAAGCAATAATAAAGTAAAAGAAAGAAATAATACAATAAAAGAAAGTTAATTACTTTTTGAGGGATTTTCCACTTCCAAAAGATGCAAAATTTACAAGCCCCAAGGGATGTATTTATAGGCAAAAAGGGAGGGCTTGAATTACACTTTGATCCCCCTTTGCTTTGAGTTTTGATAATTGGCACCTTATAGTTTGTAGCTTTGGTAATTGGCACCCCGGTAGTTTATAGCTTTGATAATTGGCACCCCAATAGTTTGTAGATTTGATAATTGGCACCCCAGTAGTTTGTAACTTTGTTGACACAATTGGCTCCCCAGTAGTTTGTAGCTTTGATAATTGGAACCCCTGTAGTTTGTGGCTTTGATGCAACAAACCCTTAAAATAACAACAATTAATGCTTTATCCCTAATTCACACACTAACCATAATTTTTCTTACTTTGACTCTTTTAACTTTGTTTAACTAACACAATTGACCTATTAACTTAATTAAATTATGCATTAATTAAGGTTAATCAGAGAGTGACTTGATCCGAAATGTGTACACCCAAGTACAGGTGGTCAAGCTGTAGTAATAATCCGGTTTGAGTCCGAAGTCAAATCCACAGGAAACTATTATTGGTGTTTCAAAGTAAGCAGTGGTGGAGACCAAATGATTGTAACCCTTGAGATTTGAAGTTGTGTGGTGTCTGGGATTTCTTGAACAGAATATAGTATTCTTTCCCAGAAAGTTTTCTAGACAAAATATCATATAAGCTCAAATGTGAAAAAGTCACTCTTTAGTTCAAGGATCTAGACATGTAGTTAATCATCATGTTTATTATACTTGTGCTTGATAACTCAATTAAATTCCATGCCAAGAGCAAGTTAATCGGAAGATAACAATGGACTGTGAGAATTAAGAACATGATTCTGATGTCTTTCCAGAACTTTACAAGAATTGTCTATGCCAAAACTTAACCCGTCTATAAACAGGCAAGTGTTTCTATAATAAATCCAACCATGACCTTAATATTCAATTTCCATTCCTTAATTGAAGTATAATAATGGTGAAGACTGAAGGGTAGTCATGAAGATCTAGCCAGGGTACGTGTCTTGAACCGATGAGTCTTTCTACGCAAGAGTTATCTATGTTGTAGAAGGTACTCGTGATTATACAAAGTACCTTAGCTTTGCTACATGCAATCAATCATTCAATAAGCAAGGGAAATATAAAGCATTAAGCATAAGTGAAAATGCTTAGATATAACTTTCGGATAATTTATACATGTCCATCAACTCTTATTAAAGAGTGAATGAGAAACTACTCACTCTTCATGACTTTGGTAAAGCTAGAAAAGTGAGTGATGCTCATCCCTCCAAGTAGATGAGTTACAACGTGAAACATAATAAGCTAGTGGCCGATCTTTGAAGAAGAATGAGTGAATCACGTTCCACCCTTCACGACTTTGGTAAAACTTTCAAAAAGTGGAAGAGTTTCACTCCTCTAAGGGAAGAAAGGAAGCTCAAGCAATGGAAATGAGTGAAACAAATATTGAAAGTAGAAGAAATATAGTTTTGGAGGGTTTTTCACTGTAACCAAAAGATGATCTATCTTCCTCTATACAAGTAAATATAAACCTAAGTCTAAGACTAATTTTACAACAAACTAAGAGATGTTGGTCTAGTGCCAAAACAATCTCCAGAACAATTCTCCCCCCTTTCTAATGCTCTCCCACAATGGGAGTATTTATAGGCAAGGAGGAGGGCACAAGATGGGGATGAAGGAATAGTGCATGGCCGCCCAAGTCCAAGTGAAAAGCTAACCACTCTACAGCCAGCCTGGAGACAATGTTTGAACATTGTATGACGTTTGAACGTTGCTTTTGTCTTTACTTGATGGGCGTTCAAACGTTGGATGGGGTCTGACCTTCCCACTCAAGTGGTCTGTGGTCTTATGTGAAGTCCATTTTCACACTCCATTTAGAATTTTGACACTTTGCACTCAGAATCTTGGTCTTTCAATAATGGAGGAGAACGTTAGAACGTTATTGGGCGTTCGAACGTGGTACTCTAGTACCTCAGTGTCTTCCTTCTTTGTTGCGACACGCCATGGATCAGTACTCCTGCAATCTCATCTTCAATAATTCAAGAGAACGTTCGAACGTGGATTGACGTTCAAACGTTCTTGCCTTGGTCCTAACTTTATCAAATTTTGCTCCAGAATATGCTGATGTAGGTTTGCCTTTGGTCCCTTGTATAATTTTATGTCCTAAAATGTCATCATTTAAACTCCACCAAAGTATAATTAGTCTTAAAAAGGCATAGCGATATGCTTATTTTTACTACTAATCAGAGAGAGAAGGCTAGGATTTTTGCTTTTCCTTCACCATTTTCATTCTTGTAAGCTTCAATCTAAATGAAAGTCTACTTGTGTATGAATGCTATTTCTTTTGTAGTTTAAACTTTTTCTTGCATTAATACAAGTTCATGTTTGATTTCATTACCATGTTTTTCTCTTTCATGTTTGTCTTGCATTTATTGTCAATAGCTAAACCATTAGTTGGCTAATCCAAGAGGAATTTCCTCTTGGGTATGTGAAATCGAATCTCTTTCATTTTTCTCGTAGTGTGAAGTGTTTGGATTGATTAGGTTGAGTGCGGATGAATGTGGTTGTAGGCTTTTGATACACCGTAGACTTGTCACGAGATTTATTTTTGTCCAAGCAATTACATTCATCTCTAGCTTCCTAATATTCAATCAAACACCTAGGCATCATTGGTTGAATGGAATGAATTGATTAAGCATTCCCATTGTAATGAACTCTATGGATTAGCTAACCCTCTTTTTACTTGCATATTTATCAAAACACAAACCATCAAACTTCAAATTATAATCGCTTCCATTTTTCCTTTTCACAAATCACTTTCCAAAAAACTTGACCTTTCATTCTCTAAGGAGACGACCTTGGAATCTCATTCCAAGTAAAACATGACACTATAAGTCTCTCTACGCTTGGAGAGCATTTTTGCATATTTACACACATTTTTGTTCGTCCACACATATTTTCCGTACTTCTTGCCCAAACTTGAGTGACAGTGATATCACCCTTCATTATAAGACATACACATAATCGGGTTTGTGTGGGAAACAAGAGAAACAAATCAAGCAAAACGTGACACATAATCTGGTTTGGAACATTGTGAAGTAGCATGCAAGACATGTAAGTCTACAAATGGTCCAGGGGATCCTTTTTTCCCTCGAAGTAGTCTATCTTAGGTAGTTTGAATTTAGGTTGTGCTCATCTCTTGTAATTCATTACTCTCATCCAAGCATTAGTTGTTAAATGAACATAATTTCATCCAATAAGTACAAAGCTAATGTAATTATCCATTCTAACACATGATATTATTCTACTTTTGATGGTAATCACTTTCCCCACAACTCTTAAAGGAACAACCCAAATTTGGTTCAGTAGGCTCCATAGGATCCATTTGTTTGTTCATTGAATTAAATAAGTCTTTCCTTTCCCATTTTATTGGAGGATGCTTGAATCCAAATAAATACACCCAAGTGCAGGTGTTCAAGAAGTAGTAATAACTCAGTAAGACCGAGGTCAATCCTTAGGGAAATAAATTAGTTGCACGAAAAGGTGAAAAGAAGGAACAACTTATGTTAATTATAGAAAGAGCAATTATAACTAATTGTAAAGAATTTTTTATGTATGAAAAGAGACTCTCTAGTATCGTGATAAGGAACTAGTCATGTGTATTGAATATAATACTAATGTAGTTATCTCTTATCTCAGTTGACTTCCAACTTTAGTGTGTTCAACCGGAGGATATAACTATTAAACCAATATTTGATTAATATGAAAAATATGAATTTAAGAACTAGCAATATAAACACGTAGATAATTATAAGAACTATTCGTATCTAGGAATCAACCCAATTGATGAATAATCACACAAGTGTGTAGAGTATATTGCTTTGATTAGAAATATTCATTCAATCAGATAATGAAAATGGTAAATCATACAAGAACAATAAAATGGATAATAGCATTAACAATAACATTAATAGACAATCCAATAACTCTGTGACGGCCCAAAAATCCGGGAGTCACTTACTAACCATTGACCAACCGTCAATCCGCGGAAATAACCTTGCTTGTTGCAATTCCAGACCACATGTCAAACGAATCCCCTTAATAGGGCTTTTAACCCACACATGTTGCTCGTTTCCTTTAATCATTTAATTCATCCGAGGTCCACTATGCCTCAATATAGCACATTTAGGGTCCATTTGTATCGTTTGAACCAAAGTCCAGAAGCATAGGAAAACAGTGTTAAAATTTCAAAAATTTGGAGACAGTACCGGTACACAATAGTACCGGTACTATTTGCCCAGTTTTTGCTTGTTTCTCTAGTTTTTCGTCCCCAATCCATCTCAAACCTTTCCACAACCACCCAATACATTTAATAAGGTTTTCCATACAAAACATGACTTGTTCAAGTTACATTACAGTCAATTCCATGAATTTATACATAAAATGGAATTTATTTACAAAAGCTTTACAAAATAACCATAAAAGCCACAAGTCGGCTTTCTTTATCCTTGGGGCTCGAAATGGGAGCCATCCGTTGGCATAAATCCCGCACCTTAAATGTTTTTCCCATAAAGGGTAAGCCACGCTCAGTAGAATGTTTCCTACAGAAGCTACTCCCCAACCTAAATGCATATGAAATATTCACATGTAACCTTCAACAACTCATAACATTCCAAGCAAGATTAAGCATCCAATGTTGGAAATTTCTATGTCATGCCATGAAATGAGATGAGACTCACCCATGCAATTCAACCCAAGCTCTTTCCGACTCCCCAACACATGCAATTGCAATGTTTATGAACGCGTCATCAATGTTACACATCAAATGACATCATCCATTTCGGGTCTTTTGTGGGGTGGGTAGTTATGGACTTACACCAACGGCACCCAACCGAAGAGAAATTTATGGACTTCCACCAACGGCTCCGCGTACTCCGACACACTTTATAGACTTGTACCAACGGAAGTGCGTATCCAAATCACTGGGCCTCGCACCTGAGGGATCTTCTAGCCTTTTTTTCTAACCCCAACCCTCTTTACCTTGCAAACCGTGTGACTCGGCCAAGTCATCGACTTAGCTTAATCTGGCCCACCCGTCATCTTTCCATGTGGTGTTGACTATATCCATGCACAACCGCCCAAATAATGCAATGCTCCCGTGCATATGTAATGTAATGCCTCATTGCAACTATATGTTCAATATGCTATGTATGCCATATGAACTATATCCAACACATTTCATACAACTCATGACAAATTATATCAAAGCATATAATTTTCATAATTCTCACAATGTCAATATGTAAACATGTATATATCAACATTTCAACTCGAATCCAAACCCAAGCATGCTATCATAAATCAAGCAATAACAAACTTAATTTCTCAAGGCATTATGCAAATACATAGCATGCCCACAATTCACATAAGTCAAGAAATTACATTACGCAATTTCTACATATCCAATCCAAGATAGAATTTATTCTTCCCGATTTCAATACCCATTTCATTAAAATCTCATCAATTGGCAAGTGATATACACATCTAACAACCTACCCATTTCTACATAGCATCCTAGGTTGTAAATAAACCTAAGTAGGAGAAATCTTACCTCTTGAAGCGTAGAATAACGTTGAGAAGCTTTGAGAACCCAAGACAAGCTAGAATCCTCACTCTCCCAAAATCTCATCCTTGGAATTTTGCCCAAAATCTGACCTCCTTGGTATGGTTTTTTAGCCCTTGGCGAGGAGAACAACTTTTGTTTTTGGCCCGAGTGGATTTGAGCTCCCTAGCTCCGTAGATCGCAGAGAGAAGTTGGAGAAAACCTTGAGCTTCCCTCTCCTCTCTGTCGGTTGAGTAACGGCTGAACAAGAATGGGGAAAATCAGTTTTTCCCCCTATTTATATTTTTCAATACTTAGCCTACAACGCGCCACACGACCCTCTTAATTTCTGGTCCGTTTTCATCCTGAAACGATTAAATTGTCCTGATTCAAGTTCAAAATATTTTTATTTTAACTTGACTTCATCTATTTTCCAAAATTTAAAATTTTATTAAAAATTTCGTATTTGGGTCATTTGAGAGCTGACCGCCTCGTAAAACGCGAAAAATTCGACTATATCAGAATTTAACGAAATTTGACAGAGTAACTAGATTTCGCGAGACGAATCCAACGGTGAGGTCCGTTTCGTCATACGAGCTCCAGAAAATTTTAGGTTTTCAACCTGAGCCGTGATGACAATTTATCCTTTTGCCCTTTATTCTCAAAATTTTAAATTTACCCGAGTTTGTACAAACTCTACCCTAACTAGAGTACCAAGAAAAATACTCCCTTTGTCCACAAAACATTGAATAGTGATGAAACCTTGTATTTACTTTTCTCTATTAATCTCCAAATTAAACTAAATTCATTTAAATCATTGCAAAACTAAGCTAAAATGAATGTAATGAGACTGTTAAATATGTAATATTACACACTCCACAACCCTCTAGAAATCCCTATAAGTTTCAAGCTTTTGATTAAGCTTAAACCTAATAAAAAATCTAGCCAAAGTTACAAGAAAATAAGGTTTTTGACATAGGCCAGAGCTGCAACTCTACTTTTCACCCTCTAAACATCACCTAAATCCAATTATGAGGCCATATTCGAACTTCTAGGTTCCAACTTAAAACCCTACATCAGTTCCTAATCTCAAGCAAAAGTTCAAACACTAAATCATGTAATTCAAAACACCTAATCTCAAGCAAATGTTCAAACATTCAATCATGTAATTCAAAACTTGCTAAACATTTATAAATAATCTATGGAATAATTTTAGAACAAGTTTGAAAAGCATCATCTCATCCGACGTTAGTTTGAAACCCTACAATGTGAGCTATTTCAATATGAAATTACCTAAAATAAAACGGTGTTAATTTGCAATGAAATATACACACATACTAATTTTATTTATTTAAAATTGAATATAATTTTTTTTTGGCCAAAATCCCCCAAAAATTAGGTCAAATTGCCTCCCGGAGGATAAGATGAACATTTTACACCATATATTGATCCTGGTACTGGATTGACCTCAAATTTTATCAGGGCTTCTATATAGACATTATGGAGCTTTTGGGACCAACCATAGGTCCATTGGACACAGGAAATTCCCTCACGTGCCATCGGGGTGTCCTGTGGTACCGACTTCATTTCTTCCTCCAAGCGTTGACCAAAAACTACTGGCACCCCCCCAAACAACCTCTACCCTCCACTTTTCTCAACAATTTTTCCCTTCACAGTAACTCTTTACAAATCCCCATAGGTTTCAAGTTTCGAATTAAGCTTAAACCCATTCAAAAATCTAGTTAAAGTTACAAGCAAATCGCGTTTTCAACATAGGCCAAAGCTGCAGCTCCCCTTTTCACCCTCTAAACATCACTTAAATCCTATTATGAGCTCATATTCGAACTTCTACGTTCCAAGTTAGTGGGGGTAAGTCCCTCATTCCAATGTCCATGGCCGAAACTTAACCATCACCACCACACCACCACCGGCCATAGCGAGCCACCAAACCGCCACCAAATATTTTCTTGAACACTCAGAAATACAACCCAATCAACAAAATAGCTCAAAAGCACCCCAATCCTCAAAATCCTTTTCAAGAAACCCTTGAACCCAAAACTTTCAAACTCTAATTCGTGCATGTACAATACATAAATAAAAATTGTAATACTACCACGAGACTTGTATCATCCTAATTTGTACATAAGTATACCACTTGTGGCTCGAAATGGCCTCTATAGAAAATCCAAAAAATCAAAATGAAGCCCTAATAACCTTTGCAAGCAATAAATGATATAATACTTAAAAAATGTGTAAGCTTTGACACAATTTATAAAACCTCGATCCAATTCCATAAAAATAATGAGTGGTTGTTATTAAGCTCACAAAGACAAACATACTATACACGTCTATGCCACAACTTAGTTATATACTAATTACATTTCACACATGTACATCAAACTTATTGAAATTTACATGCCTCAAAACACTATTCAATATTTAGAATGAAAATCTTGAATACTGGCAGTTCAAACATTCAGGAACATCCCCGCCACCAGCTAATTTGAAAAGAGAAACATAATGTACGGTGTGCATCTACTGCTCATTAGGGCAACTCAATTTCCCAGAAAATGAGTTTAAAAATATAAAATATAGCATGATTGGGCAAAAAAAAATGAGCATTTGATACGTGTATAAGAGAAACAACATTATTTCATGGGAAAAACTGTCATTTAAGCAGAACAAAACTGTTAAAGAGAGCGTAGAACCTTTATGTATAGTGCTACACCTGTGGAAAATCATCATAATAGACCACTCAGGGTGAATAAAAACATAAGATCCAAACTTTTGGGGAGACCTGAATTCCAAGGAACATATGCTCCCTTGTCGAAGTCTAGTATATAAGTTTGCAGGCCAACTAAGTTGTGCATGCATTTACAAGCTCAATGAGAAACACTCTACGACTTTAACCTGGAACGTTTAACCTCTACCAATCGAACTTTTTTCCACTTAAATTTCATTCAAAATGATTCTAGAGTTTCATCCAATACAAACTATAAGGTTATTTAGAACCATTGTGCGTAACCACACTCAAAACCCTAATTCATATCCTTATCCCAAGCAAATGTTCAAACACTCAATCATGTAATTCGAAACATGCTAAACATTTATAAATTATCTATGGAATTCTAGAACATGTTTGAAAAGCATCGCCTGATCTGGAATAGAGAAACCCAACAATGTGTAGTGTTTTGATCTAAAATTACCAAAAATAAAATAGTGTCAATTTTTAATGAAATTTCTTACGCATACTAATTTTAGATATTTAAAAGTGAATATACAATTTATTTTTCCAAAATCACTCAAAATGTGACATCCCAAAATTCGGGGGTCCGTTGATCACCCATCAACCCGCGGAGTGCTTGTGGATATCGTGTAACTCGATATCACGTTGTTGTGCCCCATTTATTGGGATCCATAATTTAACAAAATCGGGTAGAGTCTCCTTTGTACGGGGAGCTCTACCTATAACCCAACCTGTACAATATACATTACATGACCCATCCGAGGTAGAACCAACTCCTGTCTCGTCTCGTCCTCTAGGGTAAGGCTTGTTAGCCAACCCATCAATGACCTGTGCCATCTAGAATCGTACACTGCTTTGGGTAAAGTGTCATGCTTTTCCCCTTGGCATACATTGAGAAAAATATCAAGGCATCTTGGCATACATAAATCTTTGGAAACATAGCGTAGGTTGAGCACTTGGTGCTATGTATTATGAGGGGTATAGATCCTATGGTGAAAAATCCAAAATTTGGCCAATGATAGTACTTATGGGCTGATGGGGGCAGACTGTGAATCGAGACATGGGCAGCATAGAGTTACATGTGTGTGTCATGCATTTAGACATTGCATGCCATTGATGGATTTCGAGGTTGTAGCTTTTAAAGTGTACACTTGCACATGCCACGCCTTAAATTTTTTTCTAGCATTAGCATTTTGTCATACCAACAGTTAAAGTGATCCATTCGTGGGATATCATATTACAGATGAGACTCCCGGTACTTGAGACTTGAGGAAGTCATAAATGAATGATAAGAAAGGGACTTGAATGGATATTTGGCCATTGGGGCATATTTTGTATGTATGGGCATAAGCCCAAATGACTTGTATTTCAGTTTGAAAAAATAGTGGATTCTAGGTCTTGGCCATTTTAAAGTGTAAGCGTGTAAACCCAATTGATATGTAGGATATCTTTATTTAATGAGTATCATATATGTATATTGAGATAACTTGATGTGTATGTTGAAAACAAGGGATGTATGTTTAATTTACATGGATTGTGGCCACCGAGTGAGGGTGAGTTGTGATACACTTATACATGTGAAGTATTGTGAATATTAGGTGAGAATAGCCTTCAAAAACAAAGGAGGTTATGTCAAAATTTTATGAAAAATTAAAAGACTTGTTAAGTGTGTAAAACACCTTTTAAATAGGTAGGAAGGATGTCAAAAGGGGGGTTTAGAAACCTTGAAGAAATAGGCTAAAAATGGAAGAAAAGTGGCTTTAAAAACTTCGAGAAAAATGGGAAAATGTGGGAAATGAATGAAAAATTAATTTATCCAACCTAATGACCTTTCATTTACTTTTTTTCTTCCTTTTCACTTACTCTCTGGGTTGTGGAAATTAGGGGCATGCCAATATAGGTTGTAAAAGTAAAAGTTAGGAAGTGTTTTGGAGTTAAAACACATTTTTGATAGAACTTGGGTAGAAAGAATTTTGACACTGCCTTAGTATTTGGACCAGAAATTTTTACTCTGATGTTTGTTTGATTTGAAATTTTTTCAGTAGACACTAAACTTCCAGGGCTATAAAAAGGTATTTCATTAAAATTTCCCAAATCAACCTCTAAATAGGTCAAAACTTCACTGGATTTTTTAACAAAAACTTGGAGTCTGTTCGAATGTGAATCTACGTTCGAACGACAGTGAGTCCCAGTACTTTGGTGTTTGCAGAACTTTAATGGAAAAGTAAAAGTACTGGGAGCAACTAATGTTTGAACACCATAATGACGTTCAAACATGAGGGAGTAATTTTCACTACTAACGTTCAAACGCTAAAATGACGTTTGAACGTGGGTTATGATTTAGAGTATTCGATTTATGCTGATTGGACTCTTTTCTCACCCTATAAATACATAAGGATGCCTCTCTTAGCCTCATTTCAACATTTCAAACCCTAGAGAGTCTTGGAGAGTAATAAAGAAGGGGAGAAACACAAGATTGAAGGGGATTTTCATATTGGATCGTATCAAAACCTCTAGTTTTTCACACAACACTAAGGAAGCAAGGTAGGGGTTTCTTCCTAATCTTGTCCGTTGAGGCTGGAGTTTATATGTATATATGCTTTGACTCTCAATCATTGATATTTTTTATGAAATCCTTGTTTCTTGATGTTCTTGGAAATTATATCATGTTTTGAATAAAGTTATGGTTTGATAGCCATAAAATCCTTGTTTTTCAAGAAATAAAGATTTTTTTCCTAGATATTCTATTGTTCTTGATTCAAAAAAATCTAGTACTTTATTTGGAACAATAAAATTATATCTTTTAATGATCCCTTGCTTATTTTTTTGATTTGTTATGTTGAAAAAATACATGTGGAATTTGGGGTTCTTGCTTTACTTGTGATTTGAAAAATTAGTTGAGTATTGTATCTCTTGTGTAGATGTTTAGATGAACATAAGTGACCGTTAACCGGGTATCATAGAGTGGGCAGATGTATTTATTACTTCGAGCAGGTTTGAAGGTTCCCTATCACTCGTAGTGGGGTTGGTGCTTTGCAAGAACCAAACCACTATTCCCTTACGTGATATCGAGAGTGAGGGTTAGTATACTATTCTTGGGTTGGATGGTGTGACACCCCAAAATTCGGGGGTCCGTTGATCACCCATCAACAATGAAAATACCCTTGAATGTCGCATGCCCCGATACCACGTGATAGTATCCCTTTAACCAGGATTATAGTCAACAATCGTACCCCGTGTTCAATTATCCATTGGATACAAACAAAGTCCAATATGACAGGATTTATACCCTATTATGGTCCATTTACATCATTGGAGGGAAGGATCACATAGCCCAAAGACTTAGCAAAACAGTTTTAAAATTTGAAAATTTTGGAAAGCCTACTGGTAGGCCATACCGGTAGTGCATACCGGTAGGGTTTACCTACTGGACTGCACTCTACCGGTAGGGTTCGCCTGGTGGACAAGACCACACCGGTAGGGTCTGTCCAGTTTTGTCTACTTCACCTGTTTTTTTCATTTCTAATCCATTTCAAAACTTATCAATTCCATCTCAAACATGTATAATGATGTTTTCTACATTATACAAGATTCATACAAGTTCTATTACAATTTTTCAAATACAATTTCAATATTTACATGCCAAATACCATTTCAAATCAAAAGTTTTACAAACTTTAAGGTTAAAGACCACATGTTGGTCTCTCTTCACCTTTGAGGCCCCGAGTGAGAGCTATCCCTGGGCGTGTATCCTTCACCTAAAATGTGTTCCCGTATAGGGTGAGCCAAGCTCAGTAGAATAATTCCTACAGAGGCTACTCCCCACCTAGATGTACATGAAATGCAGACATGCAACATTCAACTATTCTCAACAATTCCAATCAAGTATATGCAATTAAATGATGGAATTCCTTATGATATGCCATGCAATGAGGTGAGACTCATTCATGCACTCAATCCAAGCCATTCACGGCTCCTCAACACATGCAACGCCAACGTGTATGATTTCGTCATCTATGTTACACATCAGATGACCTTTACAATTCTAGGGTCTTTCTTGGGGTGGATGTTTATAGACTTACACCAATGGTACCCAACTGACACAGAATTCACGGACTTCCACCAACTGTTTCGCGTACATTGACACACTTTATGGGCTCTTATACCAACAGAGTGCGTATCCAATCACCGGGTCTCTCACCCGAGGGATCTTCTAGTCCTTTCATACTACCTCGACCCAACTTTTATGCAATCATGTGACTCCACGGGATTTTCAATCCCCTTCTACCGAGTCCATTTATCAAATACCAAGAGTGGCATTCGATTAACCATTTACACTCACACCCACACTCATAACTTATGCATATGAATGTAATGCCAACATCATGCTCAACATGTGAGGAATGCAAAATGAGCAATATCAACCCATATCATCATATTCAATGGAAATGTATGCCATGTACATATAACTTCCATAAATCATCATTATGCTAAATATATCAATAAGCATATTATTTCCACAAGTTATCACATAACTCAAATCAAGTATGTTATTTTAATTACATCAAAATAACAACTTCACTCCATGTAAGACATTTCGTCAAACAACTTCTATGCACCAATCATGTTATCACATAATTTGTCCACAGAACATCAAATATCATCATTTAAGGCATTTAATCAACACCTTCAAGGCAAACACATATTATGCCACAATTTCACCCAATTACAAGAATGAACACAACTAACTTTCTTGTACTAATTTCAAGCAAGAGTTGGATAAAATTCATTTATTTTATACCCAATTTCATCTTTCCATAGTAATAGACAATTCTAAGGCTAAGTTCAATATTAAACCCGTAGTCTACCAACATCTAACGAAAGAATAAACTAAGGTAGGAAGAACCCTACCTCAATAGAAGTGTAGAAGACTTCTATAACACCAACACAACCCAAAACCTTGAAATTTTCTAAAATCATCTCTTTGAATTTTTGGTGAAATTCCTTGTTCTTGGTACGTAGATGTAGCCCTCATCGAGGAGAGCGACTTTAATCCTTGGTCCAAGCAATTCCGAGCGACGAAATTTCAAAAATCAGCAGAGGAAAGCTTGAAAATCAAGCTTTCTCTCTTTTCTCTCTATGGCCGGCCAAAGGGGGCTGAACAATGGGATATTTCTGCTGAAATATCCCATTTAATACTCTATTTATATTTTTTAATGCTCGGCCCATATCGCGCCACGTGTCCTTCGCCTATTCGGGTCCGTTTTTATCATGAAACGATTTATTTGATCCCGATTTAAGTTTAAATTAATTTTATTTAAAATTTTATTCAATTATAAAAAAAATTCAAAATTTTTGTTTTTGGGGACTTTTGTGAGGTCATCCACCACCCAGCCGCCTCGAACGACGTGTAAAATTCAACTATATCGAAATTCGACGAAATTTGACAGGATGACTAGATTTCGCGATATGAGTCCAACAGCGAACTCCGTTTCCTCATCCGAGGGCTAGAACATGAGTATTTTAAATACGCATTATAGTGACAAATTACCATTTTGTTCTTTTTCGAAAAAGTTCAATTTTTTTCCAAGTTTTACTGATGGTCACTGCCGAAGTGTCGATATACGCCTTTCCTGAAGTTGTATATCCTTGCGAGGATTGGGTGTGTGTGTGTGGGCTAAGATATTCTCTATGTGTGTATTCATGCGAAGTCTTACTTCCTACCTGAGATACAAATTGGGGATAATGACACAAAATTGGGGATAATGGTACAAAACTGGGAATGATGATACAAGAAACTGTTGGAAATGGTTTATTGTTTGGAAATTAGTTTTACTCTTCATTTAATTTATTGCTACTGTATAAACTTGAGATCTAATAAATTATCATTATTTTATTTCAAAGTTCAATATGATATTTTTTAAAGTGAGACCGAATTATTTTATATGTTTTTCAAACCTTGTTCGTGTTTGGGAGGATTTTTCTATAGAGCTTAGTGCTCACCCCCTCCAAATAACATTTTTCAGATTCCGATCTATAGGAAGAGCTTGGATTAGATGGGCAGTTGAATTGGGAAGCTCAAATTGATAAAAAAGTGGATCTCGAGGTGGGCGCTTAAAACTATTTCCTTTATGTTCTAGATTGGGAGGCACATTTTGAGATAATGTTAAGGCTAATATTTTCTTTGTTCCGCTGCAAGATAATAGTTAATTTTTCGGATGTAATCGCTATAGTTTGACATATTTATTTTGGATGATGTTTTAATTATTATGGAGGATGAATGAAAATTCGTTTACTTATGGATTTTGTTAGTTGCTCTCATTATATGAATGGTTATAGATAGTAATGCCTTCCAGGGTATATTTTGGGGCATTACACACGTATATTTTTTTGTATGATTGATTGTGAATGATTATTCTTTCAATGTTATCAAAATGGGTGTTTGAGTTGTGACATATATTTTGTATGGTTCTCTTAGTGGTGTTATGTTTAATATATATGATATGCTAATGGTTTGTGGAGTATGTTTTTGTTATTATCTATTTAAGGAAGGTGTACATTTACTGAGCATGTTGTGCTCATCCCCCTATGTTTTGTATTTCAGATAATGAGGCATAACGGGAAGTCCATTGCTGAGTCTAGACGGTTGAAGAAAATTGATGAAGTGGGAGTCTTGTTGTGTCATTATGCAAACATTAGATCATGTAATATGTAAAGTTTTACATGAGAAAGGATTGTGTTTTTAATTTGTGTGTGATTTATATTGAAGTATAGATACACCTAGTCGGTGTTTTTAATCTATATTATTAGATATTCTACATAAGCTATCAGGTTTACTATTAATAATTGGGGTTCACTCTCTTAGAATAGACAATATGTACTATATTTCAGCGTAGGGTGTGATATTTTGGTATCTAAGCCTAGGTTTATACGATTTTATAGACATATGAGTCTAGTTCAGCAGTGGACAACTTACGATGTCGGGATGAGTCAAACATGAATGTGTTAATGTTATGCACATGTATGCTTATCTATGTTGATTTGTAGCTTTACTGTTAAGTGATTAATGGATCCTCCAGTGGATCAAGAACCAGTTGAGGGAGAAGGTTCTCATGCTCCTACTATAGTTGAGGGAGGTGGGAGACAACAACAGAAAGGTAGGGCAGGAGAGCAAAATCAACCTGATATGGTGCAAAGGGCATATGATATATATGGTGGTACAACTGGACGCAACTATGAATCAATTTATGGAAATAAAAATAGAAATACATGAGGCAGCACAAACAATGCCACCAATGCCATATGGGGAGCCACATGGTACAATACATGAGGTTTTTTTGATGTTAGGTCCTCCAACATTTGCAAGAAAAATTAACCCTCCAGAAGTAGAGGATTAACTTAAATGGATGGAGTCAATTTTGAGGTGATGGGTACTATAGGTGATTAGTGGGTTACATTTGCTACATTTATGCTGCCAGGCGATTGTTGACTTCTCCAGTTGCTGGTGAGGTTGCTCAAGCACAGGTAAGGGTAACTTGGGATCAGTTTGTAAAGAAGTTTGACTCCAAATGTTTTCCTGAATCCTATCACTATGAACAGGAACATGCCTTTATGACTTTAACCCAAGAGAAAATGTGTCTGAATATGAAAAGCTACTCACTACATTGTCTCGATTTGTTATAGCGTTTGTTTAAACTGATGAGGCAAAGTGTAAGAAATTTCAGTGGGGGTTAGATTATCCCATTTGAACTCATTTGTCAGCTTTTGAATTAACGAGTTATACGACCTTGGTGAATAAAGCTGTAAAACTTGAGAAAATTTAAATTTTAATTAAAAGGGTAAAATAATAATTAGCCATTGAAGAACATGTCAAAAACCCAAATTTTTTATAAAACTCGGGTGACAAAATGGACCTCACCATTGGATTTGTCTCACAAAATTTGTCTAACCAGTCAATTTCTATCAAATATTGATGCGACCGGGTATCGTGCAATTAAATTTTGAAAATTAGATTTTAATTGTGGAACCCATAATATAATTTAAAGTAAATTTTACAAAATTGTATTAAACATGGCATGTCGCGAAATGTAATTTGTTGGGATAAAATTTAACCAATAGGAAAGTTACATGTTGCTCAATGTGAGCCTAGTATAAATAGAAACTAAAAGTGGTAGACTTTAGCCTTCCAAGCCTCTTTCTCCACACATTTTAGCCGAGGGAGAGGGAAAGAAAGGAGAAAGAGAGAGAGAGGACAACTTTTCTCCAACTTTTTCATTTTTCCTTTAATCTATAATGATCCCTCAGATGGATTAAGCTAGAGAAGACTAAAAGATACTTCACTCGACGAGGGCTACACGTCTATACCAATAACGAACCGGTTCCCCAAATTTTCAAAAAAGAGTTGTTTTGATCAAGGCTTGGGAGAAGTTCATTTAGGCATTCAAAGGAGATTTCCTGCGTTGCTCATGTTACAAGAGGTAGGATTCCCTCCTATCTAGTTTAACTTTCCACCTAGGGTTGCAATATGAAATGGGTAGGCCTATAGAGATGTAATATCATGTGTTAGCTCAAACCTAGTGTATCTAGGGTATGGGAAATGAGTAAATGAGTATGTTAAAACCCGTTCTAACTTGATTTGGGTTTAGTTTTGAAAATGTGAACCTACCGGTATGAGAGGCATGACCTACCAGTAGTAAAATGTTTGGGTTTGATGAATTGGCTTATTTGGGTATGCTATGTGTATACATTTTATGCCCACTAAGTATTTTGATTAAATGCTTAGGGTTCAAGTGTGTTTATTAAATTGTAATCATAAATGACATGCTTGGAAACGTTTGTGACAATGCACACGTTTATTATATTCTTTATGATATGATGGGCATGATTATATGAATTGAAATTGTACATTACATCAACATATGCACGGGTAACATCGCATTCATAGGCATCTGATAAGAGTGTGGGTGTAGGCACATATTTTTAATCAAACACTATTCTTGATGGGTTGATACATAAACTCAAAAAATTTGGACCTAGGTCTGGCTGAGTCGCATAGGTTTGCATTGAAAAGCGTGTTGGGTTATTAAGAAGAACTAGATTCTCCCTCGGGTGCAAGAACCAGTAACTTGGGTTTGCATTTCGTTGGTATTGAGTCCATAAAGTGTGTCGGTGTACGTGCAACCATTGGTGAAAGTCCATAAATACCTACCACCGAAAGACACATTTTTATAAAATGGTCATTGGATGTCTAACATCAATGGCGGGGGTTTGGAATGCCCAGATACATACACATGACATTGCATGTATTGTGGGAGCCAGTAGGGGCTTGGTGTTGTATTACGTGTGTGAGTTCTCATATCATATCATGACATGGAATAGTAGCGTTCATTATGCATAGATATGTTTGAGTGGATGCTTGACATGATGTTTGCATGTGACAGGTGGGTTGGAATGTGATCTTCATAGGAGATACCCTATTGAGTGCGGCTTACCCTTTAAGGGAATATATTTCAGCTATTGGACAGATTTCGAATGCAAGACCTTACTTGTGCCCATATTGATGACATAGCTGGGCTATGGCTATTGAGTTATATTTTGTAGTTGCTTGTATTTATTTAAATTAGGCCTTGTATATGTTTGTAAACAAAACTTGTTTTATATTAAGAATGCATGCATATGGAACTTGCGGACACTTTTTTTTTTTGAAAGAATGCATACATACGTGAAGTTACGATTTGGTATTCAATGTTATATGATTGAATATTGATGGTAGGGACCCCGTGTGGTCAGTGGTTAGGATTTTCATAGGATGTGTGTGTTGGGTAAAGCTCCCCGTTCAAAGGAGACTTTACCCTTATTTTGTTAAAGTTATGGACCCTAGTGAATGGGGAATCACTACATGTTATTGGATTAAGTGGTATCATGGGTTATTCCGTGGGTTGATGGGTGATCAACGACAATGCCCTGGGGACAATTCAAAGGTGTATGATGGGGATATTTAGTGACATGGTGGAGGAGATTGTGGAGGTTTTCATGGATGACTTCTCGGTAGTTGGGGACTCCTTTGAAGGATGTTTGAAAAATTTGGAGAGAGTATTAAAGAGATGTGAAGAGAAGAATTAGGTACTTAACTGGGAGAAGTGTCATTTCATGGTAACTCAAGGGATAGTGCTCGAACACATTGTGTTCGCAAAGGGAATAGAGGTGGACAAATCTAAAGTGGAAGCAATTTTCAATCTACCCACTCCGAAGATAGTCAAGGACTTTAGGTCATTTCTTGGCCATGCAGATTTTTATTGTCGTTTCATTAAGAATTTTAGTGCATTGTCTAAACCTTTGACAAATTTTCTAGCAAAGGATGTCCCATTCGTGTGGTTGGATGATTGTTAGGCATCTTTTCAAAAACTTAAAAGTATGCTTATCTCACCTCCAATCATGCAACCACCCAAGTGGGAACTTCCATTTGAGTTCATGTGCAATGCGAGTGATTATGGAGTCGGGACATTGCTAGGTCAAAGGGAAGATAAAAAGCCTCATGTCATATACTACGCTAGCAAAACTATATGAAGCTCAAATGAACTACACCACCATTGAAAAGGAGTTCCTACCTGTAGTGTTTGCATTGGATAAATTTAGGTCATATATCATTAGTTCACTTATTGTAGTCTATACTGATCACTTTGCTTTGAAGTATTTGTTGTCTAAGCAGGACGCTAAATAGAGACTCATTAGGTGGATCCTCCTCCTTCAAGAATTTCATCTAATCATCAAGGACAAGAGAGAAGTTGAGAATGTGGTGGTGGACCATTTGTCACAACTTATAGTACAAGACACCAAATAGCACATCCCTATCTCTGGTAGGGTGCAACTCGGGCAGGTTGGACAGTCAACTCTAGCCCAACCCTGGGTATATAATCTTCAACTCTAACCTTAACCTTAACCTTAACCCTACTTCGGATTGAGGGACTCAACCGGAGCACTGTCCGAGTTTAATTCAGGCGGGCTCAGGTTGAATTCAGGTTAATGATTTCAAGCTAATTTTGGGTTACTTTACAGGTTCAATTTGGGTTGATCCCAAAATAGGCTTGTTGTTCTAAACCCGATACATATATTACATAATATTCACCTAAAACGAAGGAGGCTGAGAGAGGAATGAGGTGCAGGGGAGAGGAATCTAAGAGTGAGAGATAGATCTGAGAGTGAGAGTGAGAGAGATTGAGAATGAGTGAGGGTCTTGAGGGAGGTGCAAACTTGAGATTTTTTTGACCCAAGCCTAACTCAAGTATTAAAAACCTTAGCTTAAGCCCCAATTTTTTTGGTTGGGCTCGGGTTGAAATCAGGTTAGCTCGCCCAAGTTGCTCCCCTAATCCCTGGCTCTTTCTTAGATGAGCATTTATTTTCTTTTCATTCAATTTGTCCGTGGTATGCTGACATTTGCCACAGGACAAATGACCCCACACTGGAGCCCAAAAGACAAGAGAAGATTCATAGAGGATGTAAAATAATTTTACTTCGACAACCCATACCTATTCAAGTATTGTCCTGATCAAGTCATGAGGAGGTGTGTACCATAAAAAGAACAGTAGGATGTCCTCTCTTTCTGTCATTTTGAAGCATGTGGTGGGCACTTCACCTCCAAGAAGACTTCAGCTAAGATTACAAAGTGGTTTTAATTAGCCAACATTATTTAAAGATTGTGTTTTATTTTGAAAGCATTGTGATACGTGTCAAAGGCTCGGGAGTGTGACCCCTATAAACATGATGCCCCTTTCCCCCATTCTTGTCATTGAAATTTTTTATTTTTGGGGCCTCAATTTCATGGGTCCATTCCCTATGTCCTATGGATACCTTTACATACTCTTGGCAGTCAACTACATCTCTAAGTGGGTAGAGGCAATCCCGACCAAGACCAACGACCAACGCATTGTTGTCAAGTTCTTAAAAGAGAATATTTTGTCTAGGTTTAGAATGTCTCGAGCTATGATTAATGACATTGGTTCACATTTCTACAATAGACCATTTGCTTCTTTGATGCTTAAATATGGCATAACACACAAGGTGTCCACCGCTTATCATGCACAAACCAATAGCCAAGTCGAGTTGGCCAATAGGGAGATACAAAACATACTTGAGAAGACGATTAACCCAAATAGAAAGGATTGATCACTCAGATTGGCCGACACCTTATGGGCTTACTACACCTCTTATACGCCAATTCTTGGTATTTCTCCCTATAGACTAGTCTATGGCAAGGCCTATCACTTGCCAGTGAAGATAGAGCACAAGGCATATTGGGCCATAAAAACTTTGAATTTCAATCTAGGATTAGCTGGGGGGATGGGGGTTATAGGATGTTGGAGATGAATGAGTTGGAGGAAATTCATAGGGATGCATATGAGAGCTCTAGAATTCACAAAGAAAGGGCTAATTTTTTTTATGACAAATCTATTTTGAGAAAAACATTCGAGGCCGGCCAAAAAGTGCTCTTGTATAATTCCTGCCTCTTCATTTTCCAAGGGAAACATAGATCGAAATGGGATAGCCCCTACATTGTCAAGGTGGCCTACCAACATGGAGCCGTGGATATAGAAAATCCTAAGGATATTCAGACATTCAAGGTCAATGGCCAAAGACTTAAACCATTCTTTGAGGTTTTCCAACTTCAGGAAGTTGAGGAGGAGTTGGTGGATATGGTCTACTTGGATATTGTTGAGGCATAATTGTTCAAGTAAATATTAGTGTACAATTGTTTCTCTTTCTAATTTAGTTTACTAATATAAGTGTACAATTGTTTCTCTTTCTAATTTAATTTACTAGTTAAATTGTTCACTTACTTTCAATCATACGTAGTGTTCTTTCTTTGTGGTGATAGCTAGTGGTGTTTTTTTAAAGCTCATTGTGAGGTGTTCTCTTACCCTTGTCTTTAAATTTATATCATTTCATTGCATTTCTTTTTTGGTGCATTGAGGACAATGTGTAGTTCAAGTTGGTGCGCGAGGTATACCATTTGCATGGTACACTTTTTTTTTGGGGATAATAAAGGAGAGATGCACCATTTTGTTGATGAAAAGTTGCACAAATTTGATGAAATTTTTTGAAAAAAATATACAGAAACATCCGATACCAAAATATATTTTCTCATCCTAATTGTTTTGGGACTTGTGTTTGCTTGACCTAGAACTTGAACATATGGGTACACTATAGGAGTTTATCCTATACTTAAGTAGCACATGCATGTCTTCAGTCAAACTAAACCAAAGTGCACCATGAAGGTGTAATTTTTGCAACTTACAAAAGGAGA
Organism: Ilex asprella; assembly: GCA_023539305.1. Taxonomy (NCBI): domain Eukaryota; kingdom Viridiplantae; phylum Streptophyta; class Magnoliopsida; order Aquifoliales; family Aquifoliaceae; genus Ilex; species Ilex asprella. The sequence goes on along the minus strand of CM042202.1, from coordinate 1,994,144 downwards.
TCCACATCTTAAGAGCTTGACATAAATAGTGGAGATGAATGAAGTACCCTTGTGAGCCATTGTGCCAGTCTTTTTCGGATGGTTTACTTACATGTACTCAAAAGAAAAATAGGGTTTACTTACATGTCCTCAAAAAAAATCTTTCAAATTCAATTATGTTCAATAGTCTCATCTTTCTTGCTTTGGTTAGTGTGAAAAAGGATAGTTAACTGACTTGATTTGAAATGCATAGCAGTACTTAGTCATGTGTCTCTGAGAAATAATTTTACGCCTTCTTTGATCAACTTTAAGCCTTAGCCTGTCTTTTCAAAATATTGTACCTAGCCGCAGTATTTGAGGCACAAAAGAATAAATTTTGTTTCCTACCCACATCTTGACCAAGCCACTTGGAATATATTCCGCCTACCTTGGTTATTCCGAGATGAATAATGATTTTAGTGAAGAAGGAAACATGATGGTGGGAAATGAAACAAAGGGACGATGTAAGCATGAAGGAAAAAAAAGGGGGAAAGGCAAAAGTGAGGGAAAAAAAGTAAATATGAGGAAAAAGACAGGCAAAGAAGGCAAAAGTAAAAAAAAACAAAGAAAAAAAAGGGGAGAAAAGATGGAAGCAATATGAAAGGGGATTGGAAACAATGAATGATGAACCAAAAAGGTGAATTTTCAATTCAATGCCATGTTCTCAAGAGAATTCACTTTGAACTCCTTTTACCCTTCATTTCTCTTAGCCCTCACCCAAGGCCACATTATATTTGGAAAAAAATACTTTGTGATCTCAAGGATACATTCCAAAAGTACACTCTAAAGGAAAAGAGAAGTCAATGACACTATTCTAAATTGCCCTAACATTCCATTCACAAGATTATGCCAAGGTCACTACAATTTTTATGTGATTTTCATATTGGGATTATATGTGAGTTATCTTTCATTTTGAATGCATGATTCTGCCACAAGTATAAACATTGAAGGAAAGTCACTATAACTGAAGAATAATTCACTCTGAGAGAAACCCTTGGGGAGAATTGCATCAAAGCTAAATTTGGATAGCAAAAATGGATGTGGATGTTTTTGGGTAAGTTGTTTTAAATTGCATTGTAATTAAACACACACATAAGTAGCGGAGGGAGATGTGTAGCTGAGTACTTTTGAAATATCATTTAAATCTATGGTACGACTCATGGGTAACTATTTTGAGTGAATGAAAAATTTTGTTCAAGACACCACAGGGCTGGTAAGAATGATGAAATATGTTTCAAATACTGGAAAAAGAGAGAGAGAGAGAGAGAGAGAGAGAGAGAGAGAGAGAAGTTTGTAGATAGCTTCATTGTAAACCATCACAGAAAAAACTCATCCGCTAGGGATAACCTAGTGGTTTAAAAAAGTAGTGAATAGGAAAAGAAGAAATTGGAATATCATAGACTTTATTTTTGTGTTTTACTTGATTGGTTTTCATTTTGTTTAATTTAGAATTCCATTACATATGCTTTGAAATCATTAAGACTTAAATCACATTGAAATTTCGTAAATGAATTCAGGAAAAGTTATACAGTGTGATTCAGTAGCATTGATCATGCTTTTGGGTAGTTGAGTTAGGAAATAGGTTGTGAGAGTGTTTTGGATTTGAATAAATTTGATGAAATGGTTCTCAAGGAACAAAGATTTTTTTTTTTGCATAATTAAGGGCAGGTACTAGTACTACGTTGAATAGGTACCAGTACCATTGTGACAGAACATCTAGAAAAAACAGAATAGTCAGGTACTAGTACCACCTTGACTAGGTATTGGTACCTCTGAGGTGGAGTAGTTAGGTATCGATACTTGCTTGACGTGGTACCGGTACCTTGTGTAACACCCCAAAATACACCCTGGATGGCATTACATTCAATAACCATTCATACCATGAGAGCACTAAGATAAACCATTACTAAATAAGTCTTCATCACCATAATTCATAACAATTACATAAATATCCCAAAAGAATATGCCATCATTGGCCTTTACATTTCCAATGAAAATTTACTATTGTAGCGTATCGGAAATGACAAAAGAAATCTAGACTATACAGTGCGTCCAACGTAGTCTTCTAGTCTAGAACAAAAGTAGACGACATCTCTAGATATCCCACTCGGGATCCAAGTATCCCTCAAATGAAGCCTCCCCAAGGTACGGCTCGTTAGCATCGGGTACGTCCTGTGGTCCAACATCTGAAAATGTTCAACGGTAGGGGGTGAGCACTAAGCTCTGTAGAAAATTCTCCCAAACCCATACAAGGTTTAGAAAAGCCTGAAAAATGGTCGGTCTAATTTCACAAGTAACATATTTATAATCTTTGAAATAAAACAGGGACATTTGAAGAAAAGATCTCAAGTTTATTTCGAAACATTATTTGCATGGATAAACGAGCAATCACACTCCAAAAATATTCATTAATGGTTGTAAACAATTTCCAATCATTCTTTAGGTAGGTGGCATACTTTGTGATAACCTCCACCTCCTTTTAGGTCACCTTGGATTCTCAAGCATCCTTACCGGGAACCTCTTGAGAATGGGGTGAGCATCCTTACATGGAACCTCTCACCAATCATTACGTTGTTTTCCAAGCATCCTTACCGGGAACCTCTTGGGAATGGGGTGAGCATCCTTACAAGGAACCTCTCACTAATCATTACATTACTTCCCCAAGCATCCTTACCAGGAACCTCTTGGAAAGGGGTGAGCATCCTTACAAGGAACCTCTCACTAATCATTATTGCAAATAGCCCAACCAAGCATAACAAAGCCACAATTATTCCAATTTACAAGCATTTGTCCAAAATCTCAAAGTAGATCATGCGCCAATTCCACCACCAACCAACAAAAGTACATGAGATCTCCATAGCATCATTTTAGGGTTGGATATGAAACACTACGGTTTTGAAATTAAGGATTAAGACCAGTTTAGAGAAAAGTTCACCCCTTTTGAAATTTAGGGTTTTTAGCCAAGAATATGGATTTAATAGTTAACCCACCATTAATATCGTGTAAAACATGTTAATATTCACAAGGATATCAAGAATCAATGATCTATATCATACATGTAAGATTTAGAAGGTAAATAATACATATAAGTAAACCCTAGCCTCAATGTAAGTGAGTGGGAGAAAACCCCTACCTTGAATCTTGAAGAACTAGGGTTTTGATGCGTGAATCTACCCTTAATCTCTTGTTTTTCCTTCCTTCCTTCCTCTTTTCTCTTCCTTTCTTTCTCTCTTAGGATTTCTAATGTTGGGGTAGCTGAAATGGGGTCAAAAGGGACGACCTTGGGTATTTATAAGGCTAAGAGTGGACCACGGTCGCGACTTAAAATGTTCAGACTTTTATCGGGTGTACCGGTACCATATAGTACCGGTACCCAGTACCGGTACTACAAACCTTCTGGAATAGGGGTACCGGTACCCAGTACCGGTACCAAAAACCTTCTGTAAACAGGGTACCGGTACCCGGTACCGGTACCATTTGGTACCGGTACCCAGTACCGGTACCAAAAAACCTTCTGTGATCGAGGTACCGGTACCCGGTACCGGTACCAAAACCTTCTGTAATCGAGGTACCGGTACCCGGTACCGGTACCACTCAGCAGACAGAGTCTTCCTCTGTCATCCAAGTTTCCAAATGCACTTCCAATTACCTTTCCCAAGGTTTTTCGACCTTCCGGATTCAGTGGAAGCATTATTTTGACCTAGAAACGTTTAGAAATTTATCTAATAACTAATTCTAATCCCCAACGTCTTTGAACTTAACTCCCCAAGTCCATTTGTCTCCCAATCCTTCTTTTCTAATGTTTTAACCTATGTGATTCATTCTTACATCATTATCCATATCCTTATTTTCACAAAATATTTTATTGCATATATCTATACATTATATAAAGGGAAATACGGGGTGTTACACCTTGTGCTCTAAATTGCAAAAATCGAGGGCTTTGAAAGGGCATTTTTTAGATTTCATTTCATTTCTCTCAGTCCTTTTCCTCTCTAACACTCTTTCTTCTTCATTTAAGTTGTCCAAGCTATCAAAAAATATCTTGGGCATCCATCATAATCATCCATTTCTTCACTTAAAGCTTGAATCTAGGATCATGGCATGATTTGGTAGGTCCCCTTTCCCTCCTTTTGATTTCTTTGCTTTGGTTTGGGAGTGGGTTCTCCCATTCTTTACCCTTGGGGCATTTTTGGTTTTGATGGCCAGCGTCAAACAAATGGGCCCCACCCCAATGAAACATGCAAGCACGGGGTCTCGGAAGAGAGTGGAAAAGATGGGCCCGAGTGGTGGGGAACAAAAGAAGAAGAAAAAAAAGAACGTCCCCACATGACAAGCATTGGGGTGAAAAATGTGACATGTGAACGTCAGGTTGATAGAGTCGGATGATGATGTTGTCAGAGCCATCGAGAGCCATGATGTACATTTTTGGTTTCATGAAGTGAAGGGATATGTGATCCCTTATTGTCGGGAATTTTATCAAAAATTGGGTGTGATGGATGATGAGCTAAAGTTGTTAAATACCAATTTGTAGGGAAAAGGTATTGCGGTCACCTTGACGGTCATTTTCGCGGCATTGCAATACCAAAGGCCTCCGACTATTAGTGTCATTTCCCCTATGGCACACAAGGGAGGAAGCAACTCCATGAGTATGCACATTTGATATACAAGGACCTTGTGCAATTCAATGGAAAATCCAAGTCAAGGGACTTAAGCATGCTTATGGAGTGATGCACAACGTCCTACCCTAGGGAGAAGAGAAGAAGTCAGGGAAGAAAAAATGACCCTCCTCTATAAGTTTATGGCTTGCTCTCAAATGGAAATTGCTTTGACGATCTGGTAGGTGATGAAGGATTATGCCCAGGCCGCGAAGCCTAGGGCGAATTTTACCTATGCCCACTTGGTCACTAAGATCTGTCTCCAGAACAAGATCAAGGGCTACCCCAGTGACGTACTTCTCCCACCTGAGTTTGGCCTGATAAGCAAACCGAATAGCACAATATATGCCCCAAACGATAAAGAGATCATTTTTATATACACCTTACTATACTTAAATACAACCACATATATAGAAATTCACCAAATCCCTTAGTGAAATGGCTTACTAAGAGCCTTGCTTATTTGCATACCATGATATTAATCACAAAACTATAACCTATACATACAATTTATGTTTAAAGGACATAAAGACAAGACTCCCACGATGACATCTCAATCGACCCTCTAGACTCGGCAATAGACTCCTGGCTTCTTTATGATTTTTCATGAAAAGTCATTGAGACCATTAAAGAAAGCAAGGATGTGATCAATAATCTTGAGCACAATAGAAGATAAAGAAACACTATTTATTTAGGAGTAACCTTAACAACGCAGCAATTCCAGCATTCAAATTAAACTTCACCACATAGACATTGTTCATATACATCACATAGACATTACTTGTATATACCACATAGGTAAAATATACTGCACAAATAATTAATTTCACATAATTAAATTATGCCACACAACAAATACCCCTCACGCACACACCATCGGCCACATAGGGAATTCAAGACACACAAATAATTCTCATCACTCAGACGACTCAAGCCACTTAAATAATTCTCATCACTTAAATGACTCAAGTCACATAAATAATTCTCGTCACTTAGATGGCTCATACCACATAACTAATTCTCATCACTTAGATGGCTCTAGCCACATAAATAATTTCGTCACTTAGACGGCTCATGCCACATAAATAATTCTCATTTCTTAGATGCATCATGCTTTATAAATAATTCACTTCACTGAGACGACTCATGCCCACATAATTAATTCTCGTCACTTAGACAACTTAAGCCACATAAATAATTCTCGTCACTTATACGACCCAAATCACATAGTTAATTCTCATCACTTAGACGACTCCAGTAACACTACCATGTATCTCGTATAATCAATTATCCCCAACAATAACCATAGCCAAAAGACAAGTATAAAAGTCTAATAAATTATCATGGAAAGTTATAGGGTGGTGCCCCTACCTCGAGTGGAAATCTACCTTGATGTTGATTCCCTCCGTCGGGTCCTTTAGTGAGACATTCAAGAATTTTACATGTATCTGTAATGTCCTCAATGCTTAATTCATATGTTCATACTCACACTGCCTCCAACATAATTTTTATATTATAAGACTTGTTCAATCCCCTTTGCTAAGCTCAAGAGTCTCTCTATTAATACTCTTTGTATTTAAATCATTTTTACATTAATTATATAGAGTGGTGACATCAACCATTATAGTGTAATTCTCTAACCATTATAAAGTTGGGTTTAGAGGCATAATATTCCTTCAAATTATTTCCCCAAGCCTTCAACAACGCTCACAACACTTACCAAATTCAAACACATCTTTAAACAAAGTAGGCTAATAAAATTCGCATTAAAAAACCTTTGTAGAGGTTTTTAGGTGTGAAAAAATGTAATGGCACTTGTTACCTCATCATTGGGAACACGTCATCAGATGATTTGATCCAGGCAATATTTGAACATGTATGGTTCATCCCAAAATAAGTTGCAAGCCTCCACTGGAAATTTACTCCTTTGTTTAGCACTCCAATGCTTGTGTATTTCACCAATGACAAAGAAATTTACAAGATTAACATACCAAGGTAAATAACATGTAACAAACAATTGTTCATCTATAAAGGTGTGAAACCTGACATACATGCATAACATTTAAAAAAAAGAAAATAAATGGTGAAACAAGAAATATATTTATATACCTTGAAGGAGGGGAAAAACGCGTGGGCTCAAACTTACAATATAGTATTTTAAATTTGTGTGGTTGATTAGAAATTTTTATAGAAAATAGGAGTTACATGTAATTTGCGATTAGACAAATGCAGGGTGGAAATTTTAATATAATGAACTTGGAGGAGAAGAAAAGAAAAAGTAACAAAATAATGTTAAAATAAGCATTGTCATGCATGAGAGGTGTGGCAAGTGCATGATGAACCCTATATCTTTAATAGTATTTTATACTCTAAGATGGTAGAGTAGTTTCATAGGTTTAGTACTTAAGTAATTGAGTAATTGATGGGAAGGAATAGATATGTGAGTAATTGATGGATGGTAGGATGGGTTAGTTCTTTGATTCCATAGGTTTAGTACTTGAGTAATTGCTATTTAAGCTCATTGAAAGGTGCTTTACTATTACTATAGTATTCAGATTTTGTAAGTGCATGCATGGAATGGACGTAATCTCGTTTGGCATGCGTGGTTACGATCCAAACCAAAACCTATAATTGACTTTGGTTGTAATAGACAGTTTGGATACCTTACACGAAAATGGTCATAGCTCACTCTAGAACACTCGAAACGACCCACCCTTTGTTGGGTTGAAAACTAGAAACGTATATATTTCCATGGAAATATGGTAGATCACCTGGGTACCTCTAGGAAAATACTTGTGTTTGTTTAAATTTAAGTGAAGAGGAGTGATTGTAACGTTTTGAATTCAATGTTCTACTAAAAAGTAATTGGAACAAGGGCTTCAGGTTGTCATTTTGAGTCCGTGAGCTATCGTTTGAAAGATTAACAAGTCTACTTTAAAATGAAATTGTCCTTATAGTAATATGCTAAACGTAGACATAGAAATTACCAAACAAACACAGCTAGGTCAAACTGATTTATTTGGAAAACCCTAGAAATAGAGATTAAAAGAGGGTTTCACTTTATGAACTCGAGCAAGTTACTTTACGGGAATTTTCCTTCATGGATTTGCGACTTAAAATGTTAGTAAACACTATAAAAGCTAGTTGTAATAAACTGTAGATATCGTATCATGAAATAGTAGTTTTGAAGTTAAAATGGAGTATGAATTAGAGTCGCATGGGAAAATTATGATCACTTGGTTTTCTTGCTATCCAAGTAATCTAAAAATCTTAATTGAATATTGAAAATAAGTACATAAGTTTGAGATGCATGAAAGGTAGATAATAAATTGTTATGAGTTCAAAAATCAACCTGACTTGTGAAGCTTTAACTCAAACATTTCCAAACCATCTTTAATGCGTTTTCAAACACTGCAAGCATGCATAGGAAAAGAATTATCATCAGGACATGTTCATGCATTTTAAATGAATTCATGAGACATATTTCAATGATGAATCCATTGGCATGATGTGTACTAGGTTTTGAGGTGACTCCAACTTTTTTGGCTCCATCTAAAAGTTGAGAGTGACATTACCCAGTTGTTGAGTTCTTTAAGATGAGTGTGTTATTTCATACAATTGATAATGACAAGAGTATGCCTGTGACACCCCTAAAACTAGGGGTCTTTTGTCAACCCGTTGATCACCCATCAACCAGCGAAATACTCGTAGATACCGTGTAACTCGATATCACACCGTTATACTCCATTTACCGAGATTCATAATTTAACAAAATTTGGACAGAGTCTCCTTTGTACGGGGAGCTCTACCAAAAATCACAACTTGTGAATTTATATAATATTGACCACACCGGGTCCATTTATCCATACCCATATAATAACATGCAATGTTAAATTAAAATAGTCCATAAGAGTTCGATTATAATTCTTTTACATACATTACATGCCCAAAAACTAACTTTGTAAAAGTTTTACAAAAATGGATTAAAAGCCACAAGTTGGCCTTTTTTTGACACTAGGGTCCCAATTAAGCATCGTCCAATGACGTGTATCCCCCACCTGAAATATTTTTTCGTATAAGGTGAGCTACGCTCAATAGAGTATTTTCTACAAAGGTTACTTTCCAACCTAGATGCATATGAAATGTGCACATGTAACAATCAACAACCATTATCCATTCCAAACAAGAACGTGTAATTCAAGATGAGAATTCTACCATGTCATGTCATGGTATGAGATAATACTCACTCGTGCACTTTAACCCAAGTCCTCACCGACTCCGACAACACAATGCAATGCACATGTGTAATACTTTTGTCATTGATGAAATACATCAAATGATTGTTTGAAATAAAAGTCATGTGTTTATAAAACCAAATCATTGTTGGATGATACCCATCTAATGAGTACCTTATAAAACAAAATTACTTGTCTTTATTGGGCATCAAATTTTGGAATCACACTGCTGGCTCCGTATGCCATTACACTTTTTCGAAATTCACCATAGGAGAGTGTATGAACCAAGTGCTCGAGTTTTTCACCCGAGGGAGAATCTATCCCTTCTTGCTATACCTGATACAAGTTTTTTTTTTCATGCAACCATGTGACTCAACAAGATCTTCGATCCAACCTTCCGGAGTCCACTTATCAACCACTAAGTATGGTGTTTGATCATCCATTCACACACACCAATGCTCATGCCTAATGCCCATGAATGTGATGCCAACATCATGCCCACTATGTAATGAATGCCAAATAATCAATTTAACCGCATATCATCATATTTCATGGCGACTTACATTATATGCATATAATCACCAAAATTTATCACACCATCAATATATCACTAATCATATATCAACAACAATACCACGAGCATGTTATTACATAATCTATGTCACTAGCACATTTCATTCGCAAAGGCACAATTGTATACAATTATATACACATAGCATGCCCATGTAATACCAAATTCCAAGAAATTACACAAATAACTTCCAAACCTCAAATTCAAGCTAGAAATTTATTCAAGTCATTTCTATGCCCATTTCCTCATTTCCATAACAATAGGCAAGTTCTATAAACCTAACCATTCCCTATGGACACCATAGGTTAGAAATAAACAAAAGTAGGAGGGAACCCTACCTCTTGAAGTGTAAAATAAAGGATAGAACCTTCAAGAACACCAACCACAACTCTAAAATTTTGAAGAGCTTGCACAGAAAAAATAATGCATGAAGGTGTAGTGTGATGCGTGGGATGTAAATACTTTCTCAATGTTCTGGCATTATTAATATTTACATTAGCATGCCCTTTATTTATATTTTTTTTGACCAAAAACATGCCATTTGTTCACTTCCTCACAATCCTCATTATCATTATGATTACTCTTTGTATCATCCCTAGTGGGTCTACTTGTGGCATGAAAGGATTCCAAACCCCTTATGGGTTTTGAGATACCTTGGGGTTTTGCACTAATTGGGGATATGATGATAGCAAAGATTTTTGATTAAATAGGTGATTTTATGCCATCCTAGGATGAGTATGTGCTCATGGGGGTGTGTCAAACAAATCTCCATGTAGTTGGTCAAAGCCTTTCCTAATCAACCTCCCACCAATCTATCTATGCCAAGAGTTTAGGCAACAATAACCAACACAAGTAATTAAATGAAATAAAAAACAAGAAAATTAAATGACAAGCAAAAGTGAAAAGAATTTATCCAATCTTCGCTCATGCAAAAATTGAGCAAACCTCGAATAATGATGGAACACTGCTCAATTGCGTCTCCTCCCCGAAAATGGCACCAGAAACTTGCTTCGCCTCAGAAGTTGTAAACCCAAGTATATGTGTCATACAAGTAGTGATTTCTTGGTAAATTCCAATGTCGATCCATAGGGAGATGGAGATTTTGGAGTGAAAAAGGATTAGTAAAAGAAAATCTATTGTGTGTTTGAGAGAGTGGTTTGGTTATAGTAATTTATTACAAATAAACTAAAAGTGTTTAAGAAAAATAATGCGAATACATACTAAGGCATTGGGTACTACATCAATAACACTTGGGTAGTAAATTAATCCTAATTTTCAATCTCAATTGAGAATCAGCTAGGGAGTAACCTAATTGGAGGATTTGGCAATAATTACTGAGTAAATTCTCTTAGAGTATAATCAATAAGTTAATCTAATGAATCCAAAAATTCAATTGTTAATTGTAAGCATTTAACATGATTGGAGTCAATGATAAATCAAGAAATTGACCAATCAAACATCCAAATTCATAAAAGCCAAACAAATCAATTAATTAGATGAAAACTCTAACAATTCAACCCAAGCATGTACATCAAGCATTCATGACAATTAGCATAATAATTCAAGAGATTATATAGAGAAAAAACTTGGCTAAAATAGGATGAATTGAATTAATAAAGAAGTCATCAATTGAAGAGCATAGAATTAACTTATATACCCAATTGAAAATAAATCTCCTCTAGCCTTAGTATAAATTCTTAGCTAGCCATAAATGAAGTCCTAATCACAAAAGTAAAGAAGAAAAATAAATAGAAAATTTCTAGATCTAGTAAAGCTTTCTCAACTCACCCAATATGTACATAGTACATTAGCCAAAAGGAGGGAGATGATATATTCTTGCGTCATCGGGCTATCTAATTGGTTGAGAGCAAAGGCACATGTCCGAGCGTGGAATAAGTGACATCGAAATGTGATAGGTGATTTAACATTCGTCCAGATGAGGATTAATGACATTCGGATGTGGCCTTCCTGGAGCTTTAGTCTGTTTCTACCTGTGATGCAGCACCTCATGTCTGAACATAGATAAATTTTGTCCAGACTTGGACTTCTGAACTTTAATCTTAAATTTTTCCTTTTCCTTTGTGCAGTCCACTCCCATGTTTGCCTATTTTTCTCCTGATCTTTTCATTTCACCTGCAACATTTAAAAAAACTAATTAAATCATGATAAAATCAAATATAACATTAATCCCATACAATTAAGTCCAAACCTGTGACAATTAACCCACAAACGAAATAATAAATATGCAATATTTAGCGCTAAGTAGTTAAGTAGTACTATTTGTAGAGGGTTCAAGGGATCGTGGTCTGCATATTCTTCGTATTGGAAAAGGAAGATCATATTTAGTAATAGAGTGCAAAATAACTCTTGAATACTCTAGTTTTAGATAATGTAGTTCTTGTGCCAGTATAGGAAAAATGTGATTAGCTGGTGGAAGTAATAGGGAATAAATATGTTTTGAGTAATACTATTATAAGCAGAAACAACATTCTAAATCTATAACTCAAAGGAAGATGTTATGGAAGCAATTTACTACTTTTGGTTCGGATTGAAGAAGTGAGATGTTAGGTAATCTTCATAAGGATTGGACTACTCTATTTGAAATTGGATTTTAGTTTTGGAATCAATGGATTGCACTACTTTTGCAAATTGGGTTTGACTGTTGTAGGATACATGAGGTAATTAGTTGATTGGTGTAGGAAAAAGGGAAATTTGACATTACATCAGTTATGGGATTTTAGTTGAGGGGTGTATACGTAGGAATTATGGGTTAATATAGATAGATGGGGTTCGTCAGTACTATGGGTGTACATAGATGGGGTATGTGATGTGATATTGTTTGGGAAAAGGTCTGTTGTGTTATTTTTTAGTTGGCAGCTTAACTAGCGGCAATAAATGTTCATAGGGGAGTCGCTAAAATCTTTAAATTTCAAGGATAAGTTTTGTGATGATGCGACATAATGTATGTATTTAATTTATTGGGGGGAACATAAATCATGTTCATGGTAGCTATGCATGCGTTCATATTGAGCTTGATGTTACACATTATTTATTATGCATGCATTTGGCATGCGTTGCGACAATCTTATACATCTTTGTATAGTGTGTTTGTTTGTTTCCACGCCAGTAAGCAAGGTAGTGCTTGTAAGCGTTGTTTGTATGGACTTTGCCAAAGGTATAGAGGTTTGAAAAATTTTGGTAGATATAAATTTCTTGTAACATCCAAGATTTTTAATTGATAATAGGAATGGATGAGCTAATTGCTCAATATACCTTTGTTAATTGTTTTCGGAAAGAAATTGACTTCATGTTGTTAGATGAGCTTGAAATCAGATTTTAGAGTGATCAAAAGGTGACCTCTAATTATTCGATAATCGTAATAAAAATTCGGGGAATCACTTGGGAAAGGCTATCAAGGTAAATTGGTGTGTGTGAAAAGTACTAGTAAGGACGAGCTAAAGCCAAATTGTGTGCATGTGGTCGATGAATTTCTATTAGATGAATCACTAGAGTTGTCATTTGACAGGGGAGTTAAGTTGATTATTAAGTATGAGTTAGGGACTATACTTATATACCATGGTTTGATATTATGAGTGTTTATCGTGGTAAAAGAATTGGAAACATAGTTACAAGATTTATTTAACCCGAGTTTCACTTGGTTTAGCATATTCCTAGAGGGCACTTTAGGGGCTGTTTGATAACACTACTTAAGGCTTAAAACTGAATACTTCAAGCAATTAATAAATTAAACTTGTTTGATAACCTAAAACTCATACTACTTAATATTTAAACATTTCTTAAAAATAGGATAAAATTTTAAGTAGAAAGCCACCTACTTATCACTCAATGCTAAAAATGTTAGTCAATAAAAATTGTATAAATTTCTCATAATGGACAAATATACTCTCACCATCATTGTGTCTGTGACACCCAAAAATCCGAGGGTCCTTTTTAAACCGTTGACCACTCGTCAATCCGCGGAAATAAAAGTTATTTTCTCAATTCCGGACTTTAAGTCCAAACAAATCCCCTTAATAGGGACTTTAATGCACGTGTGAATTCCGTGTTCTTTTTGTCATTTAATTCGTCCGAGGTGTTAGGTACCTCAAAATACTTCATTTTTAGTCCATTTGCATCTCTTGAATCAAGGAAGACAAGATCGAAAAGCATGAGAAACAAATATAAAAATTCAGCATCTTTCGGCAGTACCGGTACTCTGTACCGGTACACAACAATACTGATACGTCGAACTCTTTGGACCAAAGTGTACCGGTACACAACCGTACCGGTACGCAGTACCTGTACAGTCTACCCAAATTTTTACCTTTTCTCCCGTTTTTCGTTTTCAATTCATTCGAAACCTTGCAAAAACCAACCCAACACTACATAATATGTATTTGGGTATTCTACATAGATTACACAAAATCTATTACAACATTTGAATGCAATAACATTTAATTACATTCCAAGATAAACATTCATTTTAACTTTACAACTTTTGTCAAAATGAGCCACATTCTGGCTTCTTCATCCTTGAGGCTCAAAGTGTGAGCCATCCACCGGCACAAACCCGTACCTGAAATGTTTTCCTATAAAGGGTGAGCTACGTTCAATAGAGAACTTCCTAAATAGGCTACTCCCCAACCCAAATGCACATGAAATGTTCACATGCAATCAATCCACCATTCACATATTTCAAACATATATATGCCATCAATGTTGGAAAATTACAATGTAATGGTATGGAATAAAATGAGACTCACTGCCGATGACCAACTCGGGCCTTTCCCGGCCCTTCGACAATGCAAGTTGCAATCATACAATTGACCGTCATCTTTGATCCCGAGCCCTTCCTGGCTCTCCTACACATGCAATATCCCATGTGCATTAATCCGTCATTTATGTTACACATCAAATGAGATTTTCAATCCGGGGTCTTGTATGGGGTGAGTGTTTATGGACTTACACCAGCGGTACCCAACCGACACGGGATTTATGGACTTCCACCAACGGTCCCGCGTACACCGACACACTTTATGGACTAATACCAACGGCAGTGCGTATCCAATCACCGGGCCTCACACCCGATGGATCTTCTAGCCCTTCTTGCTAACCCCGACCCTCAACCAATATAAACCGTGCGACTCGGCCAAATTAGGAATTACATGTTTGTATATTGATTTTCAATAACTTGATAAGATAATGAGTCAGAATGAACATTATGAATATATTTAAAATTTGTTTAAGAAATGGGAGTCATTGGTTGAGGATGAAGTAAGTAGGGTGTCAAAGATAACCTTCTACACTAGATGTGCACATTATAAACATCTGATTACATCTTTTGGGTTGATGAAAACTCCAGAAGTTCTAATGGGCCTTATCTGAATCCGTCACAAATTATATAGGTGCGTAATATGTTGCCTTGATGTGAGGATTTGGGGATGGTGTCAACTATTTATAGAAACACAATTATATATATAATAGATACAAATATATATGATAAAAAGAAATGGGATACTTGTGCATATGTGATATGTTTACTCTGTGTTAGTAGAGAATGTGCCAAACTTAAGAGAGAAATTTATGTGTGCATTTTCAAAAATGTTTTGAAAAAATAACTCATATAAAATTCATATTCCATCATGTTATACTAGTAATGTGGAATAGAGAGTGTAGATGGCATGGATAGTGAGAATGAAAGGGGTATGACTAGAATAGAAAAAAAACAACGAGGTTCACTACCATTTTTGTGAGAGTCAACTATAGGAGCAACCGAATAATAAAAGAATTAGATTATGTACTACCTAATATCACAATAATATTATTTACTAGAGTCGATTGAAAATTTAAAGATACGAGGGGGCTATACTGTAATTTCTTTGAAAATTTCTATTTATATTTTGTTTTGTGTGATCATGATACTAAAGTTACTATTGCACTTTTTTTAAGGATATTGATTACATTAATCATATGTTGTGTGAATTGTGATGACTAATAATTCAATGTATTGCCAACCAAGAGGCCCACATAATTGGGGTAAGGTGGAATGATAGATAAGGTGTTAGACCTTTTTAGTTCTTGAGGAACGTGGAATACATAAAAGTTGTAAAACTTAGAAAAATTTAAATTTTTATGACAAAGGGCAAAACGGTAATTAGCGAACGGGATGAAAGCCCAAAATTTTCTATAACTGAAATGAAAAAATGGACTTCACCATTAGATTCGTCTCGTGAAATCTAGTTACTCAATCAATTTTCGATGAATTCCGAGATAATCAGATTTTTTGCGGTTTACAATGCAATTAGGTTTCACTTTATCAAAATAAATGCGAACGAGAATAAATTGCAAAACATGAAAAATAATTTAAATTTAGTTCAAATAAAATAGAGTAATGCTTTGTATCCCAAATTTGCATTCCAAATCAATGGGAATCATTGGATGAGTGGGTCCTAATGAAAAAAGTTGATGGAACTCACTCATCTAATGGTTCCCATTGATTTGAGATGAATATTTGGGATATAAATTTGGGATGTATAGCATTGCTCAATAAAATATGTTGAACATAACACGGGACAAGATTTACTTGATTCGAGATAAAATCGGATCAATAAAAGATGAGACGTGTGGTGTGTTATGGACCAAGTATCCAAGGAGTATAACTAAGGGAGAAAATCAGATTTTTCTTCCCATTAACTAGAAAATTTTGAAATATATATATATATATATATATATAGAGAGAGAGAGAGAGAGGAAGAAGAGAGAGAAATTCAAGGGTTCTTTCGTCTTCTTCTTGCGATATAGTGACAACCGTTAGTTAAAACGCTTCAAGCCAAGAAAAAAAGTTGATATACACGATGAGAGCTACGTCTACGTATAAAAATTTGGGGATTTCTCCGAAGTTCCAAAGACAGGATTTTTGGAAATCAAGATTTGAAGCTTGATTTGGGCTTCTTGGAATTTCTACTACTCGTATTACGTTTCAACAGGTAGCGTTGGTCTCCTAGTTAGGTTAATTTTCAACCTAGGGTTTTGTATGAAATGGGTAGCATAATTTAAGATGTAATATTTTATTTGAATATACTCATAGTGTAATTAGAGTATGTGAAGTGGTATAAGAATGTATAAAACTAATTTTGCATAAATTGTGTTTTGTTAAAAGTGCTTGTTTGGTGATTTCCTGAGAATGTGATAAATTGGGCATAATTGTGTGTTTATATGATTTTATGTCTTTTGGGTGTTTGACAAAATGTCTTTAATGATTGAGCATGTTATTTGAATGAAATTGAAATAATATGATTTGTGATGATGTTGGAATGTAATTATATGTTTTATGATATAAGTTAAATTGAGGAATCAGAATTGTTCACCTTGTGCTCATGACATGTTGAACATGATGTTGCAATTGCAATTGCAATTGAAAACTTGGTTACATAATGATATGAAATACACTTGTTCATTATATTTGTAGATGCACGAGAAGCATCACATTTGTAGGCATGTGACATGGGTGTGGGTGTGTGCATGGCTTTGATCAAACACTATTCTTGGTGGATAATACGTGAGCTTGGAATAGTTGGACCAAGGTTCTACTAAGCCGCACGGGTTGCATTAAAAATAGGGTTTGGGTTACCAAGAAGTGCTAGATTATCCCTCGAGTGCAAGACTCGGTGATTTTGATATGTACTCCGTTGGTATTAAGTCCGTAAAATGTGTCAATGTATGCATAAGCATTGGTGGAAGTCCATAAATGTCGTGTCAGTTGGGTGTCTGTTGATGAAAGTCCGTAAATACCCACTCCAAGAAAGACCCAAAATTTATAAATGATTATCGGATGTGTAACATCCATGGTGGGGGCTTGGAATACTCGGATACATACGTATGACATTGCTTGTGTCATGGGAGCAGGTAGAGAGCTTGTGTTGTATTGCATGTGTGAGTCTCATCTCATAACATGACATGACATTATGACATTCATTTATTGATGTGGTATGTTCGTGGATGAATGCTTGTTTGATTGTTAAGTAGCATGTGAACATTTATATGCATCTGGGTTGGGAGGTAGCCTCTTTAGGAAATACCCTATTGAGCATAACTTGCCCTTTATAGGGACAACATTTTAGGTGTGGGACAAGCGTCGGTGGACGACCCTCACATGGGACCTTGTTGAGAAGAAGTCGGATTGTGGCTTTAAATAGCATTTTGTAGACCAAATTGTGTAATCAGTGTTGAATATGTAATGTCGTATAAAGGATTATAAAATGAACTCATATGGACTATATTTTTGTGTAAAATTTGATGCTATATGAGTTTGGGTAAGTGTTGTATGAGTTGAAGTTGAAAAATGATTAAATTGGGGCAAAACTGGGCTCTACTACTGGTAGCACATTGATTAGCTACCGGTCGATTGAATGAGTTGAAGTTGAAAAAGGATTAAATTGGGGCAAAACTGGGCTCTACTACTGGTAGCACATTGATTAGCTACCGGTCGCACAAGTGCAGTGGGCAGCTACTGGTAGCTCACAGACAGTGGGCTCAGCTATCGGTAGCTCGCTGGTAGAGGGCTTAACTATCGGTAGCACGTACACGAGCTATCAGTATCTCCTCAAAATTTTTTAAAAATTGAAAATAACTTTGCCAATCCTGTGGGCCTTGAGACCTTTTTTTCAAAGGATGTAAATGGAGTAATATTAAGGAAAAATTGATGTATGTTGGACCATGGAATGGTCAAGTAATTGAAATATATACAAGTTATGCATTTGGGAGTGCCCAGTACAAGGGAGACTCTACTCAAACTCTGTGTTTGTTATGATCCCGGTGAAGGAGATGTTATAATGTGGTGTTAGGTTATGCGGCATTCACGGGTACTTCCACGAGTTAATGGGAGATCAACTGGTTGACAAAAAACCTCCAGTTTTAGGGGCATCACATAAGTGTGAGTTATTAATTCACATCTATTAATTGTAAAATTTGTTTACAATAATATATGATGTTAATGAGCATGTTCTGTCATGTTGTACTATTTTTATGCTAAGCACTATTGTAGCACCAACTATATCAAGGTCAGCAGAAGTATTATTGAGGGATGTCAGTCAAACGAAAAGCTACTGAACTTGTAGAAAAGGGATGGTGACTACTCCCTATTCCAGAATGGGAATGGGACCATATTATGATGAATTTTGGTAAAAGGATTTCTTGTGTTTTGCAACAAAGCTATCAAGTTATATGTGAATAGGAGTGCGTAAGCACATTAAGCGCTAGTATATATGGTTCCAAGATTAAATCTCTTTGGATTTGACGATGATTACAAGGAGTTAATCAACATGTTAAGGTTTGGTACATCTTACATTTTTTTAACTGTTGGGCAGACTATGTGTATCACTCGAGTGCTAGGATACCTGTTGTAAAACCCCGAAAAATTTAATATTTTATTAGGAAGGGTAAAAATGGTAATTATCCGTTATGGTATGAGTTGAAAACTCAATTTCTTTTAAAACTCACCGTTGGGTTCGTCTTGCGAAATCTAGTTATCCAGTCAGTTTTTTTCAAATTCTGAGACAGTTGGAATTTTTGCATGTTAAGATTCGATCGGACATCGCGTGACTAAAATAAACATGATCGGATTTAATATTGAGAAACATGAAAAATAATTTAAAGTTAGTTTAAATAAAATATATTTAAGTTAAAACAGGACAAGATTTAATTGATTCGGGACAAAATTAGATCAAAAAAAGACGGGATGTGTGGCTTAATAAGAGCCCAGCATTGGAGGGTATAAAAAGGGGGAAAATACGATTTTCCCCCATTAGGTGTTGAGATTTCCAGATAGATAAAGAAGAGAGGGAAAATCAAAGGGATCTCCAAGCTTTCTTCTTCGGTCTAGGGTGATTCGTTCATCTGATTGCTTCGAGCTAAGAACAAAAAAAATTCTACATGATAAGAGCTACGTGAACGTACCAAGATCACGGGTTTTGCCAAAATCTCAAAGATGAGATTGTTGGGATCAAGTCTTTGAAGGTTGATATGGGTATTTTGGAGCTTCTACTATGCGATATTACACTTTAAGAGGTATGGTTCCTTTCCTAACTAGGTTTATTTTCAACCTAGGGTTGTATATGAAATGGGTAGCAGGATTAGAGATGCCATCTCTTGTCTAAATATGCTCCTAGTGTAATTAGAGTATGAGGGATGACATAAGAAAGTATAATATCAATTCTAGTATGAATTAGGTTTCTTGAAATTCCTGGTTTGTAATTTCATAAATAAATGTGTTAAATTGGGCATGCTATGTGTTTACATAATTTTTTGCCTTGTCGGTGTTTGATAAATTGCCTAGGGGTGATTTACATATGTTATTTGCACAAGAATGAGATAACATGGTTTGTAATATGGTGAATTGTGATTATATGATTATGATATAATTGATGAATGAGAAATGTTGATTGACATGGAATATGTTCATAATATGCTCATGATATGTTGAACATGATTTGATAATTGTAATTGTACATTACATTGTATATTCACGAGAAACATCACATTCGTAGGCATATGACGTGAGTGTTGGTGTGTGTGCATGATTTGATCAAACACCGTTCTTGGTGGGTTAATACGTAGGCTTGAAAAAGTTGGACTTAGGTTCGACTGGGTCACACGGGTTGAATTGAAAACAAGGGTCAGGGTTAGCAAGAAAGGCTAGATTCTCCCTCAAGTGCTAGGCCCGATAAATTTTGGATACGCACTTCCGTTGGTATAAGAGCCCATAAACTGTGTCGGCGTACACACAACCATTGGTGGAAGTCTATAGATGCAGTTTCGGTTGGGTATTCATTGGTAGAAGTCCATAAACAACCACCCTAACAAAAACCTGAGATTTTGTAAATTTGTCATTGGATGTTCAACATCAATGGCAGGGGCTTAGAATGTCTGGAGGCATATGCATGGTATTGAATGTGTTATGGGAGTTGGTGAAGGGTTCAGGTTGCATTGCATGTGTGAGTATCATCTCATGACATAGCATGGCAGTGTGGAAATTCATTTATGAGTTGCATATTCTTGAATGGATGGTTGATTGATTATTGAATTGCATGTGAACATTTCATACGTATATGAGTTGGGGAGTGGTCTCTTTAGGAAATACCCTATTGAGCGTGACTCACCATTTATGGGAACAACATTTCAGGTGTGAGACAAACACTGGTGGACGGCCCTCACATGGGTCCTCGTTAAGAAGAAGATAAACTGTGGCTTTAAGTAACATTTTGTAGATTAATTGCATAAATTTTTTTGAACTTGTAAAAAATGCAGAAAGGGTTGTGTAATGAACTCTTATAGGGTGGAATTTGTATGTATGAATGTGTATGGGAGGAGATTTAATGGTTAAAGGTTGAGGTTTGGAAAGAATAGATGAAAATCTGGGCCTAGGTACTGGTGCCTAAGTGATTAAGTACCGGTACCACATTGTCGGATGACCTAGATACCGGTACCTAGACTTACATATACCAGTACTTGGATTCCAGTGGGCTCATTACCGGTACTAAGGTTGCAGGTACAGGTACCTCATTAGACAGTGGGCTCAGGTACTGGTACCATGACATATAGGTACTGGTACCTAACAAACCGTAGGCTCAAGTACCGGTACATGTGATTAAGTACTGGTACCTAGCAGGCAGACAGAAGGCTCAGGTATTGACACTACGTGTAAGAGGTACCGCTACCTCTTTCAAAAATTTTCAAAAATTTAAATATAACTCTGCCAAGTCTTCAAATCTTGAACCCTCTTGTTGGGATGATGTAATTGGTTAAACGTTAAGTTCTAATTGATAAGGATGGACCTTGAAATGATCAACTGGTTGATATGTGCATAGGTTATAATTTTGGGAATGCTTCGGTACAAGGGAGACTCTGCCCAAAATCTGTATGGGTTATGATCCCAATGAAGAGGATGTGATGATGTGGTGTCGGGTTATGCAACATTCACAGATACTTGGGCGAGTTGATAGATGATCAATGCGTTGAGAAAGGACCCCCAGTTTTGAGCCGTCACACATATTGGGGATTTTGTTTAATAAAATTCAAAAGTGATTAGGATAGTTGCTTAACAATGATAAAATTTACATATAGTAATAGATATCAAACAAGTAGTAGTATGTCATTAAAAGAAGTTCCCTATGCTAGGCGATGTAAAAAATTTGGTGTATAAAAGTAGCGTGCGAAGTGTTGGTGCAAGTGACTATAGGCAGGACTAAAACGAATCAAATAGTTTAACAGTCGCTCAAATCAAAAGAAAACCTATGCGGTTAAATGAAAAAGGAATTCAAGCTAGGTTATGACACTTAGTGTGAAGAGTAAACTAAGGCTGACATGTATTGGATTACTCGAAGTGTTTGGGCGAGATATGTCGATGGCTTATCGTTTGCTATTTCAATAAGAACTTTCATAGTTGTAGGACATACTTCATAAACTAATGCTTTCAGAATGCATAGTTCAACTCTCTTGGGTGATGACCGTATAGAATAGGAAGTTCTAAATAAGTTTATCAATTAGAGTTTTATAGTTGGTTAGTCAGTAGAGGAAATAAGCAGGAAGAGCAAATAGCGTGCGTGTATGGAAATATTTCTACTTGTTTCAGCGTGGTAAGTCAATTTTAGGGATGAAAGGGCAAGAAGTTGTGAGACTTGAGCATGGATGATGGGCACTTTAATATTGGTAATGGGAATGTTAATTTATGTATGAAACTTAATTTTTATCCAGTGAAATTAAAAAGTGAGCTACTAGGAATACGGGGGTTTAGTGTGTAGATCTTGATAAAACATTTTATGTTCAATTTCAAAAAATAAAGAGTTGTTGTGGATATATAAATATATACATATATGAATGTAAAAATTTACAAATAAACATATATATATATGTGTGTGTGTGGATTCTCCACTAACTTAAGTGAATGGTTGGGATTTAGAGGGGGAATTAGTGGGTTCTCCACTAAGGTGTTGGGTAGTCTAGAATACATTGTAACACTTAGAAAATTTTGGGAAGAAGGCAAGACACGGCTTAGGAGAAAAAGGAAGGGGCAAAAAAAAAAAAAAAAAGGAAAAACTTGTGGATTTCGATACTCATCCCCACTTAAAGTAAGATATAGCACCTTTTTTACATTTTCATAATTCTATGGGAATAAATTAATTGCAAGTATTTTTTTATGTTCCATGAATTCCATAAGATTATTTTTATAATTTCATTAGAAAAACTATATTCAAGTGTATAATGATTTTAATTTAGTGAAGTGTTGAGAATGTTATTTGTGTCACTCGAATATTTTCGAAGAAATTCTGGCGAAGGAAAATGCTAGTGGATAAACTATATATTTAGTTAATTTTATGTTGCGGGGAAATTTGGTCCAGATAGAGTAATTTAATCATTTCGAATAGAATATTTTAATCGGCTCGAGTGTATTATTTTAATCTGTTCAAATAGACTATTTTAATCATTTTGAATAGGTTATTTCATTCGGTTCGAGTAGGTTATTTTATTGGGTTCGAATAAATTATCTTTTCAGTTCGAATAAGTTATTTTATTCATAGAATATCTTCGAGGTTCTTAAGGATTTTTTAAGTTGTTATCTACGGTTCGTATGACTTATAATGACTCACTTTCGGTCGAAAAGGAAAAAATTACTCTATAAGGGTGGATTTAACCTCTTTATATAATCAATGTAAAAATAATTCAAATACTAAGAGAATTAAAAGGGAGACTCTTAAACTTAAACAAGGGGTTTGATAGGGTCTAAAAACATACGAATTATGTTAGAGCAATGATTCGACCTATTTTATGACCTGCTTTATATCATACACCCAAGTATAAGTGCTATTGAATATTAAGTACTCCTCGGTGTACATAACCATGAGCATATTATAAATATAATCATCCACCAAATAAGGGAGGTTTATATATCATTAAAGCATAATTAAGCATCAGCATTTTCATAATTTAACCAATATTATACATATGCTAACCCCTCACTGAAGGGTATAAGTAAACTACTCACACTCTATTATTATAAAAAAGCAAGAAGTGCGGGTAATACTCATTACAATACTAAATAAATTACATACACTGACACTTTTTTTGCAACGAATAGTTGAAATACAATCACCCTTAATATTGATTAAGACACAAAGGTGGCCGAAGTTCAACTCTCCAAATAGAAAGACATAATAGAAATGTAGAAATAACAGAATTCTGGCTAGAGAGTAGGACAGGTAGGGCTTCACTCTGGATTTCTTGATTTCTCTTCTTTTCTTTTTCTCCCCTTGAATTCTCTCTGGAGCTCCTTGAACTTTGTAAAATTCGGGAAAATTTGAATTTTTTAGGAAAAAGGGTAAAATGGTAATTTTTTAGAGATCGGATGATGAAACGGACCTCACCGTTAGATTCGTCTCGCGAAATCTAGTTACCCAAACAATTTTTATTGAATTTTGAGATAGTCAATTTTTTTACATTTTACGAGGTGGTCAGGTCTCGAGTGACCCCAAAAATAAAATTTTTATTAAAATTTTAAAAATTAAAAAATAATTTAAATAAAGTTCATATAAATTATTTTGAGCTTAAATCGGTACGAAATTTTATCGTTTCGGGGAGAAAACGAACCCGGGATAGGGGGAGCGTATGGCGCAACGTGGGTCAAGCTTTAAAATTATAAATAGGAACAAAAAATTGGATTTTTGGACAGAACACTTTGCTGGGTCTATTGGTTTCTCATGTTGGAGTTGAAGAGATGAAAAAAAGAGAAAACTTCTACATTCTTTTTACGATCTACGGAGTTCTAGCGGTCGAATCCACTCGGACCAAGAACGAAAGTTGTTCTTCTCATCGAGGGCTACATCTATGTACCAAAAAAGAGCTGATTTCACCAAAGTCTCCAAGGTGGGATTTTGGGAAATCAAGAGTTTTGGACTTTGATGATATTCCTGAAGGTTCTACCGTTGATTTAATGCTTCAAGAGGTAGTGTTTTCATCCTAACTAGGTTTATTTCCAACCTAGGACGAATATATGAAGTGGGTGGGTTGTTTTGTGTATTTTAACACTTGCTTATTGTAGTGGGTTTAATGGAAATGGGTAGACTCAATTCTAGAATGAATTGATAATCAAAAATTTCTAGTTTGTGATTTCTTGGAAGTTTTGATAATTGGGTATGTGAAAATCACTTAATCTGATGTTTTTTTTAGTTAATTTGGACATTTTATGTGATTACATAATTTGGTGCCTTGAAGGTATTTGATAAAATGCCTATGTGAAATAAAGTGTCTTAATTGCATGAGATTATTTGATAACATGCTTGGATGATGTGGTAAAGTAAAATCATAAGCTTATGATATGAATTACAATTGAAAATACAAATGTTGATATGTGCTTAAGATATATTGGCATTGGGGTGAATTATGGAAATTATTTTCTTTATGATGTAATTATCCATGGCATGTGTTGAAATGTGGTAAAAATAATCCATATCGCATTCATTACATATGGATATGTTATTGATATTGTAATTGCTCATTACATTGCATATGCACGTAGGCATCACATTCATGGGCATGAGGCATGAGTGTGGGTGTGTGTGTTTGTTGTTAGGTCAAACACCATCCTTGGTGGTTGACAAGTGGAGTCGGTATAGTTGGACCAAGGTTCAACATAATTGCATGGGTTACATGAAAAACTTGGGTCTGGAATGACAAGAAGGGCTAGATACTCCCTCGGGTGCAAGACCTGGTTACTAGTTTATACACTTCCATTGGTGCAAGTCCAAAAAAGTGTATCGGTGTGCGGAACCAGCGATGCGACACCAAAACTCCGCTACCCAACAAAGACACATGATTTTATTTCATACTAAAATGTCGTCGAATGGATAACGTCAATGGCGGGTTTATTAAACATTGACATTGCATTATGTTGTGGGAGTCGGTGAGGGTTCGGGTTAAAGTGCACGAGTGAGTCTCATCTCATTTCATGAGATAGCATGGTAGAATTCCAACATTAAATTGCATATTCTTGTTTGGGATGGTTATTACTTGTTGAATGTTACATGTGACATTTCATATGCTTTTGTAAACCCCCACACATAATAGAACTTGTACCAACTATGTTTGATATACAAATGTATGTTGTATAAGTTTGGAAGGGTTTGGAATGGATTGAAAATGAAAAACAGGTGAAAAAGATAAATCTAGATGAACCATACTAGTACAGTGTATGCCCGAAGGAGCAAATTGTACTGGTACCCCGCTGTTTAGAGAGCAAATGGTACCGATATTATGTATCGGTACTGTCGGTCAAAATTCAAAATTTTTAAACAATAAAAGTTGGGATTGACTGACTTTAAAACACCTTTTTCACCCCATTTGCTTATATTCTTTCACTCCACTTTCACCCTAAACCTCTTAGAATCCTAGGGGAAGACAAAGGGAAAAATAAAAGGGAGGAAGGAGGTCTCTAAAGCTTGGTCTTTACTTGGAACTTTGGATTCAAGGTAGGGTTTCTACCTATTCTCTTACATTAAGGCTAGGACTTTTATATATGTATTCTTTTGACTCTAAATCCTATATGTATGCAATGAAATCTTTGGTTCTTGATATTCTTGTAAATGTTACCATGTTTTAAAAAAGACTATGGTTGGATAGCCATTAAATCTCTTTTATTGTATTAAAATCCTAGTTTTCAAGAGAAATGGGGTTTTCTCTTGATTTATCCATTGTCCTTGATTTCAAAACTTTAGTGCTTTGTATTGAACAATAAGTATAATTGATGAGCTCTTGCATATTTTCTTCAATTGTTCTATTGGAATATTAGAGGTGATTTAAAGAAATTGGCTGGATAATGTATCTCTTGTGGATGTTAGGATGACCGTGGGTGGCCGTTGACCGGGTATCGTAGAGTGGGTAGATGCGTTGCTTACTTTGTGCGAGTTTGAATTTTTTCTACTACTCGTAGTGGGGTTGGTGCCTTGTGAGGACCAAACCACTATTTGCTCACGGGAACCATGGCTGAGGGTTAGTATACTATTCCTAGGTTGGATTCGTCACTGTCATTGTGTTGGTATACGCCCTTCTTAAAGTTGTATATCTTTGTTAGGATTGGGTGAGTGTGTGTAGGCCAGGATATTCTCGCTGTGTTTATTCATGCGATGTCATACATAATACTTGAGATACAAATACGTATACATAATGTTGTGCAAGATATAAGTGGTTGTTTGATATACATTGTGGGTAAGGTCCCAAATGGTGTATTATGGTCTATTGTTGAAATTACTATTGTTGGATTGGTCTAATTCTTGGAAATTGGTTTTATTTCTTCATAGTACACCATTTTACTTCTTTATTGTTATTACATAAACTGGAGATCGGATGAAATGTCACTATTTTCTTTCAAAAGTTATATATATTATTTATGAAATGAGACCGACTTATTTTATATGTTTCAAAACCTTGTTCGGGTTTGTGAGGATTTTCCTACAAAGCTTAGTGCTCACCCCTTACAAACAATATCCTTTACAGATTATGACCTAGGGGAGGAGCTCAGAGTGGATGAGCAAACACATTTGGAAGCTCCAATAGATGGCAACGTGGATCCCGAGATGGATGTCTAGAGCTACATGCTCTTAGGTTCTACACCAGGAAGTTTATTTTGAGACAATGTAATGTCTAATATTTTTAGTTATTCCGCTGCAAGACAGGTTTAATTCTTTTGGATGTAATTGTCATAGTTTGACATATCTTTTTGGATATGTTGACCATGATTTGGCATATTCTTTTGGGATGATGTTGTGGATATCATGTATTATGAATGAAATTATTTTATTGATAGACTTATTTAGTTGCTCTCATGATGCGAATAGTTTTAAATAGTAATGCCGTCCAAGGTGGATTTTGGGGTATTACAACTTCTAGATTGAGGAGTAGCCTCTTTAGGAATTACCCTATTGAGCATGGCTCACCCTTTATGGGGACGACATTTTAGGTGCGGGGTACACACCAGTGGAAAAGACGACTTCAAGGATGAAGAAAAGACGATTTGTGGCTTTTAATTTACATTTTGTTAAACTATTGTGAAAAACTATAATTTTGTAAAACATTCGCTAAGTTAGTTTTTGGGCATGTAATGTTTGTAAAAGAATTTTAATTGAACTCATATGAACTAACATTGTATGTTATTATATGAGTATGGATAAATGGACTAGTTGTGGTCAATGTTATTCATAAATAGACCTGGTGTGGTCAATGTTTACTCATAAATGGACCCGGTGTGATCAATGTTGTATGATTGCACAAGTTGTGTTTTTAGGTAGATCTCACCGTATAAAGGAAACTCTGCCGAATTTTGCTAAATTATAGATCCTGGTAAATGGGACATAATGGTGTGATATCGAGTTATACCGTATCCACAAGTATTCTGCGGGTTGGTGGGTGATCAACGGGTAGACAAAGGACCCCGAGTTTTTGGGACGTCACAGCTTGGTATCAGAGCTTAGGTATACGATTTACCTATTGCTTTATGGGTATGAGTCTGGACCATTGCATCCATTGTACATCTCCTGTTATGTGCTTTAATATGTTACATATTATGTGTTATATGTTATGTGAAGACTATGCATGGTTAAATGTATATGAAAAAGAGACACCAGGGTTAGAGAACGTAACCTTAGGGGTCGAAAAGAGAATGAATAAGATAGCTCAAGGTGTAAATGTCTACTAGTGGTGGCACACACTCTACTAGTGAGACAATGAGAGAAATCTCAAATGTTCAACTTTGATCCCTTCATTGGAATACTAAGTAAATACTTTGTTGCTATTTAACATGTGTGCAGATAAAAAATAGAGGAAGAGGATGCGGCCGAGGCGGTGGGCGAAACAATAACCAACCACCACCTGCCTTTGACCCACAAGCCTTCCTGGAGGCTATTGGTACTATAGCGGCTATAGTTGTTTAGGCTAGCACCAATATGGGCCAAGGAGGCTCAAGTAGCCTCCAAAAGTTCAAAGCACACATGCCTCCGTCTTTTATGGGAGGGGAGGATCCGATGGTGGCCGACCATTGGTTCCAGCAAGTCGACAAAATCTTAGAGGCCATGGAGATCACCTCCGATGCCACTAAGATAAGGCTAGCTGCATTCCAGTTAGAAGGAGAAACACATCTGTGGTGGGATTGGGCAAAGGCCTCGAAGAACTTGGAGGCTATAACATGGGGAGAGTTCCATGAGCTCTTCATGGGTAAATATTTCCCAACAGCTGTCTGACAAGCTAAAACTCGGGAGTTCTTAGACTTGAGGCAATGGACTATGACAGTAATAGAATATATGGCTAAGTTCGCTGAGTTTGCCTATTTCGCTGACGTTAATATGGCCACTGACTTGGCCAAAGTGAGGAGGTTTGAGGATGACTTGAAATTGTCCATCCTGGGTAAAATTGTGGGCCACCGCTTGTAAGACTGGGACTCGTTGGTTGATATAGTTGTGACTATTAAGAGAGAGGTTGATGATGCACAGAGCATCCGAGAAGCAGGTGCTAAGGACAAGAAGAAAGAGGGTCAATCATCTTCTTCTAGTTTGAGGAAGAAACAGCGGACTTCTACCCCATAGAGACATCAAGGACCGGGCCACGACTACTAATGCCAAGGCCAAGGTCAATCCTCCTAAGATAGGAGACACTTCAGGGCTTCTAGCCAGGTAGGCTGATGGACATGTTTCTATTGCCACCAACTGGGTTGCATGAAGTGGAATTGTCCTCAAAGGTAAGGATTTCAGAGTTATTGGGCTTCTCAGTCCCAGTCATCAGTGGGACAGTCACAGATTCACTACATTTCTCTCTACCACACCATGGTCCAGTGAAGCCAGTATTAGTTCCAGGGTGCTACATAGGCCCCTGTTACTTCACGTGCGGGGATCAAACAATTAGGCCAAATGGGCTAGGGCATGGGTTGAAGTCGAGGACAGGGCTCACAGGCCAGGACTTCAAGGACCTAGGGGTGTATCTATGCCATCACTTCTCAGACTGAGCCAGTGGATTCATCAGTTATTCAGGGTATATTTCTACTCTTTCACTTATGGGCAAGGCTATTATTTGACTCAGGTGCAACTCATTCATTTATATCTGCATTATGTGTGAGTGATTTGGGCTTGAAGGTCGAGATCTTGGAAGAGCCATTGTATGAGAGTTCTCCCTTAGGAGCTAGGGTGAGTGTTAATAAGATATGTTGGGGTTGTGAGTTAAAGATCTCCGGGATTATACTCACCGTGGACATTAGGGTCCCAGACATGTCGGAGTTTGATGTCATCCTTGGGATGGACTAGTTGGCAACACACCGAGTCGTCATTGATTCTGATCGAAAGAGGGTCACTGCATATACATCGGATGGTATTTGTTACAATTTCCAAGGGGAAAAGCATGATGCCCTACCCCAAGCCGTGTATGAATCTCGATGGCATGAGCAGTTGATGGGTTGGCTTGCAAGCCTTACCTTAGAGGACGAGGCGAGATAGGAGTTGGCTTTACCTTGGGTGGTTTGTGAGTATGGGGATGTTTTTTCAGATGAACTACTAGGATTACCTCCACATAGGGATGTAGACTACATAATTGAGTTGCTCTCAGGTTACATCGCCCTTTTCTATGACTCCATCTAAAAGGACACCTGCAGAGTTAGAAGAACTCACGGTCCAGTTGCAAGAATTAGTTGAGAAGGGATTCATTAGACTGAGCACCTCACCTTGGGGTGCTTTGGTATTTTTTGCCAAGATGAAGGACAAGACCCTTCGGCTATGCATAGACTACCGACAGTTGAATAGGGTTACTGTCAAGAATAGATACCGTTTGTCGAGGATTGATGATTTATTTGATCAGCTGAGAGGGGCGCAGATCTATTCCAAAATAGAACTACACATGGGTTACCATCAGTTGAGGGTTAGAGAGGTAGATATCCCTATGACGGCGTTCATGACACGGTATGGCATTTTGAGTTTACCGTCATGCCTTTTGGATTGACGAATGCCCCAGCGGCATTTATGAATCTCATGCTTAGGGTTTCCAACCCTACTTAGGTCAGTTTGTCGTGATCTTTGTTGATGATATTTTGATCTACTCCAAGTCTGAGGAGGAGCATGAGGGTCATTTGAGGGTTGTTCTCCAGACCTTGAGGGACCATCAGTTGTACACCAAATTCAACAAGTGTGAATTTTGGCTCACGGAGGTAAATTTTTTGGGAGATGTGGTGTCGGCTTCGGCCGTGTCAGTGGACCCGAAGAAGGTTGGCAGTTATGAGTTGGGAGAGGCCGAAGTCAGTCTTTGAGATACGTAGTTTCTTGGGATTGGTAGGATATTACAGGAGGTTCATTGAGGACTTCTCCCAACTAGCTGCACTTAGGACGAGATTGACCCGAAATGAGGTCAAGTTTGAGTGGAATGATTCATGTGAGAAGGCATTCCAGGAGTTGAAGAGGAGGCTTACTTCAGCTCCTATTTATTGTTTTGGAGAGGGGACTGAGGTATACAGTGTATTGTGATGCTTCCTAGGATGGACTTGGTTGTGTCTTATTGCAGTCCGGGAGAGTGGTAGCTTATGGTTCTCGGCAGTTAAAGAACCACAAGTAGAATTACCCTACGCATGATATAGAGTTAGTGGCCACTATCTTTGCCTTGAAGGCTTGGCGCCACTATTTATACAGTGAGCATTTCGAGGTGTTTTCAGACCACAAAAGTTTAGAATACATCTTTACTCTGCGAGACCTCAACATGAAGCAACACAGGTGGATGAAATATTTAGAGGACTACGATTTCACTTTGCATCACCACCCTTGTAAGGTAAATTTGGTGGCTGATGTACTCAGCCGGAAGTCACAGGGTGTGACGCTCCATAATTCGGGGTTCCATTGATTTTCTATCAATCCGCGAAATATCTGTGAATACCAAGTAACTCGATATTGGGCCGTTATGCCCCATTTACATGGGTCCATAATTTAACAAAATTTGTACAATCTCCTTTGTACGGGGAGCTCTACCCAAAACCCAACCTGTGCAATATATATTTACATGACTCATCCGAGACCCAATATAAAATATTGACCACACCGGGTCCATTTATAAGTAATTATTGGTCACACCGAGTCCAATTATCCATACTTATATCAAAACATGCAAGGTCACTTTAACAATGATTCATATATATTCGATTACAATCATTTGTAAATGATTACATGTCGAAAACATAATTTTCACAAGTGTTGTACATTAACACAAAATAAAGCCACATTCGGCTTTCTTCAAACACGAGGGTCCAAATTGGAGCTATCCGTCGTGTATTTCTCCCACCTGAAATATTTTCCCATATAGGGTGAGCAACGCCCAGTAGAGTAATTTTCTAGAGAGGCTACTCCCCACCTAAGTGCACATGCAATGTTCACATGCAACATTTCATATTCAAATCAACATTACAAGTAAGAATAGGCAATTCTAGGTTGGAATTCTACCATGCCATGCTATGAAATGAGATGAAACTCACTCATGTTGACCCGAGTCCTCACCGACTCCCACAACACAATGTAATGCACTCGTGCAGTGTAACCATCATTCAACGAAAAATCCACCCAATGATCGCTTGAAAATAAAAGTTGTTTTATTATAAAACCAAATCATTGATGGGTGTTACTCATTGAATGAGTACTTTTATAAATTAAAATCTTGTGTCTTGTTGGGCAACGAATTTTAGATTTTATACCGCCGGTTCTGTATACCATACTACACTTTTTCAGAATTTCACCATAGGGGGGTGTATAACCAAGTCGCCGGGTCTAGCACCCGAGGGGGGATCTACCCCTTCTTGCTATACCCGACACAAGTTTTCCATGCAACATGCGGCTCAATGGGATATTTGATCCGACTTTACGGATTCCACATGTCAATCACCAAGAATGGTGTTTGATTAACCATGCTTACACACACTCACACTCATGCCTAAGCCCATGAATATGATGCCTCCGTACATATGCAATGTAATAAACTATATGGAATGAGTGCCATATGAACCAATTAAACCATACATTTTAATATGTATCATGGACAATTATATCATATGCATATAATCTCCAAAAATCCATAACAACGTCAAAATATCAACTAGCATGTATTAACATTTATATCCAATACAATTCACAAGCATGTTATAACACATAATGGCCCACAAATTCAGCCCATGAAAGTGCACAAAAACAGTCCATGTAAGTGCACAAATTCAGCCCATGAACGTGCACAAAATAGTCCATGTAAGTGCACAAATTCAGCCCATGAAAGTGCACCAAAATATTCCATGAAAGTCCTTTAACAGTTCACAAAACAGCCCACAAAATCAGCCCCTTAACAGTGCCCATAACAGCCCCTTAACAGTGCACAAAATAGCCCCATAACAGGCCATAAAACAGTTCAAAATGCGGCCCCAAATCAATCTATAAAATAGTCCAAAAATATAGTCCCAAACCAGTCCAAAATCAGTCCATAAAATAGTCACAATTTCAGTCACTAAACAGCCCACAATTTAGCCATAAAACAGCACATGAAACAGCTATAAAACAGTCCAAAACAGTACATAAAAACAGCCTCAAAACAGTCCCAAAGACAGTCCATAACAGTTCCAATTTCAGCCCCTTAGCAGCCCCCAATTTTGGCCCTTTAACAGCCCCTGAACAACCACTAATCAGCCACTAAAACAGTCCATTTCAGAAGCTAAAAAGTCCACTTAAGAAAAGAATAAAACCAAGTAGAAAGAACCCTACCTCTTGTAGCGTGTAGAAAGTGATAGAACTTCCAAAAATACTAACCAAAGCTTAAGAACTTGATTTCTCCAAAATATTTTCTTTGAATCTTCGGTGAAATCCCTCGTTCCTGGTACATACACGTAGCCCTCGTCGAGGAGATGAACTTTGGTTCTTGGCTCGACGGAACTCGGGGAAATCGAAGAAGAAGCTTGAAGAACTATTTTATTTTCTCTCTTTTCTCTCTTCTCTCTCTTTGGCCGGCCAAGGGGTTGAATAATGAAGATATTTTGCTAAAAATCTGATTTTAGCTCCTATTTATAATTTTAAATACTTGGCTCTAATCGCGCCACACACCCCTCGCCTCTTCGGGGCCGTTTTCGCCCCAAAACGATTTATTACATTACAGATTAAGTTCAAATTAATCTTATTTGAACTTTTAATTAATTATAATTAAATTTTAATTTTCTCATTTTTAGGGGCCTTGGTGAGATCATCCGCCACCTAGTCGCCTAGAACGACGTGCAAAAAATTTGACTTATTTCAGAATTCGATGAAATTTGACAGGGTGACTATATTTCGTGATACGAGTCCAATGGCGAAGTCCGTTGTGTCATACGAGGTCTAGAGAGCACGTATTTTAATTTTTATATTATGATGGCAAATTACCATTTTACCCTTTTTCAAAAAAAAGTTTAAATTTTCCTGGGTTTTACACAGGGAGTATTAGCTAAAGTGAAAAATGCTCGAGACTGTGGGATACTTCGGGCTGCACTACATGTGTCAGGCTCATGGTACTTTGGGGAGTTTGATGGCTACACCTTCCCTGCTGAACAAAGTGATCGAGTCCCAGGGGTACGATACGGAAATGTTGTCCATCAGGGATCGGGTACGGTCGGGTACATGTGACGAGGGGTTGGCTACTCACATAGATGATAGTCTTTAGTATAGGGGAAGGGTTATGGTTCCCCATTCTACGGATTTGAGAGAGGAGATCCTTAGGGAGTTTTATTGCTCTCATTTTGCAGTGATCCACTTGCCACGAACATTGTAGGGATATGACGCAGTGTGGGTGATAGTGGACTAGCTTACAAATTCAACACACTTTTTTGTGTGGCAGATGACCTTCACACTAGAGTAATTCTACAGGCTGTATATACGAGAGATTATCCGGCTACATGGAGTGCCCATATCTGTAGTATTGGATCAAGATCTTAGGTTTATGGCTCATTTTTTGGAGAGTTTCCAGCGGATGAACACAACTTTTCATCCCCAAATGGCCGGTCAGTCAGAAATGACCATCCAGACTTTAGAGCACATGCTACGGGCATGCGTCCTAGATTTCAAGGGTAGCTGAGAAAAGTACCTACCCTTAGTGGAGTTCACCTACAACAATAGTTATCAGGCGAGCATACAGATGACACCCTATGAGTCACTTTATAGGAGGTCTTATCGTTCTCTGGTTTGTTGGATACCAGTACGAGTCCAAATTTGGTTAGAGACACCTCAGAGAAGGTGGACTTGATACGGAAGCGTTTTCTCATTACTCAAAGCTGGTAAGAGAGTTATGGCGACAGACGACGGCGACATCTGGAGTTTGAGATAGGAGATCATGTCTTGCTGAAGGTGATGCCTAAGAGATGAGTGGTTAGGTTCAGCAAGCGGGAAAATTTTTCGCTGAGGTATACCAAGCCCTTCGAGGTACTTGAGACGGTTGGCATAGTTACTTACCAATTGGCTTTGCTGCCAAATTTATCAAGTGTTCATGCGATTTTTCATGTCCCTATACTCCGAAAGTAAACTCCAGATTTGACACATGTGGTGGATTGGGATGAGTTTATTGTTGATACGGATGGGACCTTTGAGGAAGGGACGGTGCACATCATGGATAGCCAAGAGCAGGTTTTGCGAGGCAAGACCATGAGGCTAGTGAAAGTGTTATGGCAGCACGAAGGAGTGGAGAATATGGCATGGGAGTGTGAGGACACTATACATACCAATTATCCTTTCATATTCAATGATAAATGTACATTCTTAGAGTCATTTAGTATTATATGACTATTACATATGCATGTTGTTCAATGTGCATATGTGTGTGTGAATTTCAAGGACGAAATTCTTTTATGGGGGGGAGAATGTAAAATTCGAAAAAATTTGAACTTTTTGAGAAAAATGGCAAAACGGTAATTTGCCACTACAGTGCAAGTAGAATACCCATATTTCTCTAGATCTCAGATGATGAAATGGACCTCACCTTTGGATTCATCTCGCGAAATTTAATTACCCAGATAATTTTCTTTGAATTCCGAGATAATCTGATTTTTCACGTTTTTCGAGGTGGTCGGGTTTTTGGAGACCCCAAAAGTGAATTTTTTAATAAAATTTTGAATTTGGAAAATAATTTAAATAAAGTTCTTATAAATTATTTTGAGGTTAAACCGGTACGAAATTTAATCGTTTCGGGGCGAAAATGAACCCGAAAAAGGGGGAGCGTGTGGTGCGACGGGGGCCAATATTTAAAATTATAAATAGGAAAAAAAAATCTGATTTTTGGACAGAACACTCTGCTGGGTCTGCTGGTTTTTCACGTTGGAGTTGAAGAGAGGAAAAAAAGAGAAAACTTCTACATTCTCTTTACGATCTACCAAGTTCTAGTGGTCGAATCCACTTGGGCCAATAACGAAAGTTGTTCTTCTCATCGAGGGCTACGTCTACGTACCAATAAGTGCTGATTGAACCAAAATTTTTGAGATGGGATTTTGAGAAATCAAAAGTTTTGAACTTCGGTGATATTCTCAAAGGTTCTACCATTGATTGTATGCTTCAAGAGGTAGGGTTTTCATCCTAACAAGGTTTATTTACAACCTAGGATGAATATATGAAATGGGTGGGCTATTTTTTATATTTTAACACTTGCTTATTGTAGTTGGTTTAATGGAAATGGGTAGACTCAATTCTAGTGTGAATTGGTAATTAGAAATTGCTAGTTTGTGATTTCTTGAAAGTTTTGATAATTGGGTATGTGAAAATCACTTAATCTGATAATTTTTAGTTATGTGATAAATTTAGGCATTTTATGTGATTACATGAATTGGTGCCTTGAAGGTGTTTGATAAAATGTCTATGTGAAATAAAGTGTGTTAGTTGCATGAAATTATTTGATAACATGCTTGGATGATGTGGTAAAGTGAAATCATAAGCTTATGATATGAATTACAATTAGAAAAACAAATGTTGATATGTGCTTATGATATATTGACACTGGGGTGTGAATTATGGAAATTATTTGCTTTAGGATGTAATTATACATGACATGTGTTGAAATGTGGTAAAAATAATTCTTATGACATTCAATACATATGGATATGATATTGATGTTGCAATTGCTAATTACATTGCATATGCACGGAGGCATCATATTCATGGGCATGAGACATGAGTGTGGATGTGGGTGCTTGTTCTTAGGTCAAACACCATCCTTGGTGGTTGAAAAGTGGACTCGGTATAGTTGGACCAAAGTTCAACAGAGTCGCATGAGTTGTATGGAAAACTTGTGTTGAATATAGCAAGAAGGGCTAGATACACCCTCGGGTGTAAGACCTGGTTACTGATTTATACACTTCTATTGGTGCAAGTCACAAAAAGTATATCGGTGTGCGAAACCAGCGGTGCGACACCAAAACTCTGCTACCCAAAAAGATAGATTATTTTATTTCATAAAAAAATGTCATTGGAAACATAACATCAATGGCGGGTTTATTAAACATTGACATTGCATTGTGTTTTGGGAGCCGGTGAGGGTTCTGGTTAAAGTGCATGAGTGAGTCTCATCTCATTTCATGGCATAGCATGATAGAATTCCAACATTGAATTGCATATATTTATTTGGGATGGTTGTTACTTGTTGAATATTTCATGTGACATTTCATATGCATCTTGATTAGGGAGTAGCCTCTTTAGGAATTACTCTATTGAGCCTGACTCACCCTTTATAGGGACAACATTTCAGGTGCGGGGTACACACTAGTGGAAGGCTCTCACTTGGGTACACATTTTGTAAAACTTGAAAAACAATGATTTTGTAAAACATTTGCTAAGTTAGTTGTTGGGCATGTAATGTAAGTAAAAGAATTGTAATCGAACTCATATGGACTAATTTTTATGTAACATTGCATGTTATTATATGAATATGGATAAATGGACCCGATAGGGTCA
The DNA here is from genome assembly GCA_023539305.1 of Ilex asprella. Classification (NCBI taxonomy): domain Eukaryota; kingdom Viridiplantae; phylum Streptophyta; class Magnoliopsida; order Aquifoliales; family Aquifoliaceae; genus Ilex; species Ilex asprella. The sequence continues at coordinate 1,956,667 of CM042202.1, read as the reverse complement.
ATGTAATTCATAAATGGACCCGATGTAGTCAATGTTTACTCATAAAATGGACCTGGTGTGGTCAATGGTTTATGATTACACAGGTTATGTTTTCTTGGTAGAGCTCCCCGTACAAAGGAGACTCTACCCGATACATTTATAAGTATTCCGCAGGTTGATGGGTGATCAACGGGTTGACAAAAGACCACCAATTTTTTGGGCATCACAGCTTGGTATCAGAGCTTAGGTATACCATTTATCTATGACTTTATGGGCATGGGTCTAGACCATTGTATCCATTGTACATCTCATGTTATGTGCTTTAATATACTACATGTTATGTGTTATTGTTATGTGAAGATTATGCATGGTTAAATGCAAACGAAAAAAAGACACTAGGGTTAGAGAACATAACCTTGAAAGTTGGAAAGAGAATGAACGGGATAGCTCAAGGTGTAAATGTCTACTAGTAGTGGCACATACTCTACTAGTAAGACAATGAGAGAAATCTCAAATGTTCAACTTTGATCTCTACTTTGGAATACTGAGTAAATGCTCTATTTCTATTTGACATGTGTGTAGATGGAAAATAGAGGAAGAGGACACAGCCGAGATGGTGGGCGGACCAATAACCAACTAGTACCAGCCTTTGACCCACTAGCCTTCATGGTGGCTATTGGTACTATAACGGCTACCGTTGTACATGCTAGCACCAATGTGTGCCAAGGAGGCTCAAGTAACCACCAAATGTTCAAGGCACACAAGCCTCCAACTTTTATGGGAGGGGCGAATTCGATGGTGGTTGACCTTTGGTTCCAGCAAGTTGACAAGATCTTAGAGGCCATGGAGATCACCTCCGATTATTCTAAGATAAGGCTAGCAGCATTCCGGCTAGAAGGAGAAGCCTATCTGTGGTGGGATTGGACAAAGGCATTGAAGAATTTGGAGGTCATGACATAGGGAGAGTACCATGATGTCTTCATGGGTAAATAGACAAGATAAAGCTCGTGAGTTCTTATACTTGAGGCAATAGACTATGACGGTGATGGAATACGTGGCTAAGTTCACCGAGTTAGCTCTTTTGCCAACGAGTATGTGGCCACTGACTTGGCCAAAGTAAGAAGGTTTGAGGATGGTTTGAAATTGTCCATCTTGGGTAAAATTGTAAGCCACCGCTTGTGGAAGCATGTTGTTAACACTCCAAAAATTTAACCTTACTTCTTAACAAAATAAAAGAAAACAAACACAGTAGCTAGATGAGTAAGGATCAAACCCACATAGAGTGTTCACAACTTATTTTTTATTTATTCTGAACCATTCTAAATTGAAATTCAATTAATAACAAAACAATAAATGGGGGGGGATTGTAATTAGGATCAACTAATTACGATTAAAAATAAAATTAATAACTAAAATCAATGAATTAAAACTTCAGTTCTTCGGTTCAATCTTACCCTCGCAGTTAATGGAACAATCAATCAACTATAACATTATTCTACCCGTCAATGAATCTAATAATCCTAAATAACATCAAGCTTTGCTACCGAAAATCCCCCTTAAATTCTCACTAGTGAAACAAGATCTTCATTAGATTCTAAGCATTAGACAATTTAAAACAAGTTCTCTAAATTTAATATAATGGCAGCATTAATAGCAAGGAAATTAGATTATTCTGAGCAACAATCAGACAAGTTTGGACTGTTTAACTTAAATCATGAAAATCATAGCAACAAACAAAAGTTTGTCGACAATCATTGACTTGATCCGAAATGTGTACACCCAAGTGCAGGCGGTCAAGCTGTAGTAATAATCCGGTTTGAGTCCGGAGTCGAATCCACAGGGAATATGTTTTGGTGTTTTCAAAGTAAGTTGTGATGAAGACCGATTGATTGTAACCTTTTTGAGTTTTTGTGAGAAGTGGGTGGTTTCTTGAATAGAATATTAAATTCTTTTCAAGAGATTTTTTTTCTAGAAAAAATATAAGATTTTAATATAATTAAAGTTACTCTTTAGTTCGAGGTTCAGGATATGTAATGAATTATCCGGCGTATTACACTTGTGCTTTGTAACTCAACTAACTCCCGTGTCAGCAGTGAGTTATTTGGAAGATAAGGATAGACTGGGTTAAAGCTCCATCCTTTTTATGAAGTGCAATAGTGGTGGAGATTGAGGAGTTTATCTTGAAGTTCTATCCCGGAGTATTTTTCTCACACAACGGATCTTTCTAGAAGGAGTCATCCATTTACCATAGAAAAGATCTCTTGGTTATACAAAATACTGGCCGAGGTTCTTTACTTTGAATCAATGAATCTTTCTAGAAGTAGTCATCCATTTACCATAGAAGTATCCATTGATTACATAAAGAACTAGCTAGGGTACTTTCCTTGAACCAACGGATCTTTCTATGTAGGAGTTATCCATTTACCATAGAAATATCCTTTGGTTGTGCAAGTTACCCTAACTTTGCTTAACTCATCCAATCTCCCACTAAGCAAGTAAATAAAGCATTAAAGTGTGAAAGAAATGCACAAGTATAATATCCGGATGGTCATTACATATTTATCACCTCTCCCTAAAGAGTAAATGAGGACTACTCACTCTTCTTGGCTTGGGTAAAGCTATAAAAGTGAATAGTACTCATCCCTCCAAGTAAAGGAACTCCGAAGTTGATCTTCAACGAAGAATGAGTGAATCACGTTCCACCCTTCTCGACTTTGGGAAAGCTCTAGAAAAGTGGAAGAGTTTCACTCCTCTAGGAAGAGGATGCTCAAGCAATGGAAGTGAAAGAAAGTAAAAGAAAGCTAGATCTTCAATAAAGATTGAGTGAATCACATTCCACCCTTCTTGGCTTTGGTAAAGCTCTAGAAAAGTGGAAGTGTTTCACTCCTCTAAGAAGAAGATGAGCTCAAATAAAGACGGTGCAAGACTTAATTGAAAGCAAGAAAGTAAGAGCAGTAATATAAAGACAAGAACATAAAATGCAAGAGTTTAACAATACAAGTAGGGAATTAAACTTCCCAACTATAATAAAGATGAAAACAAGTAGGGAATTGAACTTCCCAACTATAATAAAGTTGAAGACAAGTAGGGAATTGAACTTTTCAACTATAATAAAGACTTGAATTAAAAGAGCTAAAATGTAAAGACTTGAATGAAACACTAAAAATACATGTAAAGACTAGGTGTTCTTCAAGAGGAGGGCTCTTGATCTCTCTCCCCCCAAGTGTGTCTAAAGGCTCTCAAAAGGGGAGTATATATAGGCAAGGAAGAGCAAGGGAGGGGTGAAAGAACAGTGCTGGACGAGTCAAAGAGAAAATCTGAAGTTCAGACAAAGAATCGGGCAAGTTGCAGTCTGTCAGTGAGACCGTTCGAATGGTCCCTTCCGTTCGAACGTGAAGGCTATTTTTTTTTGTTCACGTGGGTTGAAGTCATCTCTGTCAGAGTCATCCACCAACTCCCTGCAACTATCAGAGTCTTCAAACACTCCAGATTCAGTCGATCATGGCACCCATGTGCCTGAGGGTCTTTCTTCTGGCTTGGGAGTCTGCACACGCGAAGTCTTCCAGTCAGCCTGATCGTGTCAGTGTTTCCAGTGTCGTTCGAACGTGGGATAGCCGTTCGAACATGATGATGCGTTCGAACGAGGCTTGGTGTTCGAACGTTAGGCTTTAGCCTCTAGGGTCTGTCTGCAACACGCTTGGTCTTCGTTAAATTCAGGGGAATGTTCGAACTGTCCCTTCCGTTCGAACGTGAAGGCTGTCCTCCAAGCTTTTCCATTGTTTGATCCTTAAAGCATTGCATTACACTTAAATGTTGTATTTGTTATGCTTGACCCTTTTTTTCTCTCTTTAGCACCTGAAACATCACCATTTGAACTCCATCAAAGTATAATTAGTCCAAAGGAGGCATAATAAAATGTTATAATTGGGTGTCAATCACACCCCCAACCTAGATATTGGTAGTCCCTAGTAATACAACAATAAAGAAATCTATTTCTAATACCTTTTTCGTAGGTTATCCGATTGCATTTAGCTTATGTAACAAGCCGTTAAACCCCTAAGTTTACCCTAGTGGACGAGTGGTGTCTCGTGAGGGTTTCCAGTGAAGCTACCCACAAACTTCGGTAGGACAGATGTGCATGTAAAATTGATGATGCAAGTGACTCACCAACATGATTACAAAGACACCCATCCCTCAATTTTAACTTATCCCCCACATTTCTTTTCCAATGGTATTAATTCTATGCTAAAATTAGCACTTGTCACATTAGCATTTGAAATTTCCTTAGGAATGAGATGATCATTCTCGAAACATGAGTTGATATATAACGAACATTCTGCTTATCACTCACCATTGATAGTTTTAATTTCACAAATCTCTCATAGGTATACCCTCAACAAAGAGTTTGCTCCGATTATAGTGACTTGTTTCTCACCGGGCATGTAGTCAGAAGATGGCCAATCGGAAGACTACATGCGTAATGAATTAAGCTTTTTGGTTTTAAACTAATCATATGTTGGCATAATCTCATGAAAGAATATTGATGCAAATAAAGTAATGCAGTAACATACCCCACTCTTAGTCGGAGACATACACATGCAACGAACTTGAGATAACCTAGGACTTTTAGTAGGTTGAATTGGGGCCAGAGGTCAGTGGCTAACGAAATGACGTTAATGGAGTTCAAAAGCTATCTCTTTTATGCATTTTAGCACACCTCTGTTTGGCTTTTCAACATTTTTCTTGGGCATGGGACTTCTTTCTCTTATTTTCTCATTTTTTCACTTTCTTGGCAAGTCCCTGTCTTTCGATCTTTTTCCCTTTGTGTGGGTTTTTTTCACCGATTTTCTTTTCTTTCATGGAACAGTAGCCACCGTTGCCTTTTCTATTTTTCTTACATTTTTTTAACATTTTGCTTTAAAAGAGGATGTAATAAAATTAGATAGCAGGGTATGTCAAGTATGTTTTCTTGTGGCTCGGTCACTTTTCTGGCTTTTTGGAAGAGAATTCATACGTTTGAAAGCTCAATCATGGATGACGAAGGTCATTGTTCTGTGAACGAATAAGCTGAGGCTCAAAGTTGATCCAAAGATTGCCTAAGGTCCTTTCTCAAGTAGGTGCATATGTATGTGTATGCAAAAATTTCCTGTGAGTTATGAAAACAGATCACTTTAGTTGCATCAATCAAAGCAAAGTTAATGAGATCATTGAAGGATGGAATGTGAAATAACCTTTCTTTGAGTAATCGTTAGTACCCTCTCAAAAGCATCGGAAGGTTCGAAACTTACCAAGGTTTCTTTGTCATCTCCACTGGTTATGTTGAATGTTTTAAGGGATATTGGTTATATACTGATTCCATTTTCGAGTCTGATCACCTTTGCACCCTTTAAAAAAATGACAAACATTTCTGCATATTTGACAATTTAAGCATAGAGAAAACACCATTTATCAAGAATTATGGTTCAAAGTTGAGATTGTCCAGATAGGTGTCAAGATGATCATGTGAGTTAGATATTGTGACAACAGTCGCAACATCCATCACTGTTTCACAATTCATTAGTTCACAATATTATACTACATATGCATTCAAACAAAATAAAAGTGATAAATCAAACCATGCATTCCATAAAATATGTTTATTCACATCATTAGCATTGATAGTTCAATTCATCCACAAAAACTGATCTATGACAAAAATTTTGAAAATATCCAACAAACTAAACAACAAAAAGAAGCAATCATTCACAAAAAAATAAACACATCTTTCATGGTTGCAGAAAAGTCACCACACAAAAACAAACAAAAGAAGGGACTCTATCTCATGCATCGCCATCATCAGCTCGAGCTCTACTAGCAGAAGCACCACCAGCACTACTCCGAAAGTAGCTAAGAATCTCCTGCTGCTGCTGGAGAATCTTGGCTTGATCAGCCCTGATATCCATCATAATCTCTCGTAGAGATATATGGGTGCTAGTACTGGGGCCAGGTGCCTCAGTCTGTGCCTGGTCTTCCTCCTCCTGTAGCTCTCTGTTAATATCTATCTCCTCCGGGTGGTCAAGCTCCTCCTGCACCTCATCAACCTCATGAGTGGGTGGTTCCTCATATCTAACCACAGAGGTGCCACTATGGCCTCGACTGCGCTTGAAAGATCCCTTGTTGAGCGCCCCCATTGGTTTCTCTATAATCATCTCAGGCCGCACCCTCACTCCTTGGTCTTTGCAAATCTCAGTCACTAGGGTGCCGAAGGGCAAGGCACTTTTCTTTGCCTCGCACCCTTTCTTCATCTCGGATAAAATGAGGGAGGGGAGATTTATGCTGTGGCCCTTCCCTATGGCATAAAGTAGTCGTGCCATATCAGGGAGAATTTCATTTGAGCGCTTCACCGGTGCAAAGTTCGATACCGCAATTAAATTTAGCATTTTGTATTTATCAATCATTTCTCCTTATTTCGAAAATCTCCTTCCTCCCCATGAAAAGTTATCTACTCCAGTCAATTCTTTCCCAACCAAATCCATACTCACATCTTGTGGTGGTGGCTAGACTGGGTTCTCCACTTGAGGCATATCCGGCCTCATCTCCTTGAGATAGGCCTCATCCACCACAATGTGGATGCCTCTCACATATGTAACAATCTCTTTAATATCATACTCTGCATTGGAGTAGAATTCTCTCACCAAATCTACCACGGCCTCTCCTCCATTCAACAAACACCACAACCAATCTCTTTTCTCTATCTCCACAAGTAATCCTAACTCAACAAAATCATTAATAATAACATCTCTCTCACAGACTATGGCGTGATTTTGGTAGAAATTTTCGTACCTTTCAGCTTTGAGAGCACTGGAAAACCTTGTTCTGTCATATCTCACCCTTCTCTGCCTTCCATCCCTCTCCGTGATCATCTCTTCTACGAAATTAGGCTCCTGGTTAACACCCTGGTTGGGCCTGGCAGGCATTTTTGTTCTTGGCATAGTCGTTCGAACGACTGGAACCGTTCGAACGTGGTTGTGGGGATGGCAGGTGAACAGGCGACTGAAAATCGGGATTCTT